>LPNX011052729.1:43781-137945 GCA_001517045.1 Pseudotsuga menziesii
TAGTTGATCGATTATGAGAAGATCATGTAACTATATTTATTTTGCATAATAAATTTCTCCAAGTAGCTATTTGGCTAGGGCCATGGACTGTTTCCCTCTCGATGGTTTTAACCATGTGAAAAACATTGGTGTATTGATCTGTGATCTATTTGTGTGAAGCGGTTGTTCTTGGTGTTCGGTCCTTTGGGAGTACCCTGTGTACCTTAACAAAGACAAAAAGGTCTCGTCACTTATCATAAAAAATATAAAACATAAAAAACATAAAAACATTTTCCATTGTTAGGGTTTCTTGCTTATTACCAATGTGACCCCACTGCCCTCCAGGTGGGAATGGTAGGTCAAGATCACTTGTAAAATCTGTGCCTACATAAGCATAGTCCTCGACCATGAGCATCTGGTCCTGCAGCCATCTAAATAATGCATCACTGAACTTCACTCTGCTCCTACCTGCTTCTGTGCGAGCCATGACCTGGACCCACCTCAGCATACAGGGGTCCCATTCTCTCAGACTCTGGAAAGTTACCTGGGGTCTCATCTGGGTGAACTGCTCAAAGAAGAAGCAAGCTAAGATGGAACCAAAGCCGAACTGGTTCAGCTCTCCCTGTCGACATTTACTCAGCTGATCCTTGAAGATTGGGAGCAATGCTTCCACCCAGTTGAATACCATAGGGGCCATAGCCTCTAGGGCATACAAAATATGTGCTCTGGAAGCCTGATGTACACCCTAGCTCCATGCAACCCTCTGCATGGTGAATAGAACAATCCGTAGAGCCCTGTCTGTCACTGCCCTGATGGGGATTTTCTTCTTCGATGTGCATGTACCTGGTACACAGTGTTGATCTATGAGCTCTCTGATGGTAATGTCCCCACCATGGGAACCTATCATTTTTGGAGACATTTACCATCATACACACTCTTTTTGGTTAAATTGGCCTAGTTAAACCACTATTCTAAGTATAATTGGCATTAATAGACATCAATGGAGCATTAATTGACATCATCTAGTCACACCCACGCCTACCTACAGTCAAGGAGGATAACTTAGCCTTCTCCTACAATTAAGGAGGCTAACGGGAGCACTCCAAGGGTGATATGAGTGATATTAATGCACCTAATTGCTAACAGGTGGTTACAATCAGTTCAACCAGTCAGTTAAGGCACCTCCTCTCATTAAATATATTATTTAATGATTATTTAATATTATTTAATGATATGGAGTCAATAAGGGCACCTCCACCAACTTCTGATGATTAGTTCAGCTTCAGTTAACCTCATCAAGGTTCATTTAATTCATGGAGCACTAGCACTTGATGGTTGGCTTGTTGTGACATGTGTTTGATCTCCTTCAGTTGAGATTCAGTCATTTATTGCACTCTGACTTAAGTTAGGGTTTGGTGAGTCAATTAGGGTTTTGGTCAAGTGGTTAATTGAGTGTGAACCTATGGTTTAGAGTCAGTTAAGCCAGACTCACTCATTGACTTCGAATTTCCTCCTTAGGTATTCGAATTCCTCATGGATTCAAGCTATTGCTTAGCATTGCTATTGTAACCATTCATTGTTTATTAAATATACAGAGAGGAAACCAATTCTGGTTCTTATTAACACCATTTCATGAGTTATTTGTTGATTATTTCCTGATGAGATTGATTATTTGTTCCTAGATAATGTGCAAGAATTAATATGGTATCAGAGCATATGGTGGGATGAAGATCTATCTCTCAAAAACAATCTTTTTGACAGATTTCTCCATGAAAAGTGAGCAATAGCTCAAAATTCTAGCACTGCACTAGAAGCCAAGGCTTACCACTCAATATCCCAAGTAAAGAACTTGTTGATCAAGCTTTCTTGATTGACTATGCTGGGTGTGATGAAAGCCTAGAATGTATAGGTTGTCCAACCTTTTTTTTCCCTTTCTGTTTTGATTTTTAGGTTTGTACAGGTGAAGCATTCGCTACAGCACATCCAGATGGCCTCCTCAGCAGATCTCTTGACTCCATACAATTTCCACTCATGGAAAAGTTATATGGAGATTCAATTCCACTCCAAAGGACTTTTTAGAGTCACCATGGACACTGAAGTTGAGCCTGGATCCGCCATAGAAAAAGAAAGATTCTTGAGCAAGAAGGAAAAAGCCTTTAGTTTCTTGTGCCTCTCTATTTCCCGAGACCTTCTCTTCCATCTTATGGATTTGAAGAAACTGAAAGAAATATGGGACAAATTGGAATCTCTATAAGGAAAACATGATGACTTGAGGGTTTACCAGCTTGAAAATGAACTCATGGCTCTCCAACCTTCCAATTTCGAACCTCTGAATGATTTCTTTACAAAGTTCAAGCATATTGTTTTACTCTTGAAGTAATGCAGTGTGGAGAAGGAGGATGATCAGCTCATCCTTGCCATACTCTCCAAACTCAGGGATGATTATTCAGTTTTTGTTTCTACATTCTGTGTGGGGAAGCTCACAACCCCTGGATGGAAGATGCCTACACCCAATGCCTTCATTGAGTCCCTAACAAATGAACATGACAACCTTGTCTAAATGGGGATCATCCGATATTCCCGTGATCAATCCCTCCATGTCTCAGGGCCCAAAGATCTGAAGGGTAAAGGAAAGCAGCAGAAAAATCAGAAAACTAAATTTGATGCTCCCAAGCCTAGAGTTCAAAACTAGTAGCATGATGAATCTTCTGGTTCAAGGAAGAACAAAGGGAAAGGGCACAATGGGAAAGAAAAATTCAAGTGTTCTTATTGCGGGAAGGGTTTTCACCCTGAAAATTCCTGCATGAAGAAAAATCTTGATGAAGCAACCTCTCTCCTTGAGAGGAATCACATCAATCTTCCGGAGAGCTTTTGGAGGAGAAATCACCAAGATTGGGAACCACAGCATGAGAAAGGTCATGCCCTCATGGAAGCACTTCAAAGTCCAAAGCATTGCTGATTGACTCTGGAGCTTCGAATCAAATGATGATGGAAAAAGACTCATGTTCATCCTTGGAGACTGGCAAATCCATCCCCATCCACATGGGAGATGACTCCACCATCATTTCCGAAGAACAAGGTACTATAGATCTTGAAAATGGTTTTTTCTCTAATGTTTTGTATGGACCATCTCTAGTAGCAAATATCCTTAGTGTTTAGCAAATGACACATATAGGAATGCCTAAGAGAGTCTCTTTCAGCCCAAATGATGTTGATATAATAGAAATTGCATTTGGGAAACTCATTGCAAAAGGCCTTGCAAATCATCATGCAAAAGCCTATGAGTTCTCTCACTTTGTTGTGGATGCAAAGCCCACTGCTTTGCTAACTCACGGAAATGAGGTTAGTAGGATGTGGCATGAGAGGTTTGGCCATCTTAATTTCAAATATTTACAGAAATTACAGAAAAGCTCCATGGTTGAATGCCTCTCGACCATTAAGGCAACCACAGGAGTCTACAAGGGCTGTGTGATTGGAAAACACCCTGAGCACAAGTTCGATTGGGGGAAGGCAACCTGAGCTACAAGCATATTGGGGCTGACACATTTTGATATCAGTGGTCCAATTCCTGTCACATCCATGAATGGATCAAGGTAACTCCTTACTTTTATTGATGATTTTTCAAGGTATACATGGGTTTTGGTTCTTAAAAAGAAACCACAAGTATGTGAAAAAATTTATGAATTGAAGGCCTTGATCGAAAATGCCTCTAGGCTTAAGATCAAGATCTTGAGATATGATAATGGAGGGGAGTATGTAATTAATGAGTTTCTATACATATTCTCCCAAATTGGTATTCAGGTCCAACATTCAATTCCCTACACTCCCCAGCAGAACAGGGTAGCGGAAAGGAAGAACGGGTCTCTCAAGGAGATGACCACCTGTATGTTGGAGTCAAAGAAGCTTGTTGCAAATTTGTGGGATGAAGCCATGCATGCTACAGCATACATTCAGAAAAATGTGCCACACTCATCTAATATTTAAATACTCCTTTCGAAGCATACTTCGGACACAAGCTGGATGTGTCGAACCTACTGTTGTTTGGGTCCACTGCATGGGCCCGGATTCCGCTTAATAAAAAAAGGGATTTGCAACCACAAAGCATAGAATGTCTATTTATTGGGTATACTGATAAATATAAAGGATTCAAGCTTCTGGGTATCAATACCAAACATATCATCATCGAGAGAAGTGTCAATTTCGATGAGCCTCTTCAGGAGATAGAACTAGTGAAGGACAAAACTGTTCAATTTCCTTTCTATTCTATTGAATATTTGCATGATGAAGTTGGGGGTGATGACCCTAATTTGGATCCTATGATTTCTGATATCAGTGTGCAGCAATAATCAGATTTTTAATAAGAACCTAAAGTGCAAAATCATCTTCCTACATGGGTCCAACAGACACTTTCCTCCGTAGGAGACAACATTGGAAATCCGGATGATCCAAGGAGAACCCGGTCTGATTTCCAAAGAGCAGGTATTGCGCTCTCTTGTTCTAATAATTTGTTGTCTAAAACTTTCTATTTAATGATTAGTTCAGATCCAAAATCCTACTACCATGCTCGGAATGATTTGAGATGGCAAGTTGCCATGGATGAAGAGATGAATTCTCTTCAGAAAAACACTACTTGAGAGCTAGTTTCTCTTCCTCCAGGAAGGAAATTGGTTCAATGCAAGTGGGTGTTTTGGAAAAAGTTTGTTGTTGATGGAAGCACCTAAACATATAAGTCAAGGCTGGTAGAAAAATTTTTCTCTCAGATCCAAGGAGTGTCCAGACTACCATGAGACCTTTGCACCGGTTGCAAAAATGGACTCCATCCGTCTTGTTTTGGCTATTTCAGCATCCAAGCACTAGGAGGTGCATCACATGGATGTTAATTCAGACATTATACATGGAGATATTCATGATAAAATATACATGAATCATCCTAAGGGATACATCATTGATCGATCTTTGGTTTTCAAGCTAAAGAAGTCACTATACGGGTTAAAACAGGCCCCAAGAGAGTGGTATTCCAAGATGGATGCCTTCCTTCTCTCGCAAAACTTTCAGAGATGTAGATCATATACAAATGTGTATTTATAGTAGCATGATGTTCATATAATTAACATTTTTTTATATGTTGATGACTTACTGATCACAGGTAGCACAATTGCGTCCATTTCAGCCATCAAAACTGCTCTCCACAATGTCTTTGAAATGAGTGATTTGGGGCTTCTAAAAATATTTTTGGGGCTAGAAATCAAGAAAAATTCTGATAATATTATGGTCACTCAGTCCAAATACACTTCAGACCTATTATTCAAGTTTAACATGGCTGAATGTAGGCCTGCACCATTCCTTTTCCTTTTAGGGATCAGCCTTGAAGAAGGAAAACATACACCTCCCATGGACTGCACTATCTATCGACAACTGATTGGTAGCTTGTTGTACTTGACACATTCTAGGCATGATATTTGTTATTCCATGAATGCTGTATCAAGATAAATGCAGCAGCCTCATGATCTTCATTGGAAGGCAGCCAAGAGGATCCTCCAGTATATTCAAGGAACCAGGACCTACGACATTCACTATGTTGCAGATTCTGAGCTAGAGCTGCTTGGATACACAGATTCCGATGGGCGGGTGATTCTATTAATTGGAATTCAAATTATGGATATGCATTCATATTTGGTGGTGTCCCTATTTGCTGGTCAAGCAAAAATCAGGATGCCATAGCACTATCTTCAGCATAGGCCGAGTATTGAGGAGCGGTGAATGCCTGCATCCAAGCAGTTTGGTTGCAAGGAATTCTTTCAGAGTTTGATCTTGGTAGTAATTTTTCCAATGTGCTCTTTTGTGACAACCAGAGTGCTATTAAGATATCCACAGATCTAGTTACCAGGCAGAGGACCAAGCATGTAGAGATTCACATGCACTACATCAGGGAGCTAGTGCATGACAGGACCATCATTCTGCAATACTGCTCGACTGATAAGTAGACTACAAACATCTTCACCAAGATCTTTTCAAAAAAGAAGTTCACTTGCCTCCATTCACTATTGGGGGTGAGTTCATCAAGGTGATCCAGACTACTTTCAGTGTTCAGCTTGAGGGGGGCGTTTTCCCACTGGGTTTTCCCTCTTTTCCTGACTTAGTTTGTTTTGCGCATTGTTTTAGTTTCAGCATTGTACAGGGTGACCTATGGCCTTAGTTGCCGGGTCCCTATAATTTTTATGCTTCTATGTTTTCTAGCTCTTCTTGAGTATAGCTTAAGGGGGGGTGTTGGATACATTTACCATCATACACACTCTTTTTGGTCAAATTGTCCTAGTTAAATCACTATCCTAAGTATAATTGACATTAACTAACATCAATGGAGTATTAATTTCCATCATCCAGTCACACCCATGCCTACCTACAGTCAAGGAGGCTAAATTAGCCTTCTCCTACAATCAAGGAGGCTAATTGGAGCACTCCGAGGGTGATCTGAGTGATATTAATGCACCTAATTGCTAACTGGTGGTTACAATCAGTTCAACCAGTCAGTTAAGGCACCTCCTCTCATTAAATATATTATTTAATGATTATTTAATATTATTTAATGATCTGGAGTCAACAGGGGCACTTCCAACAACTTTTGATGATCAGTTCAACTTCAGTTAACCTCATCGGGGTTCATTGAAGTCATGGAGAACTAGCACTTGATGGTTGGCTTGCTATGACATGTGTTTGATCTCCTTCAGTTGATATTCAGTCATTTATTGAACTTCATTTATTGAACTTCAACTTCAGTTAGGGTTTGGTGAGTCAATTAGGGTTTTGGTCAAGTGGTTAACTGAGTGTCAACCTATGGTTTAGAGTTAGTTAAGCTAGACTCACTCATTGATTTCAAATTTCCTCCTTAGGTATCCAAATTCCTCATGGATTCAAGCTATTGCTCAACATTGTTATTGTAACCATTCATTGTTTATTAAATATACAGAGAGGAAACCAATTTCGGTTCTGATTAACACCATTTCATGAGTTATTTGTTGATTATTTCTTGATGAGATTGATTATTTGTTCCTAGATCCTGTGCAAGAATTAATAGTCAGTGAGATGGGGGCACCCTGTCTTGATAGTCCAGTCAGGAAGTAGATGTCCTATACCTCCACTATAAGTATGTGTGCCCCCACCTCGAAATACTACTTTTCTAGATTCCACATTCTCAGTATGTGTTCCAATAGTCTCATGTGAGACACCATGCTTGGTGTCCAGAAGAAATTTAAAATCCCACAGTTCCGGAGTGCAGCAATACAAACCATATTCCTTTCAGCAGCAGTATCCTCATCATCATGTGTTATTTTCTTCCATATCAGCATATTTTGGAAGCCTAGACCTGCCAAAAACAACAATGGTATGCATTAATATCAACCTTGAGTCATTGCAAATCAAAAGAATGAGTAAATTATGCCCATATCATTTGTTTAACTTCTCCATGGTCGGCACCGCCTGTGCTCTATTGGAGACAAGCGGTGGCACCACCTGTCCACCAAATTCTTAGCGTGGTTCTTGGGTGGTACCGCCTATCCCGTAAGGGGTAGCCGCGGTGCTCGTAAATTGGATTTTAGGGCTTGCCAAATAGGCCAAAAACCCCACCAAATACCAAAATATAAGCTATGCAATGAAAGATAAGGGTCTTAGCTATTACCTGCAACTAACGAGACTGAAAATAGACGATGGGAACTCCGGGTATCAACTATGGAAGATTTGGCAAGAAAATGCTCCAAGTGCTCTCTGCTAGAGGTAAATAGTGAAATGTTTGATTTTTAACTATTTACTTGCCTTATATAGACATTTTTTGGGTCTGACTTCGTACAGTTTTGATATTACATCATGTTATGGTAAAAATCTATTTGTTGTAATCCCTTAAAGTTGATTTGGATGCATTTAACACTTGTTTATGAGTCGTCTGCAGGTTGACTTTAGTAAAATCTTTGGAAAGTTTGTTTATGGATTTGTCATACTTTCACAAAATGGAAAAGGTCATCGATCATTTATTATGACACTTTGTCATGCTCGTTAAAATCTAGTATCAAAGTTTCGAGTCTAGTACAAGTTTCTTTCTAGGCTCGTAAAATACGACATTGTGTAAAGAAACGTCATGGAGTCTTCTTTTCACATATTTTTTCAGACTCCTTAAACATGAAAATATAGTTGAGTCCATTTCCGAATCTTTCCAGGCTCGTAAAAAGTGCCATTGTGTAAAGAAACCTCATGGAGTTCTCTTTAAACCCTTTTCAGGCTCCCTAAATACGAAAAGATTGTCGAGCGATCTTGTCTTCTTCATGCTCGTTAAAGTATTTGAAGAGTCGTCCGTCCAGTGGTAGGTTATCTCTTTCTCGGTTCAGATAGGAATATTTATGAGAAAGGAACACTCCAGCCAATCATGATTGGGAGAGTTCTCTAAGGTATGATTTTACACTTTTTTGGGCCTTAGAAACTAAATCATACGAAAAAGGACCCCCATGGAGTCTTCGTTCGTATTCATTCAGACTCTCTAAACATGAACAATATTGAGTTTTATTTTAGTGGACTCATTAAATTAAACATTGAGAGACCCGTTTTGGGAATGAACCCCTCCTCTCTCAGGTTCGTAAAACATATGAGACTGGAATTGTCTTTTGACAAGCTATATCGAGTGTTTGTTACCCTCTTTCAACTCATAAAACCGAAAAGAGGCACTCATAGATCATGATGGGGGAAATGGGAGGGGAATCATTTTGCAAATAATGGCAGTTGTTTGTTGTTACCTTTGAACATGGCACTTGTCTGCACAATCATGTCAGTTAATTGGGTATTCAGCTGATCTCCGTAATGATCCACTTTCATGAGTCATGTCAATCCTTTGATTCTTTCAAAAGAATGCATTGTCCACTGTCACATTATGTATCTGTCCTGTCTACTCATGCTGCTAAGTCATTTTTTCGTGCCGCTCGATGTTCAAAGGGGATCTGAAGAAGTCTTACCTCTACAGTCTACACAGTCTTTGTGTCAATATCTTTGAGTCAGTCATATGGTTACTACATTCACATCATTCCAGAACTATGTTCCAATTTTCATGTCGTCAATGTGGGACTCATCATGGCCCTCCTTTGATGAGACTATTCCAGTCGACATCAGATCATTATCCGGGAAGTAGTCTTAGAAACAATATTTAGTACCGTGAGGTCTGTATGCCTTAATGATAGTTTCTCTCACTCTCGACATAGGTTCACATCATTGACCTTTGATCAATAGAATAGACTGGGTGTTTGACATTAGGACATCTATTCGCACTCAGTAGATTGTACTAGGGTACCTTGGGAATCATTGACATTAATGGTGATCTCCCTCACACTTGTTAACGGTTCACATAATTGGCCAGTAATCAAGTGGTTTCTACCATGTTCGACTTCAAATCATTGTAATCACATGGATAGAATCATACTTTGTGGAAGACGAGACGAAGACCCTGGGCATTTGTTTAAAAGCGCTCATTTATTTTTCCCCAGGTTGCGATGGAGCTTTGTATATCTAGCATGGATCCACATTTGTATGGTCGTGGCTATGCTCAAATTTGCGTTTGTATGACATAGATCTATGTTGTATGTATGGTAGCTATGTCCAAGTTTGAGTCCTCTATCACATGGATCTACATTTTATTCTAGTAGCCATGCTTGTTGTTTCCACTCATGGATCTGCCTTGTATTGGTCTGTAGCTATGAGTTTGGTTACTTGTGTCTATGAGTCAACATACTGATGTACTACAGATTCCTACTTGACTACATGCTCCAATCGAGCCAACATTTTCATCTCTTGGCAATGACTTGTTCTCAAAGCTCTCATTTATCATATCACTCTAAGACTCATGCTTTGGGGGGCATCCTGTTATACAAAAATCCTATCACCATCATGTGATAAGACCTTTGACATACCTACTTACCTTGAATCATAACTTCTGGAGTGAAAACTAAATGGTTTTTTATCAGTTTGTCATACAAATTCCCAGCATTGCGTATACATGTTTATCCAGGAGCGGTACCCTACTTGCACCGCATTTCATCGGTTGTCCACAAGTAGTGGCACTGTCCATTGCCCTTGGTCCATAGATGGTTATTACTAGAACCACTCTGTCATAGAAGGAGAAGCGCGGT
Organism: Pseudotsuga menziesii; assembly: GCA_001517045.1. Lineage (NCBI taxonomy): Eukaryota > Viridiplantae > Streptophyta > Pinopsida > Pinales > Pinaceae > Pseudotsuga > Pseudotsuga menziesii. Next base: position 53,921 of record LPNX011052729.1, read on the forward strand.
ACCTTGGGTAAAATGGGAAAAAGAGAATTTTCTCAAGGCTTCTAGATGATAAGCCTCGTGTACTGCCTTATCCCTACTGTTTTGGGTTGGTTGAGCTCGAGATCCCTCATCCTAGGATATTAGAGGCCACCTCACCCACTAATTTCTCAACCATCTCTATCCATTAAAACCCTATAAATATGAGCTCATGGCCATGGTTGAGGGGAGAACATGGAAGGTATTGTTATGCTGTTGGATTGATTCTTGGCCCAAGATCATTTGGAGAGAGCATAGAGAGCTATCGTCAGAGCTTTTGGGGGTGAAGAGCTGGTTTCATGGAGATGCATGTCAACACTAAGGCTTGGTTGTAAACTTCTTCATATTTCTAATGCAAGTTGATTTTCTATCCCATATATATTACTGATTTTTTATTTCAGATATATACTGCTAGATTCCTTAGTCACTAGCATAGATTAGTAGATCATATTCTGGTTGCTTTGATTCATTTCGTGTTGAGCTTGATTGCAGGTACATAGGTTTACTATCAAAGCCTTGTATTCCAGATATCTAAAGCATCCAGGGAGAGTTATCAGTCTCTGTGATCTATTTGTTCTGGATCTAAACCATTGAGACCAGCGAAACACCTTGTTGTTCGTAGGAGGTGAAATATTCCGGTTAACAATACATAGATCAGAATCTCCATGGTGAAGATATACAAAGGATCATAATCTCCATAATGGCTAAGAATATACAATGGATCAAGATCTCCATAATAGCTGGAAATGTCTGACATATACTGGAATTAAGTCATAAGAGCTTAAATATCATGAACACTAGCACGATCAAGGAGGTAGCATGTAAGAGATGCCACCAATCTGGAAGGTATTCTACACAAACCGTTATGAGTACAAGTCCTACTATGTAAATAGAGGTGTCGAGGTTGAACATAGTATTCCATCGTCTGATTACCGGTCATTGATGTATACCATTAATAGACGCGAGATCACCCACCGATAATGATAATGGGAATCAAGGTACTAGAGTGCAAACTAACAAGTGTGAATAAATGTGTTGAGGTTGAACACTTGAGAGAATCCATCGATCAGGGGACATTGATGTATTCCCAAAGAACTGTCGATGGTGAGAGAACATGCCACTGATGACTGCAAGTCTCAAGGCACTCAAAAATGATTCTAGGATCCAATCCCAGAATAAATGATCTAGATTCGATGGGATGAAATCCTCTAGAAGGAGGGCATTAAGGCATCCCCCATCATCCAACACGAGGTACTCAGAAAAGCTATATAATGTGGAAGGACTTAATCATAAGGTGCATGAACTAGTAACTGTACCAGGAATGGCTGACATGCAAAGTCAAGATAATATAGGAATGGCTAACTCAGGTTTTAGCTTCCTTCAAACAAGAGCATAATGGCAAATGGTGACTAAATAAAGGAAGCATAGACTCGATATACAAAATTGGGAGATCTCTGCAACACAAGAGGCATCGACAGAGGCTCCATGGGGACTGGAAGCTTAACCAGTCGGTGGTTACAGCTCCTAAAGTCAAAATATAAACCCAACCAATGGATGTGATATACAGTGCTCTATTCGAAGGTGACATGACTCGACAACTGCCAAAAGATAACATCTTTCCTTGTCCGGCTTTTTGGTTTTTTGATTTTTTTGGAATTTTTCAAATATTTAAAAATCTTGAAAAAGAATAAAACTACTTTATAGTTACAGACTAGGAAGAGACGAGTGTCATATGGGAAAACAAACTAGTTCCAAGCAGCAAAACATACCTATGCTCAATGCAAGGATACATGTGTAGGATAGCGACACTCGGGGGGAAAACTCCCTCCCAGTAAAAATAAGGGATCAAGCTGCAAAGGATATATAAAATGGCTCTACATGGCTAGACATGAGACAAGCTCGGGCTATATGGCTGAAAATCAATGTTAGGGAAGCCGGCGTAAGGCTCAATAAGGCAGGAAAAGCTCATGATAATGCAATTACAACTTGTCATACGGGAGTCCTGAGGGAAATAGGCCAGAAAAATATCAAGAGGAGTATGAGGCTCTTACGAAATTTCATGGCAATACTATACAATGGACTCCAACACCCTAAGGGACAAAATGTCAACATGGGCACCAAATGCAAATAAGGCGCTAACTAGGGTACCCATGTAAGGTCAAGCTCTACCACTCATATCATGCCACTTCTAAAACAACAAGAAGGTTCTGTGACATAATAGAGTGGGTTCATACCTAAGGCTATAATGAAACAGTCATAAGGTCATGCAAAATGAAAATGGTGATGAAACCTAACCTATATGCTATTTTAGACATGATACCTGAAATCGGCACGAACGGGTCAATCCAACGGCTGAAACGACACTCAAAAAGGTCTCCTACATCATAAATTAGTCCAAAAACGGTTGAAACTATAGGAAAGGGGGTAAAAATTTTCAAAAATTTGAAAAATTTCTATAAATAGTAAAAATTCAAAACATTATAAAACATTTGAAATTTTTTACCCATTTGAGCTCAAAAATTCAACAGCAAATTATAGGAGATCCAGCCGACGGAATCCACTACCAATTTTTCCAGGTACTTACCCATGCTCTACTCTTTCATTTTGATGCAAATTTTGTCCAATTCCATGGTGTATAAAGGATTCTATGCCATTCTAAGATGTGCACCATGACCCATGCGGAAATCGATGGTTTTTCCATGTATAGGGATGGATATACACGGAAAACACCCTCAAAGTCACATAAATACGCGGTTGTTTAGCAAATAGTCACGTATGTGGCCACGCTCAATTTTTTTAAGTATTCTAATGGACAAAAATTAAATTTTATGTGCAAGATGGTCCTAGAATGGAGAGAATGTGAACATGGTGATGTAGAAGAGGCAGTAAGGGTAGATCTAATGGCTCAACAAGCGTTATGTGCATGTGGGCTTTACAAATTTTGGTGTCTTGGTGGCTTAAGGGCCAAACCAGGACTATTGCAGATGTTAGTAGACTACTGGGATCCAGAATCAGGGTCATTCCAGATAGACAAGATGTCCCTCACCATAGAAGTGGAGGACATATACTTTATTACTGAACTTTCCTGATGGGGGGAAGTGGTGAACCTACGCTCTCGCGGGCCCGAAGGTGGCCTAACTATAGATGAGTACATTGCGGTGTACTACTATCCGGACATGGAGAAGGTGGGGAGTCCGATCCCAACTCACTCCATATAGGTGCTAGGCCTAAAGGCCCTCCTACTGACACTGGGTAGGATAGCAGGCTTAGCTTCACTCCACCAGGCCTCGCGAACTCTGATGTTCTATGCAAAGGAGTGCATGAGACCCAGGGTATATGATTGGAGCACTACGCTACTGGGCAACATGAAACACCAGCTCAGTGAGTGCAACATGGGTAGAGTGCGAAAATTTGATTTCAACAGCATACTGAGACATTTTTCTTTGAGCGTGTTCCAAGATTGAGCCCTAGAATTCACGTTCCTCTACACGGGGTTTGAGATCCAGCCAAACGAAGTTGGGTGGATGCGATGCACAGACTGGGTGGAGGTAGGTTGTCCAACCCCTATCCAGCTGATTTCTTATCATGGTGGAAATGACAGATAGTTTCCATCGATGACTACCCCTATGCGGGGATAGATTTCTGGGGAGACCCGGACATGCCGCTACTACTAGGATTAGCATACGGTGACATAAGTAATGAATCTTGACCCTCTTTTTAAAAAATTTGAGTTATTTAATTTTTTTTGTGTTTTCTAATTATGTGGAATCAAAAGACATGTTTTTGGGTGACAATACATAGTGACATCTACCATATGCATGCAGATGTGGGACCATGGTGGACTGAAGGCTTCCCTCGTCATAGACGGAGGGGAAGAGGAGATGATATCACGGGTGTGGATGTGGAGTGGAGGCTCCAAAGCATTCATACCAACTTCATGAGACTAACACATAGAGTACCCATGGCGCAAGTCGAGGACTTTCCTGAGGCCATGCAGCGCCAGGTGGTGGGTGTACCACGAGAATGGGTGCGGCTATTTCGACGGCTAGCTAGAGCCATAGTGACATTCCACGATCACAACCCCCCTCCTCCTCCATAGGCTTAGATACCTGGGAGTGATACATTTTGTACTACCTTGTATTTATATTTTGGTGGCTCGAGAGCCACATTTTTGTATTATGACACTATGTATTACCACATTTTGGATGTTTATAAAAACTTTTATTATGATCGATTTATTTATTTACATGTGTAAAAAATTATGTTTGTGATGATTTTATTGTGTATGAAACAAATGTCAATCTAACACATAGTTATCATATGAGTGAGCAACTTGATTATTAATTCTTGGAATATGTATTATGTTATATTGTCAAATTGTCGTTCTAATAATCTCACACGTAAGAATCTTCTTAATAATGTCGGATCTCTAACATGGTACAAACCATTAAGCTATGACACTACTAACTCCAAATCAAGACGTACCTCAAAAGAGAGAACGCCATGTAAAATGGCATCTCGTAGAAGCTCAATAACGGCACTATATTCCACAACATTGTTTGAAGATGGTTGTAAACATACGCCTCCTGAAGACAATACCTGACCCATAGGAGTATAAATCACCCAAGCAGCAGAGGCTGAGTGTTGAGTGTGACAGCTCACACCATCCACAAATCCTATGAAGGTGGAAGATTCCATTGACATATGCCAAAAGAAACGAAAACTAATCACAAACCCGATCACCATAAGAAAAAGACCTACCTATGCAAAACTGTACAATAATATACAATAACCATCCTTGGCTGAAAATCATGCATAGTACTTTTTGAGATAGAGACCATTTCTAGGCTTTGTTAAGGCCGTTCCCTCATAATCCACTAACTCATAAGTGCCCTTCTCTAACACACGTTTTACGACGTAAGGACCATGCCACATGAGGTTAAACTTTCCTACCCCCAAGGGTTATTTTGGTTGATCCCACAAAAGGAACAAGTCTTCCTCACTAAATCTCCTTAGACGGACAGACTTATCATACTATACCTTTACGTGACGCTTATTTACTTCTAGAGCCACCAAGGCATCTCAACGCTGCTCATCAAGTTGCTCAAGGTGGACCAAACGCTCCTCCAATGGTGAAGTGTCTGGTATGAGCTCTATGGCTAGCTTCAAAGAAGGAATCTTGCACTCAACCGGCAATACTGACTCCAGTCCATGTTACGGTTGATATGGAGAAAAACACGTGGCAGTCTTAACGGCGGTTCTATAAGCCTGCAAAGCAGGATACAACATAATGTGCCAATTATTCTTTCTTTGTACAATGGTTCGTTCGAGAATGGATTTGAGTGATTTGTTCACTACTTCTACATGTCCATTTGCTTGAGGGTAGTAAGAGGAGGAGTGCTCTTATTTATACCCTAACTTGGATGCCAACTCTTCCATCATACGATTTTGAAAGTACGAGCCATGGTCAGTGACAAGCTCTTTTGGAATACCGAACCGAGTAATAATTTGGTTGAATATGAAGTGCACGGCTATCTCACTATCGGATTTAACTGTAGGCATAGCCTCAACCCATTTCGTAAAGTAGTCAACAGCCACTATGATATGATGATGCCCACCAGCTGAAGCTAGGTTGAAATCCATAAAATTGAGCCCCCACTTAGTGAAGGGACTGGCGGTGATGATGGGGTGTAACAGGGCAAGTTTCAAGCGCATATTACGTGCAAACACCTGGCAAGGATGGCACCTCTTGACTGCATCTACACAATTTTTAAAGATTGACGACCAGAAATAACCCGCTCATAATATTTTTTGGGCTGTAGAAAGCCCAAATAGATGATCACCACATGCCCCTCCGTGGCAATCATTTAGCACTACCTCATCTTCTTCATGAGTCAAACAATGACTTAAAATGGAATCTACCCCATGATGGTACAAAGTGTTATCCACTATGAGGTAATTCTTAGACACGTGACATAACCGTCGTCGTTCATCCCATGAGATGTGAGTAGGGACCTTCAATGTTTGTAAATATATAATAATATCCCCATACCAAGGGTCTAAAGTTGAGATTAAGAAGATGTGCTCATGGATAAACGTATCTTCACAAACCAACTCCTTGGCTTCACTTGGAAATCCGATATAAGCTCCGCAAAAATTAACAATTTCTTTGATTTTGCCGAAACAAACTTGAGATCGAATTCTTGCAATATGACAATCCATTTATTATATTTTCCCCCATTCATCCTTTGAGTGAGGACAAATTGAAATGGATTGACATGGGCTACAACCAGGGTCTGGCGAAGGAGAATATAATCTCTCAACCGTTGAACCACATGTACAGTAGCTAAGGAAAGCTTCTCAACATGGGAATAATGGATTTCCACGTCAATAAAATTTTGGCTCAGATAGTATATGACATGCTCTCGGAGCTTCTCATCCTCTAGAACCAAAAAATAACCAATTATCTTCATGGACGCGGCCACATAAAGTAGAAAATCACAGCTATAGTCTAGGGGACTAATCACTGGGGCCGATGCTAGGGCTCGCTTGAGCGCATCAAAGGAATCCTAGGCTCACTCATCCCAACAAAAGGTGGTGTCCTTCTTCAAAAGATGCATGAATCCTCTATTCAAATTGGAAAAATTGACAACGAATCTCCATAAGAAGTTTTCCAGGCATTGCAAACATTGAAGATGACGAATGTTTTTCGGGGGAGAAAACTGAAGTATTGCCTCAACCTTCAAAGGGTCGACTCTTATACCCTCTTTAGAAACGATGAATCCTAATAAGTGACTAGAATTCACACAAAAGATGCACTTGTGATAATTTAACCTAACCAAATAATGGCGGCACCTTTCAAATACTAATCTCAAATGATAGGAGTGACGCATTCTCATACAAGAATGAGTAGCAAGGTCATCCAAAAATACTTCGATAATCGATTTGAGATCGTGGAAGATCAAGTTCATAGCCCATTGAAAAGCAGCTCCGATGTTCTTAATGCCAAAGGGCATTTTATGATATGAAAAAGTTTCCCAAGGACAAATAAATGTTGTCTTGTGTTGGTCCTCGGGTTTAATTTGTATCTAATTGTATGCGGAAAATCCGTCCATAAAGGAAAAAACCTCGCTACCCACACACTCATCCAAAATCTGATCTATAAATGGTGTGGGGAAATTTTCTTTAGGACAGGCATGATTCAAATCACAAAAATCAGTACATATCTGGATCGCTCCCTTCTTCTTATCAACCGGAACGGGGTTTGAAACCCACTCCGTCAAGGGAATAGGATAGATAAAACCAGGTTTCAATAGTTTCTCTATCTCTTCCTTAATCACGGGTGCTTTCCTAGGATTCATTGCACGCAAGCATTGTCGAATAGGCTTAGCACTGGGATAAGTCTTAATCTCATGTTCAACAATGCGAGGGTCGATACCTGGCATTTCATCGTAAGACCAAGCAAAGATATCATGAAATTCTTTAAACATCTCAGTGTATTCTTGAATCTCAGCATGGGAACATTCTGCCCCAATATAGACATTCTCTATCTTGCCAAGATCATGAGAGATATTGATAGGAATTGTTGGAGATATATTTTCCATGTTCCCATCAGCCATCAGACCAGGAGAGCTTAATGGAACCATGGGACTACCAATTCTCTCACTAAGAACCTCCCTAAATTCCTCACTCTCCATGTGGTCAAGCTCAGGAAGAAAGTAATATCTATGATGCAACTCTCTCCATGGTGGCTCAACTCTTGACATGGCCTCAATAATCGCTTCGTCTAAAGGAAAAACACTAACAAGGAAGTCATGCGCATGAGAAGACTGTACTGCCCATGCAGAAATCACATATGGTTCCTCCTCCTCCATTCACGAAGAGGAAGGACTAGGCTTTGCAACACATCCAAGATTAGCTTGATAAGATACCATAGTTATAGGCAACGACAGGTCCTTCACGATGGGCTCACTCGAAGTATTCGGTGTAGGAAGAATCTAAGGATCTTCCGTATGACTCATGAGAAAAGACATCGACCTCACAGATTTCAAAGCCTCACCGGAACTAGACCCAGGTGTAGGACAACTAAAACTTCCCATGAGAGATGGATACATGCCCACACCCACACTCCCAGTTTCCGGCTGAGAGTGCTCTACAATCAGGATCGAAGCTCCCGAAGATGCGGTAACCGGCGAATTCTTGAATGAAGTTTGATCAATCGTAACCATATTCCCATTAAATGGAAAGCATGCAACGTGAAATAGTGAAGAAGCTACGGCTTTCATACTGTACATCCAATTCCTACCCAACAAGAGATTGTAGTCAAGGGGTGCATCAACCACTTCAACCTCTATCGCAATGGTCTTCCATCCCAAATGGACTTTAAGAGAATGAAGGATCCTGTGCAACCTAAACAATCTCCCATCAAACACAGTTAACATGGTCACGGATTTAGACAACTGAGGGGAACCTAAACCCTTCCAACACGATAAAGACATCATAGAAGCAGCAGCGCCTTCGTTGATCACAGTGTGTGTGACGGTCATATTGAGACATTCTACATGAATCAAAAGAGACACATAGTAAGGCAAGCAAGGTTGAAGTCCTGCAGTTTCAAATTTAATCACGGAGGAAGAATTATCATCATTCCCAAGGGCAGAAAGCAAAGCCTTCCTTTGTGAAGGACAAATCTGAAGTACTTCCAGTGCAGACATTGCACAAGGAGTGTGGCCCAAATCCTTGACAATAGAATAGTTTTGGGAAGCTTGGACAATAGGATTGTGCCCCGAACACTTAAGGACTCCCTTAGGAATGTGAGGTGCAACTTCAAGTTTATCCATAGGTTTTTCAATACGCAAAGGAGTTCCTGGTGGACCAGGTTCCTTTCCTAGGTTGGGTTGCGATGAACCATAGTCCTTCACACAGGTCACAACTTTTGCAGCACGTACCATGTTAATGCAACCACGACCACTACCCTCCAATAGATCTTGATCACCACCAAACTGATCATGGGTCCTTGAGTTCATGTTTTGATTGTGAGGCAAAGGATTAGTCACCACAACTGGGCCTTGTGCTAAGAACCTCGAGGCTTCTTCAATACGAGGGCCCAAGTAAGTGAGGTGATCTTCCTTACACAACTTGCAAGGAAATTTAACCTTACATTTAGCTTTCTTGTCCCCCCCAACATTACGGGAATTCTTGTCATTATTATTAGAATTTTCATTCCTATTCTCACCCTTACGATTGTTCTTAACCTTCTTTTTGTTCCTTCCAGGTTGCTGGTTACCCTTCCGGTCTGATGATTGCACCAAAAGCACACTCGCCATTTGGGTGGGTTGAGACGAAGTTGTGGCTTGTCCCAAAGCAGATTGGTTGATTGACAATTGACTGACCTGTTTCACAACCGAATCCGCAGGTTTAGCACTCGCACAACCAGCAATGTCATCTGCATGTGGTCCAGGCTTAACTTTGGGGTCAAAACTAGAATGTGGAGCATTGGGAATGATCTCATATAACAAACTATATTGAGCATAAATCAAATCCAGTTCGTACACCCTAAAAATGGCTTGTTCCTCATTTTGCACTCCGAATGTAGAAACATTCTTTGTTATATAAGGCAATAACGACTTAAGGAACCATTCGAGGAGGAACTCAGGTGGTATAAAGGCTTTAATCAACCTCTTCCATCTATTCCACTCTTGGATATGGTTCAAGATATGTGTGGCTTTATCCTACCAAAATGTCAACAAGAGTTCTGTACCAACGTCGTAGCACATTGCTAGCTGGAAGTGGTTAATAAAAGTCATCGCTAGGTCATCGAACAAAGCAAATACCCCCCTAGGTAACTCTATATACCATTTCATGGCAAGCCCTGTAAGGGTGCATTGAAACAGCCTTAAACGGATCGAATCCTGGTGTAAGGAAGTTGAATAGTACCATCGGTTAAAGGTAGTAACATGTTCACTTGGATCCTCTCCCGATTTTCCCTCAAATTTGGGTATGCCCGAGGGAAGCTTAGTAGGGACAGCCGGCCAAGCCAGGTCATGAGCTATAGGATCGTTCGTCAATCTCAACAAGTCAGGAATATTTAGCGTTGCGAGGAAAGGGAGCCTAGGATGAGTAGGTCGATGGACCACTCCCTGATAGTTCTTATTCACATAGGTCTGATTACCATAACCACCATGGCTTTGGCCATAGTGCCCTCCTCCCATTTGACCTGTATAGGGTGGCATGGAAACACCATAGTGTGGTGTACCTTGACTATTTGGGGCTACAAAGCTATAATTTGGAGAGTAAGTGGGTTGTTGATGCTTGTACCCATAAAGTGAAGAACCTTGTCCATACTGTGTCCCATAATAAGGTCCATAAGGCATCGCATGAGATGTCCCATGAGACACTCTATAAGTAGGAATATATGCTCTGGAAGTAGGAATATACATTCCGAAAGTAGGAATATATGCTTCGGAAGAGTAACATGACCTCCCGAACCAACGGGTGGTACTTGAACCTGAGACACAACTGGTTGAGTAACCGTAGTATGGACATGACTCGTAGCAACGTTCCGGCCTGAAGGGCCACATGAATGAGGTGGAGGGTGAACATTCAAAGAACTAGGGACAAAGGACGAAGGGACCTATCGAATTATGTATGTGGTGTTCCCTATAGTCACTCATCTTGGATCTGGTATCCTAATAGGATCACTAACCCTAGGCCTAGGAGGAATATGTGATGTAGCTTCCACCACCGGGATGGAAGGTGCAATATGACTTGTGCTCCCAAACCTCTCCACATGGTAAAGAATGAGAGTGCCCCTAAGCATAGTGTTAGGCTCAAAATCCGACTCGACATGAAATGCCAAATCATGTGTGGGAAAACCAGACATACCATAACTACCATAACTAGTGCTCGTGGGTTCAAAATGAGTCTCATCATCTTCCGACATTCCATGCCAGAGATGCGTCAATGGGGGATCAACACTAGAGTAAGTAGATCTATCATGAAAAGTACCTATCTCAGAAATTACAGGACCTAACTCAGTCAAATCAGGTGAAGGATCATAGTTAGGAGTAAACTCCTCATCTTCCACTTGAATGGGAGAAGGTGGTTTAGGAATACCTTCAACATGGTCTCCCATCGTGTGTGAATCAATGTGCAAAGTATTCCACCTAGACTGTCTATTTCTCTCTCCCAAAGGAGGAGGAGATGTAGAAGGAGAAAGTCCTCCTAAATGACGAGAACGACGAGTTTCCACACCTGAATCCACAATGACTCAAAAAATATAAAAGACTCTCTATCTACGCAAACCCTAGGCAAGCTAACGTGCATAGAGCATACACCAATAAAATATAAATCCAAACACAAGCAATCAAGGGTAGGATAAGTGAGTTCCCAAATGAAGAAAGTATGTCTCACCTAGGAGAGGCTTGAGACTCCCATACACAAAAAGCAAAGGTACGTAACCAATTATTGTGGCCCTCAGCTTCAATGCGTAAAGCGACTGTTCTGTCCGACCCCAACCTGGCTGGGACACTCGTAGAATAACCCCTGCAGAGTACCCCCTCGATATCCTAGGTAAGGCCACTAAGGTCACCTCAATATAATCAATGGTCAGGTGGAAATTTGCAGGCGGGATTGACCTTATGGGAAGGGTAGCAAAGCCCAAAACTCTAGAAAGATCCCCCAGATACGAATACAATCCTGGAAATATATCTGGTGCTACTCGGTTATGACTAGGGGTCATCCCAATCAATAACTGCTCACACTGCCTCGTGCTTAACTCCCTTTTGAAAGGAGGATCCTAAGAAACACCAGTTATACCAAGGAATTTCACACACTCACCTGGACAGACACATACATGTTGTTGTTTAGTGGTCTTGGAGAATTTACTCACAATGAACTATTCCAAGACCCTAAAACCTAATCTTGTTGGTGAACCCTATCAAATAAAATAGTCAAGTTCATTTTAATTAAGCGTTGATTTTAATTGGATTTATTACTCAAAAAGAGGTATATGGATGTGCAACTAATGGCGTTATGACACAACATGAAGCAAAATGCACACCTAACAATTAATGCAAATGCATTGTGTCCATGAAAAACAGGGTATGCTACTACGTGAAATGCACAATTTTCTTCGAATGATAAATGCAAACTTTCCTATATGAAATCCTAACTAATACTCCAAAGTAAATCTAGTGCAAGTACTATGCAAAATGCAAGATGCAATCCATAATGATAATCAAATAATTTTTGATTTTTTGAAATAAAAATGAGATACCAAAGCAAAAGAATGGTTCTACAACCCCCAGACTCTGCAAGCACACTCAAGCAGCACTCAAGCAAAGTACTAAGGTAAAAGAAATCTAATGCACTAATCCCACAACACAAAAAATCGAAAATGAAATGACAAGAACATTCTTCAAAAAGAAATTTTACCCTAAAAAAACGTCTCTTGTCAGAAATAGAGGTGTATACAGACTCTAGCAGTATCAAAGGAAACTCAACAATCATCCAAATTCACCTAGCAATAATCAATCTTACTCTAGAATGCAAAACTAAGGGCATACACGAGTGTTCGCAGTAAACCCATGTGTGTACATGGAAATAACAATGAAACCCGTGTATATACATGACTATGAGTTAAAAACTCACGTACAAGAAGAAAGGTGCATAAAAATAAAGGTAAACAGACAAGTTGAGACAAACTTCACACCAATTAGACACTACCAAGCAAACATGCCCCCAGAGCCGACACAGAAACAAGAGAAAAAAGAGCAATTCAAATTCATTGAATGCCGATAGAAAACCCCCAAAGGACAACTACTAGGAAGTCCCCAGTGGAGTCGCCAATTCTATTATGGAGAGAAATGCATATGGCTTGGTGTACCACAACAGAAATCTTGACTCCAGAAATCAATCCTTTCCACTATGCAAGAGAAATAAAATATCTAACACTAAAGGATCAGACCGCGTACCTTATTCCAGACAGTTGAAGTAGATCCCCATTGAGCTTTCCAAATTCAACTTGAATTGATGAATCGCTTCCTCAACAACAAGTAAACAAGACAAGCATACTATATATTGGTGTTAGACCTACTCTAGCAAATATAATCAACAATGTATAAGCATTTGAAATCATGCATGAATAAAATATTCATTCAAACATCCATTATTGGACATGAAAAGATATTTTTATTAATATAAAATCAGAGATTACAATGGATACAACCTCTGTCGGCACATCTGTGAATCAGAGAAACCGAATCCCCCACTTGGACCTCCACCACCTCAATCCTCCATCTCTCGATAGCAACCTCACAAGCAAAAGGAAAGCTTTGGAAGAACACCAAAGTTCTCCAAGGGACAAAGGGATGTAGACACAAGTACAAGTTCCAGAAACAATGGACTATATTTTCTTTGCTCTCAATTATCTTATGCCTTCAATGTATCCAAAGAGTTCCTTATATAGCTTTTCAAAGGGGTAATGAAAGGTCAAATCTGAGCGATCTCAAAGCATATGGAAGGCTAAGAGACAAGTGAGTTAGATCCATGTCAAGGAAAACTCCAAAAGGATTTGGATTTTGTACACATTTCGATGTATGCGGTTTTAGGGATCAAACCCGTGTATATACATGATAAGGGGTTTAAAAGTCACGTATAGCGATTTTCACATGTTTATAGGGATGGTCTAGGAAACATCAAATGAAAAAAAATTGTCCAAGGGATCTAAGGAATCTGCAGAGGGACAGGGAAGGCCATACAAGTGTGATTCACCTGCTGTGGTAAAATCAGCCATAACAGTGCTAATAAATTGTGTCAAGAGAATACCTTCCTAGTTAAGAGGGAGTGTTGATGTAATTGTAACTTCGTAATGTATTCATCCGTATATCTTATGTATTGTACCCCAATGTTTATTTCAGGATGTGTCAGTAATGTATTTGAGTCATGCCATACCCTGATGTTTATTCTCGGAGATGTAACAAGTCATGTCAAGTCATTGTGGGTAACCCTCCTATTGGTCAAGGGTTAAAGTCCCCACAATCGTGGGGCACTATGGTTATTAGACTATCCTAGAGAAGTTGACCTTAGGTGAGTCATTGTAATTTAGGGAAATAGTCCCCATGATTTTGTTAAGGATAAACCTCCTTGTTGGTCAGAGGAGGAAAAGTCCCCACAAGTTGTGGGGCACTAGGGTTATTAGACACTCCTAGAGGTGTCGGCTCTAGTAATTAACTGAGGTGGATATGTTATAGTGGGTTCCAATTGAACAAAATAGTATAAATAGAGAGTGATTCTCTCTATTTATCATACACACACACTCACTCATTGGGGTGCATGAGTGAGAGGAGAAGTTGCTAGGATAAGAGAGAGACTACTGCTATCAAGAGATCATATTTATGTTTTTGGGTTTTACTTTTGGTGCTGATTCTATCTCTGAGGAAGTTGCAGGGTTTTATCCTTTATGGTTTCCCCAAGGAAAATTATTTTTGTCTCTTGTCTCTTTTTTTTTATTGTTATGCATCTTATTCTCTCAGTTAAAGATCCTAAGATCATAATTCCATCTTGAATGATAAAAATCTAACATGCATGAGGCCGAGGGGCAGAGATTATAGCGTGGATATTTTATTTGGTCATTTCAACCTCTGTGTAAATAATTTATGTTGTATTTACATCATGCATATATGTAATATAGAATGTATTTTGATTTCTGGAAAGATTACGGCCTGAGGTAGAATTTAAGTATCGAATCCTATAGGATTCGTCACTATGGCTTTGTAAATAGAGATAGACCCTACATGAATCGATCGTGGGTCGTTTACAATGATGAGGGTTTAAATTAATGGATGCGATTTGGGCTTAAATGCCCACAAGAATCGATCCTATGACCTCCATGCAATTATGTTTATGTTTTTAATACATGATGTGCATAGCATTATGGTTGATTTTATGCGTTGGGCATTTGTTATGGTATACCATTATTAATGTGATTCGTAGATATGTAAGTGTTAGTTTTATTAAGTGAGTAATGGATTTATCATGTGGAATAATTTGTTTACTGTATTACGTTATCATAGTAGTAATAATATATAGTTGGATTTAATGTGGAGTAATGGTGAAGCGTAAATCATGGACCATTAGATGATCTCGATATTTGGACTGTAGCTTTGGTTTATGATAATATTTGATTAACAAAGAATGTTAATGTTTATCCTTGTTTTTAGTAGGAATATGTTTATATAGACCCTAAGAGGTCTTCGCTGGTTTTTATCTTAGCTTTAATATTTTGAATCTATGATTATTCTTAGACATAGACTACTGAGTTTATAATATTGCTTAGTTAGATTATGGTTCTTTTTAAACCTGATATTTCTATAATGATCTATTCACTAGGTTCTGCTTACTGTACTTTGGTTAACTTTATTTTATATTTAGGTTTTGTTTGAAGCGTAAAGATGAACTAGTCTTTTACTCCTAAACATATCTCTGTTGGCAGTATGAAGTCTTCCAGTAGAGTTCATAGAACATAAAGGAACTGATAGAATAATTTCTAGGTTTTAGGAAAACAAAGTATATGAAGTAAATAAATGCAGAACTAGATATAATAGAAATAAACCCTAACTATTTCTTAAACAGGAATAAATTTTCAATATAGGGTTTATAGTAAAATGCAAACCCTTAAAGGTTAAGCTATTCCAATGACTGAAACTTGCACACTCAATTATCCAGCATTAATAATTCATATGTAGATATGACCTTTGTATAGATCAGCGAATCACTTTGGAAGTACCATGTTCCACCCAACCATGACCCGGAACCATTCCTGGTTTTAATCCAGATCCCCCCTGAGCTTGCTCCAACATGCAAGTAGATTTAGAGCTCCTAACATAAGGCTTCCCTAACTGGTGTATCATATCTGGATCAGTTCTCCTTTTTCCTCTTGGGAAAAATGTTCTCCAATAACTCTCTTGAGAATATTCAGGTAGAATAATGACTGCAAAAAGATGGATGAGATCTCCAAGCCTCTCTTTGTCTTGGGACTTTATAAACATACTTTTCAGCCAAAGGGGCAGTTAAATCAAGAATCATTTGATTTCTTGATTTAACCCTTTTTTTATTAATTTAGGTACTCTTAATATTTTAACTTAGGAACTTTTAACTAGTTCCTAATTGGACTTTTGTAGGTATTATAATATTTAATTTTCTCTTAGTAATAATAATAATAGATGGAGCATTTCCTTCTTTCTTACATTATTAATATTATTACTATGCTAATTATTTATACATACCATGTATAAAATATATAATAATATATTATTTGTTAACATTTTCCTTAGGGTATCACATATTGTGATCCCTAAACTTATGACACTTTATACATTAAGGTCATCAGGTAAATGGTTAGGTCTACTAGGTTAGAAAACTCTAAACATCATTGCATGTTGTATTCCCTCGTATAACATGGTATTTCTTCACTACTTGATGCGAATACAGAAATTTGAAATTTCATTTAATCACTTA
Organism: Pseudotsuga menziesii; assembly: GCA_001517045.1. Classification (NCBI taxonomy): domain Eukaryota; kingdom Viridiplantae; phylum Streptophyta; class Pinopsida; order Pinales; family Pinaceae; genus Pseudotsuga; species Pseudotsuga menziesii. The sequence goes on from LPNX011052729.1 coordinate 70,454, forward strand.
TAAATAAGTCAGATGAGATCAATATTTTACTCGAGTTGTTTTCACTCAGAATCATTAAATATTTTCAGTAACTCCTAGCGCCTATCGAGATCCCACACTCAACGCTATAAATAGGGAGTTACAAACTTAGTGCAATTCAAGAGCTCGTCGCTCAACACTAAAGCTAGGATGTACTTTTAGGATACACCTAGGGATACAATGGCTAAGGACCCATTGTTCCAGAGCTTATGCTCAACATCAACATGGAAGGCTTTAGGGCTTATGCCCAACACTTCCAATTATATTTTCATGTGTTCCATAGCTTCACGCTCAATGCAAATGTATCAAACTCATGTGCTCCATATATTTTTGCTCAACACAAAGCATCAATTTATCCATGTGCTCCAAAGCTCCTCACTCAACACAAAACATCTCATCAATCAGGTGCTTCAGGGTCCATGCCCAACACAAGAAAACATATATATCATATGCAATTGTCTTACACCCAGTATATCAAACAAATCATCATGTTCATATGCAATAGGGTCTTTAACCCAGCATATCAAAATAAAACATCAAGGTAACATCATAATTGTGACATACCCAAATCAGTAAAACAAAAAATTATTTTCGAATGACTATTTCCACCTTTGAACAACCATCCTTGAGATTTGTGAATGGTAATATACAAGCTAAAACATAATCACCTAAACATCATGAATCAATGGTATAAAAGTCGTTCATTGCAATCCTTCCTAAGATTAATATTGTTATAATACTTAATATGTTAGGAAGGGACATTATTCAATAATTCTAGCTTTTACTCCACATAATTAAGCTTTCTAACATATTATAATCATCGAAATAAACAATCTTCACATTATTAGACTCTCTGACATATTATAAAAATTGAATAAATAAGCTTCTTCTGTATTTAGAACACTCATATGAAACCACTCCACTATTTACATCATCATTATGAGGAGAATGAAATATATAAGAGGAACATCAAGAGAACATAAAATAACAAACACATCAAGAGCCCAGAAGAGCAAGACTAATGTACATGTTTCACCCGATCCATGGGTTATGTCCACAAAGCTGCCACATCGTGTGATATTTATTACAATAAAAGGTTACAATTTGCAACATCATTGTTTCCATACTTTATTTCTATTCTCCTTGTAGACTCTCTCACCGAGAGTATTTCCAAGCTATTGAGACATTAGTGTTATTCATATATTCCTATCCTTCATTCTAAGGAACATCTTTTAGAGTGAGCTAGGATTAATAATGAATCCATAAAGTCATTGGTATCCCCAGAACTTAGCTGGGCATACCCAATCAACCTACATTGGGTCTATATGAATGCATGTAATGAAATACATGTTCAACACTAACTATAAAGGAAACACCGACTCACGTGAATTTAGAACGACTCAGTGTAGCTAGTTTTTCCTATGTACTAAATAGTAATAAGGACTATATATATATATATATATATATATATATATATATATATATAGAGAGAGAGAGAGAGAGAGAGAGAGAGAGAGAGAGAGAGATACAAGGGAACAATGATGTTTCTTCTAAAACACCAACATTAATATATTCCTTACACAAGCTTCGATACAAAAATACATCTATGCTATTACAGGGGTATACCTTTACATATCTTAATAAGAATTTATTTACAACATATAAATACACTCACATAGCAATATATATTTACATATATTACTACTTATAATAATCACTTTCATTTCAAGATATATCCATACTAACGTAGGGATCTATCTTTACACATTCTTGATCACTCAACTCTAAATAACATATTATTTTTATGTTATTCTAGTTTTTATGGATTCCTCTCCTATTATTACCTTGTTTAAATTTTGTGCTTGGATTCCAATATAAACAAAGTATAATATGCATTAGATCCCATACTAAATGCAAGCAATTAGGGAGTTCATCCATGACACAAATGTGAAGAGTCGTCAATGAATGTAATTTGAGATAAAGTGCATGTATTAGAACAAGGACATGCCAATTTCATAACAAAAAAAAATACAAACTCAAGAAATAAGCGCACTCCAGATCGAATAATATACCAAAACATTGGAAATGGAGAAATTGGTTTTGATAACACACAACTCCATACTTTATCGTACACTGGCAAGTAGATATCCAACTGAAGCATAACTCAAAAAAAATGCAGGCAAAGTAATTCAAGGCCCAATCAACAATCTGATGAGTTTAACAACTATGTATCAAAACTTAGTCAATTCCATACTGAATAAAAAAATTGGCAAAGAGATAACCAACGAAGCATACTAAAAAAACTCATGCAAAGTATTTTAAAAAAACAACGATCTAATGAGTTTAACAACGGTCGATCAAATCACACTGAATACAAACATTGGCAAAGAGATAACCAATACTGCATACTCAAAAAACGCAGGAAAACTATTTCAAAAACCAAACAACGATTTGATGGGCTTAACAGTTGTGGATCAAATCGCAGTCAAATCCATACTGAATACAAACATTGGCAAAGAGCTATCCATATCTAAATACATAAACCCCAATGGAGGCAAGGAGGAGATCCATCTTCGGATCGGAGTATGTAGAATGCTAGGAGGACCGCATCACTTATTCATTTCCAGATCAAACACACAAATCTATATTTTATACAAACATTGGTAACAGAGATATCTAGATCTAAATACATAAACCACAACGTAGGCAACGAGGAAATCCATCTCCAGATCATTTTCTAGATCTAAATGTAATTTATGGGGATATATCGATTTTTTATCAGTATCTAGATCTAAATATTAATCAGAGGAACATAAGGGAGCTTAGTTCCATACATAGATCTAAACACAAAATAAAATGCATAGGATCAAAACCGCAAAGATTTGATATCTATAATCTGACTCCAAAGAAGCAACAAAGGGTAAAAAATCACAGAGCTTTGATATCTACAAATCTGACTCCAAATAAAGGCAAAGGTTCATAATCGAAGAGATTCGATATCTACCAGTTACATATTTTTGATTTGTTTACTCGTATGAAATCATAGATGTTATAACTATAATTATTTTGAGCCTACCAAGGCATAACGATCTGGTTATCCATAATGTATTCAGTGGTAAAAACCTCTTACCACATTCACAGCTTTGTATCGCACTTGTAGGCAGCTGATGGGAGTATGTAAACTGCTAGGAATATCGCATCACTCATCCCCAAGGAAATTGCAGATGATCATATTAAAATCAAACACCATTCAGAGTACTCCTCTCCATCACAACATAGAGGACAACCCCCTCTTCCTTCTTCCCTCTCCAATCTCAGCTTTGATTTCCCTTTACAAACAAAAGGTTGCACGGATGATATGATGGCACCATCCATGTCTCCCTTCCATTCAAGTCATCAGTAGGTTGAAGTAAACTCGCTTCCTCCATCCCCCCCCCCCCCTTGTTTTGAAGGATATCACATCAAAAAGAAACACCCAAGCCAACACGAAGAGACACATGGTGCTACCATGTTCACAAAGTGGGAGAAACCTCCTAAAACCTGTTGAAGGGTGTAACTATTCTAGTTAGGATTCCTCAATGCGAGGCTCAAATCTTGATTGTTTAATGAGGTAACTCATTTAATTGTTGGAGCCTCCTAATCTTATTTTAATCCTTTGCTTAATATATATATATGTGTGTGTGTGTGTGTGTGTGTGTGTGTGTATTAATTCCTATATATATATATATAGATATAGATATCGATATATCCATACATATATATATATATATATATTATAAATGTCTTAAATATATACATATATAAATTTTTAATGTTTCTTTCACCCATAATTTGGCGACTACGCAATCTACCATTATTTATGGTAGCTAGCTTCCTTCTGCTACATCATAGAAATTGTAAAGAACCCAGGTTAAATTTTACTAGATTCCTAAGGCATTGTTAACCGCTAACCTCTCCCCCAGGTGATTATGCTACCCGTCATTTAAGCTGCGTCAATGTCTTAAGTCTCATAAGTCCACGACTTAGAAAATTAATCCCTAACTTACAAGGTTTTATTGGTGGGGCCTTGGCCTTGAGATCCTCACCAGAACAACAAGTACAATAATCATTCAAATTTACAAAATATTGAGGGGTACAAAAGAGGGATATTACATCCTTTACCCCTTAAAAATAACACCGTCCTCGATGTTCTTGGTTTTTCAAAAAAATTCTTTCTCTCTTGAGTCATCTTTTCTTGCCTCATCTCTTATGTTTTTTCTCTCATTTGATTTTTCATGAATTTCGTCGTTCGCTATTTTCAATACTTGTAGTTACCTGTAACAAGATCGAATCTACCAAAATTTATTCAGTAAAACCTGTCATAAATTTATAATTCAAATTAAAACACAAATAATGGATCCTTTTTCAACACCACAATTGTAATTTGTGGAACATCGTCTAGTCTTTATTTGTATTTTTATCATCATAATACATAATGATTTTTCAGTAATGTAATTGTTTCATAAGTAACCCATATTTACTCATCTTTAGGGGGGGAACGTCCCCAACTATTTTTTTTATCATCTAACTCTCCCTTGAGTTCTTTTACCAATTCCCGTGTGGACTTATGGTCTATATTTGAGGTTACTCTCTCTTTTGATTTCTAGTCAAAATATTTCTCCTGAATGACATCGAATAACATCCTGTCTTCCAGATGTCAAGCTTTTTCCTAGGTCTTTCCATTGATATCATCAACTCTTTTACGATTCCCCTCAATCCCCCTCACTTGAGTCCAAGAATTCCTTTTCCACCCAGCCTCCTTCTTGAGTCCAGGAAAATCAAGGTAGAGTGAGATCATCAATTTTTGCAACTTTATTTTCCTAACACCAATGTGCTCACACATCAATTATTTTCCTAACAGCATTGTGCTCCCACAGCATATATTTTCCTTGTTCATATTTATTGTTTAATTACAACCTTTGACTATTTGCGACAGACAAACTTTGGTTCTTAATGTGATTTCATTGTCATTGCCATGTTCCATGAATCAACTTCACGGTTGGTTGTAATATAATCAGCATCTATCGATGAACAACAGTGTCATCAATTTCATCATTAAAATTCCATAAGTTGTAATGATTTGTACCTATACCATCATTCATGATTCATACAATCCTACAAACCATCCAAAAATAGTTCCTTACTCATTTTTGAGCAATTTAGCTCAATTTATTTACACAAGTGAATTTATAATCCATGTGGTGCGTTGATCATGACAACAATCATAATCATGGTAAACCCTGCAATTTCAGTACATAAATAACATAATCCATTGTAAATCCTTGGTTCATAAAAACCTCGAAATCCGTCAATAAGATAAAAACAAAAACATCACTCATTCTTGAGTGGTTTAACTCTATTATTTTAACCAGTGAATTTTGTACGTAATGGTTAATCACGATTGGTAGTGTTCGTGGCATAATCCCACAATGTTAGTACATAACAATATACAATGTTCATTCATTTATCATTTTCAAATGTTAATAGCAACTAAACATCTTTACTCATCTGTCTTTGGATGGTTACGAGTGAAGGGACATTCCAATTCTACACAATACTTCCCAAGTGTTGTATACTTCGAAAAACAATAATGGATAATGTTCATTAAGGGTAGCCATAGGTTTATAATACTATCAACACATTTTTCATGAATTTTCAACGTTTATACAACACACTTGTAACCAACATATTTCAAAAACCGATAATGTTTTTAACATGATGGGATATATTATGATTCAATATATATTAGAGCTCCTTACTCACATACCAATACATAATTTTTTTCTAAGGTGTTAACCTAACTCACTTTTTTAACACAAGAACATAATCATAAAAGAGTACATATTGATACTTTACATAATTTTCCCAATCCTCTAATTTCAGTATTGGATGCTACACATGTGTTATCACACATTACATGAAATACACCAATACCCTAAGGGGTATTTATTTTGCTAAGTTTCCCACTCTACTTCCACTTGTAAAAATTTGGTATTTTAGGTTTGTCCTAAAGTGAGATTTTAATTTAGACTTTCCTTTAAATTATAGTCCTGTGTAGGAATCTTCTTTTAACAAACAATTAGTTCTGAATCAAATCTTATGATAAGCCTAACATTCTCATGTCTACATCTTTCTTTACATCTGAAGGGTGTCTTCAAATTTTTTTCAAACAATGATTATTTATACATTACCCAATGCTTAGGGTTTTGGAACCCTTTGCACATATTTTACAACCATAAATATTCTTCATAAAGCATAGTAGACACATGGCTTCAATTATTTCCTAGTAATAATTATTACCATTTATGGCTATTAACATTTATTGCTAGAAGCCCATGCATTCTTCTTTTCCTAAGTAACCCATAGTTCATTACCCATCTATTTGGTACTAGGTGTTTACAAAGGTCTCCGTTAGTATGAGCCTATCATTTCCATATGTATATATATATATATATTTATTGCTAGAAGCAATTCTAATATAAGACTATGTTTCTTCTTAATGAACCAGGAGTAAAATTATAGTCCAACCTCCCATTTTGAGTGTGTAAACATAAACATAACCTTTAAGACAATATGAAATAACTACTCACACACTTTTGTCGATAATATAATAACATACCTTTGCCATGATATTTCCCTTCTTTATCCTCTTGGTTACCTCTTTGAATCTTTGAGGGCCTGCTTGGATAACTTATTTCCTCGTCCATCATTGTCATGCATCCAAAGCAAAATCATTAGATTGGTTAGGTTTAAAATATTCTTGCTTTCTAACTTCATGTTGATCTGAAATAGGCACGAGTGTTGTCACTTTAGATCTGATACTATTTGTGACATACCCAAATCAGTAAAACAAAAATTATTTTCGAAAGACTATTTCCACCTTTGAGCAACCATCCTTGAGATTTTTTAATGGTAATATACAAACTAAAACATAATCACCTAAACATCATGAATCAACGGTATAAAATTTGTTCATTGCAACCCTTCCTAAGATTAATATTGTTATAATACTTAATATGTTAGGAAGGTACCATATCCAATAATTCTAGCTTTTACTCCAAATAATTAGGCTTTCTAACATATTATAATCATCGAAATAAACAATTTTCACATTATTAGACCATTTAACATATTATAAACATCGAATAAATAAGCGTCTTTTGTATTTAGAACACTCATATGAAACCACTCCACTATTTAGATCATCATTATGAGCAGAATGAAATATATAAGAGGAACATCAAGAGCCCATAAGAGTGAGACCAATGTACGTGGTTCACCCAATCCATGGATTACGTCCACAAAACCGTCACATCATGCAACATTTATTACAATAAAACGTTACAATCCGCAACATCATTGTTGTCTTACTTTCTTTCAGTTATCATGGTAGTCTCTTTCACCGAGAGTATTTCCAAGCTATTGAGACACTAGTGTTATTCATATATTCCTATCATTCGTTCTAAGGAACATATTTTAGAGAGATCTAGGATTAATCATGAATCCATAAAGTCATCAGTATCCCTGACACTTAGTTGGACATACCCAATCAACCTACATTGGGTCTATACGAATGCATTTAATGAAGTACATGTTCAACTCTAATTAAAAAGGAAACACCAGCTCACATGAATTCAGAACGACTTAGTATAGCCAGTTTTTCCTATGTACTAAATAGTAATAAGGACTATAGATATATATATATATATATACAAGGAAACAATGATGTTTCATCTAAAACACAAGCATTTTAATGTATTCCTTACACAGGCTATAATACAAAAATACATCTATGCTATTATAGGGGTATACCTTTACATATCTTAATAAGAATTTATTTACTACATATGACCACACTCACATCGCAATATATGTTTACATATATTACTACTTATAATCATCACTTTCATTTCAAGATATATCCATACTAACATAGAGATATATCTTTGCACATTCTTGATCACTCGGCTCTGTATAACATATTATTTTTATGTTATTCTAGTTATTTATTGATTCCTCTCCTATTATTACCCTGTATAAAATTTTGTTCTTGGATTCCAATATAAACAAAGTAGAATGCAGTAGAATATGCATTAGATCCCATACCAAATGCAAGCAATAGGAGGTTCGACCATTAAATAAATGTGAAGAGTCGTCAATGAATGTAATTGGAAATTAAGTGCATGTATTGGCACAAGGACATGCCCATTTCATCACAAAAAAAATGCAAAATCAAGCATTAAGAACGTTATCCTTTTCCATATCAAATAATATACCAAAATGTTGGAAATGGAGAAATTGGTTTTGATCACACACAACTCCATACTTTATATGTACGTTCGCAAGGAGATATCCAACAGAAGCATAACTCAAAAGTAATGCAGGAAAAGTAATTCAAAACCCAATCAATGATCTCATGAGTTTAACAGTTGTGGATCAAATCGCAGTCAATTCCATACTAAATACAAACATTGGCAAATAGATAACCGATAGAGCATACTAAAAAATGCAGGCAAAGTATTTAAAAAAAACAAACAATGATCTGTTTAACAATGGTGGATCAAATCACATTGAATAAAAACATTGGAAAAGAGATAACTAATGGAGCATACTCAAAAATGCAGGAAAATTATTTCAAAAACCAAACAACAATATGATGGGTTTAACAGTTGTGGATCAAATCGTAGTCAATTCCATACTGAATACAAACATTGGAAAAGAGCTATCTAGATCTAAATATATAAACCCCAATGCAGGAAAGGAGGAGATCCATCTCCGGATCGGAGTATGTAGAATGCTAGGAGTATCGCATCACTAATTTATTTCCAGATCAAACACACGGATCTATGTTTTATACAAATGCTGGCAATAGAGATATCCATATCTAAATACATAAACCAGAATGCAGGAAAGGAGGAAATCCATCTCCGGATCATTACCTAGATCTAAATGTAATTTACGGGGATATCTATATTTTTTATCAGTATCTAGATCTAAATATTAATCGAAGGAACATAAGGGAGTTTAGATCCATACATATATCTAAAAACAAAATAAAATGAAAAGGATCAAAACCCCAGGGATTCGATATCTATAAATCTCACTAAAAAATAACAACAAAGGTTCAAAAATCGCAGAGCTGTGATATCTACAAATCTTACTCCAAATAAAAACAAAGGTTCATAATCGCAGAGATTCAATGTCTACTAGGTATATATTTTGGATCTATTTACTGGAATGAAATCATAGACGCTAGATCTATAATTATTCTGAGCCTGCCAAAGCATAACGATCTCATTATCCATAATGTATTCAGTGGTAAAAAACTCTTACCACATTCACGGCTTTGTATCGCACTTGTAGGCAGTTGATGGGAGTATGTAAACCGCTAGAAAGATCGCATCACTCATCCCCAAGGAAATTGCATATGATCATATAAAAATATAACACCATTTAGAGTACTCCTCTCCATCACAATACAGAGGTCGACCCCCTCTTCCTTCTTCCCTCTCCAATCTCGGCTTCAATTTCCCTTTCAAAACCAAAGGTTGCACAGATGATATGATGGCACCATTCATGTCTCCTTTCTATTCGAAGAGACACATGGTGCTACCCTATTCACAAAGTGGGTGTAACTAAAACTTGTTGAAGGGTGTAACTATTCTAGTTAGGATTCCTCAATGCAAGCCTCAAATCTCAATTCCTTAATGAGGAGGTAACTCATTTAATTGTTGGAGCCTCCTAAGCTTATTTTAAGCCTTTCCTTAATATATATATATATATATATATATATATATATATGTGTGTGTGTGTGTGTATGTGTGTGTGTGTGTGTGTCTTAAATATATACATATATAAATTTTTAATGTTGATTTCACCCATAATTTGGTGACTACGCAATCTACCATTATTTATGGTAGCTAGATTCCTTTCGTTACATCATCAAAATTGTAAAGAACCCAGGTTAAACTTTACTAGATCCCTAAGGCCTTGTTAACCACTATCCTCCCCCCCTAGTGATTCCGTTACCCATCATTTAAGCTGTGACAATGTCTTAAGTCGCCTAAGTCTACAACTTAGAAAATTAATCCCTAACTTACAAGGTTTTACTAGTGGGGCCTTGGCCTTAAGCTCCTCACCAGAAGAATAAGTACAATAAGCATTCGAATTTACAAAATATTGATGGGTAAAAAAGAGGGATATTATAATAATCAATGGGGCTCATTCCCATAAGTGTTAGGTCCAAAATTCAGGATATTACAATATTTCTAACCATAAAAATTTAATTTTTACAATTATGCGATTTATAGGTTCAATAGAAGACAAAAAATGATGTAAATCAAATTTTCAACATGTGGAAGCTTTATCATTAAATCTCTCATATTTTTTTAGTTTTATTCTTAGATCTTTATTATTTTAGTCTTGTACTGTTGCCTTCCATGGCTGCATATGCTATTTGGCTTGCACCTTGTGCGATCGTGGTGAATCAGAAACAGAAAGGGAAAGTTTTTTTTCTTGTCTTCTTGGCTATGTATGCTCTTTGCCATGCACCTTGTGTGATCACGGAAAATAAAAGACAACGAGAAAACTTGAAAACGTAGACTTTTTGGGCAAGCTAACCAAGATCTAACCTCATTGTATGGAAAACAATTTTTTTTTTTTGTTTTTCATTTTTTTGTGATTTGTAGGAAAAAAAAGGAAAGCGTAGAGAACGAGAGAGAAGGGTAAAAAAAAAAAACCTCTACCTCTTTCCATTCTTTTATGTACCTTTTAAACTTAGCTCACTTGGTCCAAAGTTGTTTTATTATTTAATAGATCTTGAGTTCAAGTCTTATTAAGCTACTTTTTAGTGCATGCAATTTCTATTTTCAAGTTCCTTTATTGTAAAAGTGCATCTCACTTAAATAAAATAAAATAAAAAGTGAGTCACTTAAGCCTTTTAATTTATTGCCGCACTATTTAAAGTAACATTTTTATAAAAGTGAACATCACTTATTCTACAAAAGTGATTAACTTAAAGCAACTTTATTGTAAAGTGATTGTCAAAGGTTGATCTTGGAAAGAGGGGTGTTCTTTTTTTAGTTGGTCAAGTTAATATCTGCCACATCACTATTGGGGACATCTTCAACATTTTCTTTGATCAAGCATAACTTCATCATCCAGAATCAATTTTCAGTGCCATTTTTTTTTAAATTGCATATTTTTCCAAGCTCTTTGCATCCAGATAGTTAGTTTCTATTATTTCAGTCATTATTTTATAGTATGGGAGCCTCTTGTGATATTATACTTACAAGTTCTAACTATTTCTTATGGAAATCTCATATGGAGGATGTTCTACGAAGAAGGGGAATTTTTAGGATAACCTCAGGGAAAGAAACATAACCCACTGATGTTGATAAGAAAATTCAATGGGAAAATAGATGTGATGAAACTTGTTTATTGATTTGGATGTCAATCTCTACTGATTTACGATTCCACATATCTGGAATTGATGAACCTGATCAAGCTTGAGAAAAGTTGGAATCTGTGTTTGGTAAACGCAATCAAATTCGGGGTCATCAACTTCAAAATGAGTTGATTTCCTTGAATCCAAATTATTTTTCATGCATTCAAGACTATTTATCTAAGTATAAAACTCTTAGACTCTTATGTGGAGAATGCAAGATTAAGAAAGAAGACAAACAATGTATTTATCATATTCTTTCCAAACTTGGACCTGCATATTCTATTTTTGTATCTACATTCTACTCCATGAAAGAATCCTTGACTGCAGCTAGCTATCAAGAGCCTAATATTGAATCCTTTTGTGATTCCTTAATTAGAGAGCAATATAAGCTCATTCATCTTGGAATAATTAACAATGTAGATACATCTGGGAAATCTTTACTCTCCCAATAGAAAGAAAAGTCCAAGCCTCCAAAGAAACATAATTTTTGCAATAAATAAGCCAAACAACAAGGGTCCCAAACCCTCTCAATAAGCTCCTTCTTTAGAAAATGACAAAGGATCCAAGACAAAAGGAAAGAAGACTGAGTGTCATTGCAATTTTTGTGGGAAAGATAATCATGATGAATCTAAGTGTTTCAAGAAGATGGTAGTCTTGGAAGCAACAATGAAGAAGCACCACATCATCCTAGATTCGTCTTCAGAATCTACCTCTCATAGACATCCACTTTGTGCTTCTAGTTACTCTTATACTACATCTTCTTCGTCTACTTCAATTGAATGGCTCATTGATTATGTAGCATCTTATCATATGGCTAAGGATCAAGCCATCTTTTCTACTATGCATGAATTTAACACCAAACAAATATTTGTTGGTGATGATAGATCTCTAAGTGTTGTATGGTCTAGAATAGTTCTAGTAGAAAATTGTCATTTCAATGATGTATTATGTGTTCCAAAACTTTCCTACAATTTGTTATCAGTCTATCAAATTACTTATTCATGTGAAGGTAAAATTGTGATGTTTACACCTCACCAAGTTGTAATCAAGGATTTTAAAAATCCTCAAAATGTCCTTGCTACTGCAACTGTTGATGATATTACCAGGTTGTACAAATTTAAGAAATTCGGTTCATCACCTTTTCCTTCAGTTTTTTTTGCTCGTAGTGATAACTTCAGCAAACTTTGGCATGATCATTTTGGTCACTTAAATTATCGCTCATTACGACAACTATGTAAATACAATATGGTGACTGGTCTTCTAATGGTACCTTGCAAGGATGGTTTTTGTACTGGTTGTGTACTCGGAAAACATCATCATGACAGTTTTGACAAACGTGCCTCTTGGCACCCCTCAGTTCCCTTGGAGCTTCTGCATAGTGACTTGTGTGGCCCTCTTCCATCTACATCCTTTTATGGTTTCAAATATTTCTTAACTTTCATTGATGACTACTCCATACGCACTTGGGTTTACTTACTAAAACTTAAGAGCGAAGTATATAACATTTTCTTGGCCTACAAGTCTCTTGTTGAAAAATAATCTCGTCATCAAATTATTAAGTTAAGATCTTACAATGGAGGAGAATATGTTAACAATAAGTTCACTACTTTTTGCACTGACCAAGGAATCCAAGAACAACACACTGTTCCATATACATCACAACAAAATGGTGTAGCTGAACAAAAGAACCGCACTTTAAAAGAAATGGCTAATTGTATGATCCAATCTAAGGGACTAAGTCTTCAATATTGGGTTGGGGCCATAAATTGTGCAAATTACATAGTTAATCACACACCCACTAAAGTTTTACAAGGTATAACACTGGAAGAAGCATGGAGTAAAATTAAACTAGTTGTAAGTCACTTTTGTGTGTTTGGTTGTGAAGCATGGGCTCACATTCTGGATGAAAAACGGAAAGCATTGCAGCCTAAAAGTAAAAAGTGCATATTTGTTGGATATTATGAAGATGTAAAAGGTTATAGACTTATTTAGCCCCATTCACATGATATAATCATTATAAGAGATGTTTAATTTGATGAAAATATCTTGGCCTGCGAGCCTGATTCGGCAATTGTGCCTTCTTCTTCCTATTCTTTCAACTTACTTGATAGGTTTCCAACTCTAGTTTCTAATGATGATAGTTAGGATAAAAATCCACCTCCGCCTGCTCATGTTCCTCCAATTGCACCAACACCAATGCTTCCTCGATGGGTCCGTTCAACATGTGAAGTAGATGGTGATCTTACCAGTGATCCTAGAGATCAATGTCGAACATGTTCTCAATTTCAGTGAGCCTCTTCTCTTTTGGATCAAGTTTCTAAGAATCATGATCCAGAAAATTTTGTAGAAGCTTCAAGAAATCCAGGTTGGGATTCAGTTATGGATGAAGAATATCGTTCCTTAATGGCGAACGATACTTGGGATCTTGTTCCTCTTCCAAAAGGAAGAAAACTTGTCGGATGTAAATGGGTCTACAGAACTAAGTATGCATCAGATGGAAGTGTTGAAAGACTTCAGGAAAGGTTAGTTGCCAAAGGTTTTTCCCAATTTGAAGGGATTGACTACAATGAAAACTTTGCTCTTGTCGCAAAAATGAATTCCATCTGCCTTGTTCTTTATCTTGCAGCCTTACATGACTAGGAAGTCCATCAAATGGATGTCAAGTTTGCCTTCTTACATGGTGATTTACAGGAGAAAATTTACATGGAACAACCTCCTGGATATGTTAGGGATAACTCTAGCCTTGTTTGTCTCCTTAAGAAATCCTTATATGTCCTTCAGCAAGATCCTAGAGCTTGGTATGCCAAAATGGATAGCTTTCTCCTTGACACTGGTTTTTCTAGATGCCATTCTGACCCCAATGTCTATACCAAGAAAGTAGGAAACCATCTCATCATGCTTGTTCTTTATGTTGATGATCTTATCCTTACTGGTAGTGACCCTAAACTTATAACCCATGTGAAATCGAGTCTTAAGAAAAATTTTGAAATGTTAGACTTAGAACATTTTCATTATTTTCTTGGTCTCCAAGTCTTGCAAACCAAAGAAGGAATATTTCTTTCCCAGTCTAAGTATGCTTGTGACCTTCTTCATAACTTCCACATGGAAGATTGTAAACCAGCCCCTTCTCCCTTCCAGTTTGGATTCAAACTTTCTACCACTTGTACTTTCCCCGAAGTAGATGCCACCTTATTGGTAGTCTTTTATACTTGACTCATTCTTGTCTTGACCTTTCCTTTGTTGTTGGTGATGTTTCTCATTATATGCAAACTCCTCATGAAAGTCACTAGAAAGTAACAAAAAGAATAACTCGATATATTCGAGGTATAATTTAGTTTGGGATTCATTACAATACAATGGGGAAACCTTTATTGGTTGGTTTCACTAATTCAGATTGGGTCAGCAATCCTGATGATCGAAAGTCTACTGCAGGTTATGTTTTCAGTCTAGGATCTAGAACTATCATTTAGGCTTGTAAGAAACAACAAGCTATTTCTCTTTCTTCAGCAGAAGTAGAATATTGAGCCGTAGTTAATGCCAGTTAAGAAGCTTTATGGCTTCGACAGATCCTTTCAGAGTTTGGATTCGAGCAGCAGCAACCTACTCCACTTTGGCGCGACAATCAAAGTGCTATCAAGCTTTCCAAAGATCCAGTTCTACATCAACGCAACAAACACATTGAGCTACAGATGCACTTCATCAGAAATCGTGTTCATGATCGTGTTCTTGGAATGCTCTATTTCCCTACAGATGATCAAGTTGTAGACATCTTTACCAAGTCTCTTACAGATGCAAAGTTTTCTAAACTTTGATCTATGTTAGGAGTTCAGGAATGTGTCCTTAAGGGGGGATAGGCTCTAATGCCTCCTTCCTTCTCCTAATAGTGTCACTTTTGTAAATCCTTCAATCCTATCCCAAGTTGTTCTTAAGGGGGCATGTTAGGATATTTAGACACTTAGGAGTTAGTTAAGATCAACTTGTGTAATATATCTCTTAGGTAAAGTGTGTTTCTTAGTATGCATTAGTATGCATTTGTAAATATTCTAATCTGGTAGCCACAATATGCTCTAGACATAAAGTGATCTGATGGTTCAACTTCTCTTAGATCATACCTACCATTGATTCATGGCTTAACACCCGATTGGTCCATGATCTCTATTTAAAGATCATGGAGGGTCCTTGGCTAGTTGATCGAATATGAGAAGCTCATGTAACTTTCTTTCTTTTGCATAGTAAATTGCTCCAAGTAGCTATTTGGCTAGGGCCGTGGACTGTTTCCCTCTAGAGGGTTTTAACCACGTGACAAACATCGATGTATTGATCTATGATCTTTTTGTTTGAAGTGGTTTCTCTAGGTGTTCGGTATTTTAGGAGTACCCTGTGTAGTCGAATAGGCTAAGTAATATCTATTCACCGTTATAACCTAGTCTTCAATCTAGAACTGGTAAACAAAGTTGTAGAGACGTTAAGAATGAAGACAATCATTCTTGCACAAAAAAACCCAGTACACAAGGTATAACTTACATCAAGGAAATCACAACATGTGAGAACTGAAAAGCAAGTAAGTTAACATGATATAATACTTGGAAATTGTAAATTCTTGAGCAATTTAATGTGAATCACTACTAATGTTAATCATTAATTGATATAATAGGTGAAAATAGTTTTTTATCATCTAATGACCATACATGTCAAAAAATAAATTAGTGTGGGTTTCTAGGTGTTCTTACATGTTGTATCAAAGCGAGTTTCCAAACACTAGGCCTGAAGATTGGCTCAACTTGCATACAAAACATGAAAATGAAAAATACTGATTATGTTTAAAATTATTTCTATACAAAAATATTAAATTTTATTTTGCAGAAAATGGAAGGAGTAGAAGCATCTGCTGAAGATAAGTCCCATCATAATAATTGAGATAATATATATGCGGAACTAAATAACAAACCATCTGAAATGGTTCAAACTATAAAATATTTAAGAGTTGAATTACATATTGTAAAGGAAGATAATGAAAGAATCTTAACAACACAAGAAGAACTGAATCAAATATTACTAGATAAAATACACAATGGAGGAAGGGGTAAAACAAAAGAACATGAGACGCAGTCTAGAACAGTGTCATACAAACATCAAGGTAACAATTTGAAATTTTCTGATGATGAAAGTAATCTTCTTTAGGATTTAAAGGAAGGTCACACAAAGAAAAGTATAAATATTCTAGTGAAAGTAGTGATAGTGCCAATAGTCCTTAAAAGGAGAAATATAAAACCTATGACGAGATCTCAAGAGAATTAAAAAAATAAAACCCCCTATGTTTAGCCGATAGGTGGAAAAGAGTGAAGAAGCTAAGGCATGGCTGTTGGGTATGAAAAAGTACTTTAAAATTTATAACTACTCAAATAAGATAAAAGCTTGAATGGATATCTATAACTTAACCAAGAACGCTTCCATATGGTGGAAGGATATAAAGCGAGTTAAAAACATTAAATAAAAATATTTAACCTCGAGGACTTTCAAGAAATATTTCAAAATAAAATTCTTATTTAAATAATATTATGAAGAAAGAGCTAAAGATTTTTATGATCTTAGACTAGGTTCAATGTCTATGAAGGAACTAAGTAGTAAATTTTTAAGTTTAGTACTATATGTACCTTATATAATCAATAAAAATCCTACGATACAGAGGTTTTTGAGTACTTTACCTCTTAGTTTCAAGGACGAAATTGAATTTGATAATCCGAAAACCCTTGAAGAGGAAATCAGGAAAGCTAATTCCTGTTATGAATAAAGAAAAAATAAGAAATAAGGCATACCTAGCTCCAAAAAGAAAAGAACAAGTAACTTTGAGTAGAGAAGGAACGGTTTTAATCCCAACAAAATTTTTAGAAACAATTTCTAAAATTTTTCTAAGAATAATTCTCAAGGAACATATTTTTAAGGTAAAACACAACAAAATTTTGCAGCACCAAAAAGAAGAGACATGCCTAGTAATTATGTTAAAAACAATGAAAAAAGAGAACCTGTGAAATGCTCGAAATGTTAGGGACCTCATTATGCAAAGGACTGTCCGAACAAAAAGACGAATTTCAGCAATGTGCATACAATTCAGGAGGAAGAAACTGTTGGTGACGTAGAAAATGAATTTCCTGGAATTAATGCAGCCTTGGAGAATCGATAGTCTGATCACCAAACATCCATGGTAGAGATAGAAGGTATGATACAGAACAAGCCTATTTCTATTTTGATAGACCTAGGTGCTAGTTTAAGTTATGTGTCACCTAGTAGAGCAAAACGATGCAATTTACATTTGACAAAGCTTGAAAAGTCTTGGTTAGTTCAGTTAGCTACATGAACCAAAAGAAAGTAGTTAGCTATGTTGAAAATTGTGAAATGTTTATGAGTCAATTCAAAACTCAAATGAAATTAAATGTATTATTGTTAGGGTCATATGATGTTCTAATAGGTATGGACTGGCTGGAAAACAAAAAGTAGTCTTAAATTGTTTTGAGAAAATATTTACATGCTTAGATGTGTAGTATCCCGAATTTTTGTCCTGAAACTTATAGGCATAAGCCCCATTTCTTATGATGTTGCTTTGATGTTTTATTTGGTATACTGGGCATAAGACTCCAATGAACATGAGAATGATGATTTGTTTGATATATTGGGATTAAGACAATTGCATATGTTTTATGTATATGATTGCATGTGTTGGGTGTGGATCCTAAAGCACATAAGTGATGAGATGTTTGTGTTGAGTTCAAGCTCTGAAGCGCATGAGTATTTGATGTTTTTTGTTGAGCGAGAAGCTCTAGAGCACGAGTATTTGATGTTTGTGTTGAGAGAAAAGCTCTGGAGCACATGAGTATGTGATTTTTGTGTTGAGCAAGAGGCTATCGAGAACATGAGTATTTTCATGTTTGTGTTGAGAGAGAGGCTCTAGAGCACATGAGTTATGAAACCTTTGTGTTGAGCAGTAAGCTCTGAAGCACCTGAAAAGATAAGAATTGGAAAATTTGGGCATAAGCTCTGGAGCATTCCAAGTTGATGTTGACCATAAGCTCTGGAACATCAGATCCTTTTCCATTGTATCCCTAGGTGTATCCTACAAATACATCCTAGCATTAGTGTTGAGCGAGGAGCTCTTGAATTGCACTAATTTTGTAACTCCTTGTTTCTTAGCATTGAGTATGGGCTCTGGATAAACGCTAGGAGTTACTTATTTTTAAGTGCTTAAATAAAATTTTGAATTTTTGTATCTCATCAAGTACTGAAGAACTACCATGTTAAATGAGGCAATCCAACATGCAAGGAGGTTTAGAGTTTCCTAACCTAGTTAGCCTAACCCATACGTGAAGGCCTTAATAAAGAAGTGACTATAAGCTAAAAAGAAAAGTGTCACGTGATTAGAGATCATGCTATATGATACCTAAAGTAAAAATTTAACCATGGTATATATATAAATATATAGTTTATACATAATGTGTATAAAAGAGTAAGGATAAGTAATAATATGGGTAATTATGAATAATAAATAAAAGGATCTATATATTATTATTATTACTAATAATAATTAAATATTAAATACCTAAAAGAGTCAAAGTAGGAACTAGTCAAAAGTTTCTAAGTTAAACTTAAATAAATATTAAATTTCCGTAAATTAAGTAAAAATGGTTATTTCAAGAAAAAAAGGATTCTTGATTTAAGTGCCCCTTTTCCTAAAAAGTCTATCTATAAAGACCCAAGCCAAAGAGAGGCTTGGGGATCTTTTGGTAATTCCATAATTTCTACCTCATTATTCTCAAGAGAGTTCTTGGAGAGCAATTTTCCCAAGAGAAAAAGAAAACTGATATAGAACATGTTATCTCAGATAGGGAATCCTTACCTTAGGATATCTAAGCTACTTGCATGTTGAAACTAGTTCGGGGGGATCCAGATTAAAACCAGGAACGGTTTTGGGTCATGGTTAGGTGGAACGTGGTAGTTCCCAAGTTATTTGGTTAGCTGAACATAGGTCAGAATTGTCTGTGTCCTTGTTAATGTTGTGTGTTTGAGTGTGTAGGGTTTCCAACCTTTAAAATAATTTCAACTTCAAGGTATGAGGTTTATTGATCTTCCTTATATTTTATATAGGTTTTCTTAATAAATGAAGGGATTAAATTCTGGAAGGATAAATAGTATCTGTCTGTTGTATCTAGGCTATTTTTTTTACATAAACTTAAAAGAAGCTAGGCTTATTTTAGTTTACATGTTCATACAAACCCTAGATATAAAAGTTTTGTTATAGGAGTATTTTGTTTACTTAAACATGATGGACTAGCTAGGAGAATATAGATTAAATTTCTTACTAATTAGGCTACAAAAAAAGATTTTATCAGTTTTCAAAATTATAGGAAATTATATGGTCTTTATTATTTCAGCAAAATTTCTTACTAATTAGACTACAAAAAAGCTTTTATCAGTTTTCAAAATTATAGGAAATTATATGTTCTTTATTATTTCTACATTACTCTTCAATATTTACTATTAAAATTCAGTCTTCTCTCATGTTGCAATTTTCTAGAATCTAGGTAGAACATCAACTAAGGTCCTATCATATTAAAATTAACTAATAAATCTATCAACTAGAGAACTAAGTAAAATCCACAGAAATGAAATTATCACCATTAAAATCCAACTCTACATCTTTGTCTGCTGGAATATTACATATTTCGAGCACACTTATTATTCCAACCATTGAAACAATTATATATAATTGTAGCCTAAACACTCTGCATAAAGAAAAAATTAAATACTATTTCCATACTAAAACTTAAACAATTATATCATAAATATGACGAACATACTTAACAAAGATAAATCTTAAACAAACCCCATACATTATTTCATTATAAAAATATCTATATCACATGCCAGCCATCGAGACCTGTTAAGGTTTGGTCGCAGGCCTAGCTATCATTACATTTATCTCCACTATTTTCTAACCAAAACTAAGAATCAATTTTATACATAATACAAACTAAAATATTAAACAACTTATTTCATTTAAATGAGTCAGGATCGAATCCTATTGGCATCATAGCCAAAACAAAAACACACACACTGTGTCAACCATCCATCCAAATGTTAGACATCCTAGGATCAAATCTTGTAGCCTTACATTATTTACAAAATGAAAACCAAATCAAACACATACCGAGGAATCGAATCCTGTAGGGATCGTTTTTAAAACGCCAACACTGTAAAACCATAAAGGGTTCGTATTACAGGCTACCCAGAAAAGATTCCACATAAACCAAATATTACACCAATTATAAATTAAGCTAATAGAACCGAACACATAAAGTAACATCCAACAACTAATCACCCACTACGTATTCGCATGAGGGATGAATCGCAGCTACCAAGCACGCGACTGTAAACCCCAGCTCTAAAGCCATAATTTAAATCACTACATTGTCACAACTCTAAATTGCTTAAAACAATAAAATGTGCATGTTGTGTTTCCATACGAAGGCCAAGCCAGGCTCCTGGCCATGAGGTGAAAACCTGGAATAATAAAAATTAAATTCAAACCTAAACCATTTTAAATACAAAGAAGAAATTATTAAACCCTACCATCAACGCTGTTACAACCATGAAATCAACAAAAACATGCAGCAGTATGCCAAGCTAATGGCTGTAGCAATAATAAACCCCATCCATGATAAATAAACCATACCTTCCACCATTACAAATGTTTACAAGTAAAATTCACACATTCAGAATTTGACATAGTTCCATTGCAAGCAATGCCACTGTCACGCCATAGTTGTCACATTATTTAAAACACAAACGTAGAGCTCTCCATTAATATATCAAACCATACAATTAAGCTAAAAAACCAAAATATATTAGAGATCTGAGTCTTCATCTGGAAATACACGGATCAAAGTCTCCACACTCATAAACCTTCATCAAAATAGTAAATACAAATGCATCTCCTCGATTCCCATTATATCAAAGGACCCAAACATTTGAACCCATAACAAAAAAAAATTAAAACGTTAACCCTTTCAACATAGATTTCAACACTCTGTTACTCATTACACATTGAGGTAATAAGAAATATGCTTTCACGGGGCTTAGATGTGTAAGGGTAGCGCAGACAGGCCACATAGCCACCAACAAGCCACGAATTGAAGCCACCCCTGTCACCTGCAAATAGAAACAAAGAACGATTAGAAGTATTCTAATGCTCAAGCTAAAGAAAACAAACAAAACAATGCTTCAAAACCACACTCAAAGCATACCTATCAATGCATGAATATTTTGTTACTCCACAACGTATAAACACCAGAGAGCCAAAACCATGCAAACAACAAGTAGCAGATCCAAATTAATCCCAACAATGACCAGACCAACACTTAGGGATCATTATCCCCATTCCCCAAAGAGCCATAAATGCACCAACCTCATTCCCACCATCTACATGATTTTTACCCACCTCTCTATAGTCAAAACCACAACGTTTGCGAAATTTCACTAAACCCCCATCAAAACCCTGTTTCGTTTCGTTAATCCATATTTTTATGGCATATGAAATATGCCATGAAAGGTTTTCACATAAACCATAGTATTTCCAAAGGCATATCATAATGTTTACCAATTTTTATGCTTTAATCCATAAACCCTAGTCTTTACACATTTCACTTTACATGTTATTAAATAAATAGTGATAAAATTATCATAACCTCAAACCATAACAATAATGTCAACCATGAAGATTCAGGTCAGACAACCCCAACTCTGCGTAAACAAAGGAAGTAGGAACAGCTAGTCCTTTTATCTTTGGTATGCATAGGATAGTGTAGTATAGTTAGCATGTCATAGGATGTTACGTTTAGTTGTCATATATATATTTCATCAACAAACTAACATGCACAAAAAGGGAAAGTTTGCATTAGTTCTGTTGGGGCCTAGAAATTCTCAGGCGACAACATTCTCAACTAGCCCGTTGACTGTTTGGTATAGGGAATCCATCCGGTTTGCGGTCCGGCTACGGTAGGTCATGTAACAAAACAAAGGTTCAACCGATTGCGGACTGGTCCACCGATTTTTTGTATTTTTGACTTAATGTAGGAAATGCAAATGCCTAATTAACAATGCAAGATGATCGAGATGCAAGGGGCAGTCACAATGTGATGCGCAGGTTCTTACCTCTCGTCTTAGGCTCCCATGCCTCCCAATCACATGTGCAGTAATGAAGCGAACTAACTATCTATCTATCTATCTACCTATCCCCGGGGAGCAAACTGTAACCTAATTATGAGTAATGTGGATTATTCATGCATTATAAATAGGAATTACAGGTAGCTGATATCCTTATCTACAACACATGAAAGATTAAAGATATTCCAACAATCAGATAGCCAACTATTTCATAAGCAGCATACATTACTCATGGTGACATTTCCACAAAATGAACTAGAAATCATTTAAACAAGAACATAGGTTCAGAGAGTTAGAACGATCTCACGGTTAATGGACATAAACTGGAAAACAAAATAGTTCATCTTTCAGTCATACAAAGCATAACATTTGGAAGTTCCACCAATCTTTCTCCAGCAAGCAAACCATATTTCTTTATTGCAAAGAGAAATAGTTCTTCTTACAATATTGCTTTCTAGTCTCACTGGGAAAAATCCCTTTTTTTCTTCTAAGATTTATATCTATATACAAAAGGGTGAGACTGTTGGGCTGCCCAAAGTGACCTTTAGGCTTCCCAACCCCTTGTTTCCCAACATTCTGCTTTTCTTAAATGTTTCACAAAAAATAGTTACAAATTATAATAATGACTGCTCCTTCATGAGGAGGGTCCCACTTGAGCATCTAGAAACTTCTTCCATGTCACAGCATCAGAGGCAATGCCCTCAAAAGCGTAGGGTTCCAGAAATTGAATGTTGATCTCGAATTTTGCTGCCTGGTTCTTTATGGCTTCCACTCTGGCCGCGCTTAATCGAAGCTGGTCTTCCAGGATCTGCACACTAACTGCTGAATGGCCTACTTCGCTCCTCAAAATCTGGTCATCAATGGCCTTAATGATCTGCACCCTTGCTTCTTCATCCTGATGTCTTTTCTGCAACATCTCCATGAATGAATCGTGGTCTGGGAAAGCCTCGAGCCTCCACTCAGCCTCTGTCTGGCACCGGTTGTAGGTAATCAGAAGTCTTCTAAAAAACTCGGTGCATAATCCCTTTGTCTTTTTCACTGCCTTCTTGAAATCTTCAACGGTGTTAATAGAAAATTCTATTAAATCATAATCCCACTTGAGGGCTTGTTTATCTTTTGTTGGCAGCTCTGCTGGAGCTTCTTCATTGCTTTCCAACCTCACTATTCTGGCAGTCAGGACCTCGAGGATGTCTTGAGATCTATCCACAAAGTAAGATGCAGTTTCCAAGATCTCCTCCAGTCAGCCATAGATCTGCAGCACTCTACGTCTTTCTTCTTCAACAGCAGTCTGTAGCTGCAGCATCTTGGTTTTTAGAGCCAATACATGCTCTTTGAATGGCTGGAGGTTAAACTGTTGTCCTCTTGCTTCCTCTAGAGCAGTTATTAGCGAGGAGATCTGTTCCTGGTGTTCCTTCTTCAGTTCATGGGTGTGCAGATCATTGGCCTCCAAGAGGATATTTTGCTGCTCTTCTAGCTCCTCCACCTTTTCCAGCAGCTGTTCCTTTTCAGTTCTTAACCCTTTGTACTCTTTCTATGCTCTCTCCAGAGATTCCTGTGTCATTTCCAGCACTTGTATTTCTCCTTGGAGGGCCTGCACTTCAGCTCTTGAGGATTTCATTTCCCTTTGCATATCTTCATATTTCCTCTTGAGCCTGTTGCTTTCTTCCCTTTCTTTCCTCAATGTATCTTTTAACTGGGCAGAGGATTTCTTGGACTGCTCCAAGTCATTTATTACCTTGTCCATGTTATCTTCTGAGGTGTGGAGAAGTGCAGTCCCAGCTCTCAGGGTGAGCCTTGGATCTTGGTTTGTTCCTAACATAACAACCGTATCCGTTATCATTTTTCCAGGCATATTTCCTGCTTCTAGTTTCCTCTCTGTCCTCTTCATTATTCTCTTCGTTGCCCTATCATAATATACAGTGTTCAAATCAGGGATTTATTCCCCTTTCTTCTAGACAAAAGGAACCAGCTTGAGAGTGGGGATCATGGGAGTGCTGGCAGCAGGTACTTGTGGGTCCTGAACCTCGGGGTTCTCAACATCCTGGGTCTACCCCCCAGCTATGTGAGAAGCTGACTGTTCTGTCTTAGTCTGTGTCAGCTTCACCCTCTCTGCCTCTTGCTTTTGTAGGTCCTCATCGAGCTTTAGTTTCGCTTCTTCTGCCTCTTTAGCTGCTTCCTGGGATTTCTCAGATGCTTCTTGAGCAGCTTTTCTTTTCCCTTCCTCTTCACTGTGCAACCAATCTGCAGCTTCTTTTGCCAACCTCTGGGCTTCTTCATTTCTCCTTTTGGTTTCTTCCTCAGCCTTAGCCTGCTCATCCCCCTTTCCACCTTTGGTGGTGATTTTCTTCGTGAATCTTCTTTTTAGGGCTGTCATGTTTGGGGCATTTCGGAAGACAGATTCTTCCCTATCGAAATGATGGGTATATTCGAAATGCACCTTATTTTCTTTACAATGACCAGCCACTTTACCATGGGAGTCATTTCTGTGACAGGGCATCTCGCCAAAATGGAATTTCTCTAGCTCCTCTACGAATTCACTAGCTTTTTTCACCTTGGTGAACCTGTAGCTTCCTAGTCTGAAGGGTAAGGGAGGATACGCAGTCTTCTTATGTTCGAATAGGAAACTTCCTATTCCATCCCGGAACACTTGTCTGACCACCTCCTTATGGACAATGTAATCAGTTGCATACTTTGGCAGTAGGGAAGGCGCTCTCGAGCCTCCAAACATTCTGAAGTACATGCCATGTTTGGTTAAATAGTAGTCTGCATAATCTTGTATCACTTGCATGGCCTCCTCCGACATACAATCACACTCTTTCCGGAAGATGAGTGTGTATAGTGGCATAATGAAGTGCTCACGGACCTCTCTGTAATGGCTGTGGTACTGGTGTGCCCACAATGGTCTATAAGCAGCATAAACGGGCATTCTTTCCTTGTCCCAGATGCACCTGAGACCAGGGAAAGGCTGGTTGCACAATATGCAGTCTATCAGTATTGAACTCATATAGAATTCAGATCTTTTCTGGGACTCTCCTCCCAAGGCTGAGGCCAAGCAAGAAGAAATACTACTTGATACGAGGCTGGCCCAATTGAAGACTGTTCCTTGGGTTGCCACATGAAAAATGATGGGTATCCACTCTAGCTTGAAGAATATTCCATGAGCTCTCCCAAAAACCCTATTAAGCATGAGAGCTATAAATCTGTAGGGAGCCCTCAAGCTCGCTATATCATACTCACCCGTCGGTCTGTACCGGTAATGTTTTCCCTGCAACAGCATTCTCTTAAGAGTCTCTACCAGGTCCATTTTAATGCTATTCAGCAAGTCATCAGATAAGAATACTTGGGCTTCAGGCAGGTGATAATCCAATGCCACATATCCAGGGCTAAATGTAGCATAGACGGATCTGTCAACATTTTCCAGAATCATTGTGGTTATATCTGCCCGAGGCAGAATCCAACCAATTACCTCAGAGCATGGGAACAGCTCTGGCCTGGTGGTGACCTTCATAAGGGAAGATCTTTCAATGTTTGCATATGTGGACTCTTCTTCTAATCCCATGTCGGGAACTTCTCTTCGGGTAATCAGCCTATAGATTTCCCCCCACTGATACTCTGGTTCAACACCAGAAATACATTTAGTGTCTTCATACACGTATTCTGTCTTGGTGATAACCTCTACTTCTGGCTCTTCTTCGACCACAGGGGCCTTCTTCTTTTGCCTCTTTGACATGGTGAGCTTGAGTTATTCCTTCCATATATAACATTGTAACGTTAAGCAATTCAAGTTGCAGACACTTATATGACCATGTGCAGCGTCTTACTTCTTCTGTATTTAAAGAAATCAGTCAATGAAGCAATATATGCATGTACAACTTGAAATGGCCTAACTAACAGGAGTATGATAATCAAATGTACAGTATTCAGTGACTTAATTTATGTCTACCATGATGGAAACTAGCTTTGTGCCATAAACTGTGCATGCTACCATTACTTGCCAATATAAACATTAACAATATAATCCAGCAGGAATGAAATCTACATAAGATTGAAGAAGACTCATGCGGGTCACAGGAAAAACATTCATGTTGACGCAACTAAAACCTCCATCTGTCATGTTCGGGTGATTTTATCGCTTCGCTGTGCGAGACAAGCAGGGAAAAAATACACGTGACTTCAACAGTGTTCCTGCCCACATGCTCAAGGTCAACAAACTAAAAACCTCGGCATATCCCTTTCAACCGGATAGGTTTTCAGACGATTGTACACAGAACGACGCGGAAAAACAGTTATTCGAGGATGTGGGCACAATAAAGGTCGCAACGGCAATGGGAACCATCAGATACTTCAAGAAAAGCACACAGAACCCCCCCTGCACAATCATCACCAACTGGGGTAGCTTGGTGCAGACGGCGTAATGGCCCTCTGTACCAAGCCCCCATTCCCTACATGTGGGGATTCGCAAAAAAAGGGCCACTGGCCAAAATACTACTCCGCGGGTTAAAAACACCTCTCCCCCTTGACCACGGATAGTAAAAACCCCAAAACTTTTCAATATATAGGTGCAACCATGGGGCGAAAAGGAATAGTCTTGATAACCCTAATCGTAGCAAACATTAACCCGATGCTTCGAAAGGAACAGGGTAGAAAAAATGAAACCTACCTGGTAATACGGTGAGTATGGCGGGTCGATGACAGTCAGGATTCCACAAATTGCCACCTGGATGCAAGTACACCGACCGAGGGGTCCTTCGCAGCTCGTGAGAACGACACACACGACAATGACAGTGCTCAACAATTGAGAATAACAATAAAAATTATAACCCCTCGACTCGTATATATAGTCAAACTCTTGTGGCGGGAAAAGTTAAAATCGAATGCCGGAATGCTTTGTATCGGCAGTCGAAAGTAAACTTCAGTCTGCAACGGTGGAAATCCAAAGCGCGAAGTCATCCGCGACGACACATATGGCGAGGAAAACATCGGACGGTGGAGAGCTTCTTAATCGGAAGCTGAAAGCTTACACTCCTCAGCAACGGCGAATGATCAAAGCTCTAAGCCTTTCGCGAGGAAAAACATATCGGGTGGCAGCGAACCATAGATCTATCCGCAACGGTGAGTGGGAGACAGCAACCAAAAGTAATCGGGAGAGCTAACGGTGTGCCGTCCGCAACGACGGAGGGAAAAGTCATAAAACCTCTGATGTGAAACCAAAACATCCAACGCATAATTAAAGAAATCGGACAAACATTCGAAGTCAAACCAGAAACACGTCCACAATGGCGGAAGAAGAAATCACAACTGCTCCGATGTGAAACCAAAAAACCTCCGACGCAGAATCAAAGAAATCGGAAAAAAAATAATCTAAGTCAAGCCAAAAATCTATCCGCAACGGCGGAAGTAGAAGTGACAATGGTTTTGATGCAAAAACAAAACCCAACCGATCTCGCCAACCGAATCGAGAGAAAAGTTGAAGTTAAAACCAAACATCCATCTGCAACGGCGGAGAACAACATGACAAAAACCTTCCAACATAAATCCAAAAATCAGCCGACAGATCGGAAGACGAAAACGCAGACTCACCCACAACGGCGGAAGACGAAAACAAAGACTCACCCACAACGGCGGAAGATCAAAACAAAATACCTTCCAATCCAGACCTACTTCAAACGCAATTAAAGGCAAATGATGAAGGTTTGATCAATCATTGAAATTCTTCATTTTTTTAGAAAATTGGAAAACAACTGTAGATCCATCCAAGCGTAAGCAAGTCTTTCTGAAACATTCTCAAACCAAGTCCACGAAGACGATCAAACTAATTCAAGCACAAGGAGGGTCCTAAATTTTTTTGGAATTTTGGGAAATTTGTTGCAGCTGCAACAAGTTCACAATAAAATTAGTAAACCCCGTAAAAGTAGGAGGAACCATTTAACTCTCCGAGTGGTCCCTTAAGGGATACAAATCCTGCCACTCCACCTCTTGACAGTTAAAGGAAAGTCATAACTTTCATAAATAAATCCATAAACAATGAACAAAATAGATAACCATGAAATAAGACATAACTAAAACACCATACGCAAATGTATGTTAAATAGTAATCACTAGCAGAGTAATCGTTTAACCAGTGCGAGTAATATAAACATAGTGGATAATTACATCAGCATTACATATGAAAATACATAGAAAGGTAAATGCGACTTATGACACTTTGAACTAGTAAACAATGACACACATATTCCGTAAAAGATTAATTAATGTCCATGATAGGTAGCATTTAACTAGCCTACAATTTTTTTTTCTTCAAATTTTGGGGATATTACAAGATTATAAAGGAGAAATAGTCACATTCAAAGGGATACATAGAAAAGTTTCTATTAGACAAATTTTAGCTTTCCAAATGAAAAATTATGTACGAAAAGATTGTAAAGTTTGTGTCGTACATGTAATGATTGAAGAACACATGAATAAAGAAGATAAGTTAAAATTCGATGATATCTCAATCTTCAAAGAATTTTCAATTTTTTTCTTGGAAGAGATTCTAGGATTACCTCCAAAACGAGAATTGGATTTTACTATTGAACTAGTACGAGGAGCTCTACCTAATTCATAAGTTCCTTATCAGATGAACATATTCGAACTTAATGAATTAAAACTACAAATATAAGAGCTCGTAGATAAGAACTACATAAGACCAAGTGTATCCCATTGGGGAGTACGTGTCTTATTTTTAAAAAAGAAAGACGGTACATTACGTTTATGTATAGATTACCGTTAGTTAAACAAGATGACAATTAAAAATAGACATCCATTGCCCTGCATAGATGATATGTTCGATCAGATACATTGAGCAACGATATTCTCAAAAATAGACTTGAGATCTACATATCATCAAGTCAGAATTAAAGATGAAGATATTTTTAAAACTACATTTAGAACCTAATACGGGCATTATGGATTTTTAGTTATGCCATTTGGGCTAACGAATGCTCCAACAACTAATGAATAGTGTATTAAGTAAGTACTTGGATAAATTCGTATTTGTCTTCATAGATGAAATATCAATTTATTCAAAAACAAAATAAGAACATGCTAAACATTTGCAGATAATATTACAAGTGCTAACAGAGCATAAACTGTATGCTAAATTCAGTAATTCAAATTCTTTAAATATAAAACACATTATCTAGGTCTTGTGATATCCAAGGAAGGGATATGAGTAGATCCTGATAAGATAAAAGCAATAATGGAATGGCATGTTCCTAAATATGTATTTCATGTACGATTGTTCATGGGAATTACAGGTTATTACCATAAATTCATAGAAGGATTCTCAAAGATTGTGAATCCCATAACATCCCTACAGAAAAAGGGAAAAAAATTTTATGGGATCTAAAGTGTGAATAAAGTTTTAATAAGTTAAAGGAATTTTTAACTATTGCACCTATATTAAAAATAACAGATCCAAACAAGGATTTTGTTGTGTGCACTAATGCATTCAATGATGGTTTGGGTGGAGTATTAACAAAAGAAGGCCACAATTATAGCGTATGATTCAAGAAAGTTAAAAACACATGAAAATAATTATGCTACTTACGATTTAGAGTTGGATGCCATAATACATGCTTTGAAAATGTGGTGCTGTCATCTAATTGGTAAAATATTTTTATTAATGTCTCATAACATAAGCTTGAAATACTTGTTTGATCAACAAAATCTGAACGCAAGTCAAGCAAGATGGTTAGATTTTCATAGCGAATATGATTTTTAGATCAAACATATAAAAGGAAAGGAAAATAAGTTGGTTGGTGTCCTAAGAAGAAATGTAATCTTGACTGTATTTTATAGCCTCTATCACTTGGATACATAACTAGTCTCCATCATGAGGAAAACCTTTCTTCACATTTTCACATTAAGACATGTAACATTCTAAAAAAATTGTTAGCACATTTTATGTTCGTTATTTTTCCAAACTCTCCCTTAAGTTCTTTTTCCAATTCTCATGTGGACTTACGACTATTTCTGAGGTTACTCTCCCTTTTGACTGTTGGTCAAAGTTTTCTCCTCAATGACATCAAACAACGTCCTGTCTTCCAGATGTTGAGATTTTCCTAGGTCTTGATATTGATATCATAACTCTTTCATGGTTCCCCTCGAGCCTCTTCGCTTGAGTCCAAGAATTCCTTTCCTCCCAAAGGTAAGGTAGAGTTAGATCATCAAATTTTTTATTTTTTTTTGCCACGTCATATGCCTAACACCAATGTGGTCACACGGCAACCATTTTACTAACACCATTGTGCTCCTACAACATGTATGCCTAACACTAATGTGCTCACATGACAATCACTTTCCTAACACCATTGTGCTCCTGTTGCAGTTGCAACTATTTTTCCCCAAATTTCTTAAATTTTGGGCCCCTCCTCATGATTTAGCGTTGTTCTGGAACTTATTGGTCGGGGTTTTATTTTCGAATGATTGTGCAGACTGATTCTCAGCCGGTTTCAAAGGTTGCCTGTGTTTGAATGTGGTGATTGATCGCAGACGTGAGTTTGGTGTGCTAGCCAATGTTAAATTGGATCTTGTGTTTTTTGAGTCCGTGGTAAATTTGGGTTTTTAAACCTTTGCTGATTTTCTTTAAAAACAAAAGCTTTCGAACACTTAATTTTTTCTGTTAAATCGGCTGCTTTTGTCATTTTCCCTCCCGGCGTTGCGGCTCTCAAAGTCATTTAGCCTCCGAAGTGTAAATTCGTCCAACTTCCGATTGTGCATCACATGGCTATAAGATATTCCCTTCCGCCGTTGCGGCTCCCAAAACAACTTAGCACTCGACATACAAAGCACTCCGACGGTCGATGCTTACCGACGCATGTATCGTTAGCCTTCTCTTTTCCACCGTTGCGGCTGGGAAAGTCCTTTAGCTTCCGAAGTGTAAAGCCGTCCGACTTCCGGTTAAAGCTTCTCTCGCCCACGTTTCGCGTGACTTTAGCCCTTTTCTTTTTCGCCATTGCGGCTAGGAAAGCCTTTTCGCATCCGATGTCAAAGCCTTTCGACTGCCGATTTAGAACTTTCCCACCCAAGGCTTAATCAAAACTCTTTCCAGATCAAGAGATGCACCTGGCCGTTTTCTTGTGGATTAGTTGTTTCAGGTGATTTAGGTTAACGTTTAAAATGCCATTCCAATGAATGATGCTTATCGTTTGATTGCATGTAGGTTCGGGAGATCGGTCAAACTACCGCGGCATGGAGGAAAACGGACTATTTGGTAGAGGTAGATACGAAACTAGCAGGATCATGAGAAGGACAAACGAAGGAAAAGACAAAATGAATGGTGACAAAGGAGTAGCTCTGGAAGGTCCGGTAGTTACTCAGCCAATCATGAGCATGCGCAGAAAAGATAAAGGGATATGAAGCATTGGGGAACTGAAAGGCCAGACGTTTGGGGGGAAGCTCAAGCAGTCTGCAGCTATAGTTAAATATTTGAAAGTTAGACTTAGAGAAGGACTTTTTCCCTGGAAAAACTTGTACACCATTTGCTTGTAAGAGGAACTATTTCGTTTTACAATCAGAAACTGCAACTTTTGCCTGCTGGAGGAAGCAAAATGCAGAATGTATCAATGTGATTAAATGAACAATGTTGAAGGGGAACTATTTCATTTTCAGTTGTGTTTCATTAACTGTGAGAGTGTTTAACTTCTTGAACCTATGTTCTTGTTGAATGCTTTTCAGTATATTTTGTGATGTTTTCCACTGTGAGTAATGAATGTTGTTCATAAAACAATTGGCTAACTGGTTGTTCAAAAATCTGCAATTGTTCATGTGTCTTGAAAGAAGTGTCAGCTATCTGTATCTTTTCATTATGCATGTACAAAATATATTACTCACCAATGAATGATAATCCTGCTCCCTAGGGATAGTTTAGGTAGTTAGTTTATTTTCATGTTGTATGCGATTTGGATGCTTGTGAGCCTTAAGACGAGAGGTAAGAACCTGTGCATCACATTGTGATTGTTCCTTGCATCTTTATTACCCTGCATGGTTAATTAGGCACTTGCATATCATACTTAAGTAAAAAAATACAAAATACACGGTGGACCGGGCCGCAACCGGTAAAGCCTTTGTTTTTTTGGTTACTTTGACCTACGATAGCCGGACCGTAAACCAGACGGATTCCCCATTCCAAATAGTCACGGGCTAGTTGGGAACGTTGACTGGGGAGAATCCCTTACTGTTGTTGCCTGTGAATTTTTAGGCCTCAACAGTTTTGGTGCTAGAAGGAGGGCCGCCAGTGTATGGTTGGCCGAGGAAACCCGTTTTCCCGAGATTATTCCATCGGTAACAGTTCTGAAAGCAGTGGGTTTCATAATCCAATTCCGGAAGAAAGAGTACATCTATATTCGGTTGGCAACGAATTTGTTAATGATCTGAGAAGACACACCAGGGCATATGTAAAGAATATTGGAGGATTTCCAATCATCCCTGAATTGCCCAGAAGAGAGTATAAAAAGAAAGATCGTCCTATAGCGGAAGACTCAGTGTTGGTTGGAGACTGGGAAGAACTTGTAGAAACAGCCTTACAGGAATTTGTGCTACCTTTGAATCAAGAATTCCCAGATACCCTCACATTCCTCCTACTCATACTCCAGTTGGCTCACCTCCTCACTCTCCACCTAGACTCATGGTAGGAGTAAATACTAATCCACCACCTAACCCACCTAAACCACCACCTGCATGGAGAGCCAGATCACCATTAAACCTGACGCCTCCATTACACGACCTACCTCAAGCCTTTGACAAGATGTTGCCCAAGTTCGACCCAAATGAGAAAATATTAGTAGATGATCACCTACAAAGTTTTTACTTGGCAATTGAAGGATTAAGGGCCGGGGAGTGTGAAGATGTAGTCTGCAGACTGTTCCCGCATACCCTTAAAGGAGTTGTAGCATCATGGTATTTTGGGTTTCCTGCTAACTCTATCCCTGATTGGGATACCTTCGAAAGAATCTTCAAAAGTAAGTATGCAACTCAGAAAAATCATGCAGCCCTCATGAAAGGGCTATGCACCTTGAAGAAATAAAGAAACGAAAAGGTGCACAGCTTCACACAAAGGTTTGCAGCCTATCTCAAGAATTTTTCTGAAACGGATAGACCTTCAGAAAAAGTTCTAATTGAATATTATACTTCAGCTTTAGGCCCTGATTTGGCCATGTTTGCCAAAGGTAGGGCCAAGCCTACTTTGACGGAAACCTATGAAGAGGCAAAAGTAGTGGAAGCTGAAAGAGAAAGTATTGAAGATTATCCAGAACAGTCAGGAGAAAAAGGTGCAGGAAGGAAAGCCTTATTGTTTACTAAGCCCAAGGAAGAGAAATTGCCAGATTATGAAATTATGACAAAAATGATGCAGAATATTTCCAACAAAATCATAGATTTGGAGAAAGAGAAGGAAACACAAAAGTTTTATAAGCCATATTATAAGAAAAGAGAGGACAACAATCAATCTCAACCTCCTCCTCACAATACTGCATCTATGAATTTAACAGAGGTAGGCATGGACAATTTTTGTACTTTCCACCAATAGCCACACTCTGAAAACAATTGTCCTCGATGGATAAATTCGATAACGTTGGTCATGAATCAGCTGTTGGATTCTAGATTAACAGAAGATGGAGAAGAAGAGAGAAAAGAGAATGCTACGTCAACAAAAGAACAAGAAGAGGAAACCATGGTTTTCTGGGATTCTGTTTCGTTATTTGATGCTGAAGAAGAAAAGAATCAGGGCTACAAGGACGTTATGGAAACCAATGTGGCAACAAGGAGCCAAGGATCAATTAAAGAAAGCAGTCTCATTCTACCAAAGATCAAAAGGCTGCAAATAAATGTAAAGAAATTTCAAAATAAAGCCTTAGCTGATAAGATTCCAGAATTCACTATTACCAGCCAAGATCCGAGGTGGAATAATATGTTGGCTAGGCCAAAGGAAGGAAATATGAATGATGATAAACCTCATCCCATTGAGCAGCCGATGGATTATGACATCATGGAATATTTAAAGAAGGTAAAAGTGAATGTTCCACTGTTCGAAATGTGTAAAGTGTCGCAGCAAAAAGAAATACTATTGGAAGCACTTGAAGCATCGGATGAGAAGCTTCCCACAAATAATTAACCTCAGGAAGAAGAAGAAATTGGAGAAACCAATGTTGGAGGTAAGTATAAAAGAAAACATCCACCTTTCCTCCTCACGTTTGAAATTTTTAATCATAATGTGCACAATTGTCTGGTAGACTCAGGGGCATCAGTTAATGTCATGCCAATATCAGTATGTAAAAAGATAAATGCGCAGCCTAAGCCATCCACATGGAGGGTTTTTCAGTTGGATAGGACAGATGTAAAGGTAATTGGTGAGATGGAAGATGTCCTAGTCCGTCTGGCATCTAATAACAAAGTATGCCAAGTTATTAACATCATGGTGGCTGATATACCGGACGCTTACGTTCTTTTCCTAAGCAGAGATTGGTTGACCAAATTAAATGGATATTTCGTCTCAAATTGGTCGCATCTATGGTTGCCATACAAAGGGAGTCCGAACCAGATTAAGATTCTGAGAGAACCTCACATGAAGTACAATGTTACTCAACTGGAGGAGAAGAATGTATCAGTGGATTCTGTATTGGGAAACTATTTTTTTGAGTTGGAACCAGGAAATTACCGAGCAGAAGAAGCCAACAACACATCTGACACCCAGCCTAATCTCCTTCGATTCTCACAGGCTGATGAGATTGACTGTAATATAGTAAGCTTAGCAGTAGGAATAGATTCACCTTCAGTAGTTAGTGATTTGTGGACTTTGTTTTTTGATGGCTCTAAGACATTAGAAGGGTCAGGAGCTAGCTATATCCTGATCGACCCCCAGAAGAATAAATATTTTCTCTCATGTAGATTAGAGTTTGAGTGTACTAATAATACAGTTGAGTACGAAGCACTGGTGGAAGGACTAAAGAAAGCGATTGAATTAAAGGTAAGTAATCTAAAAGTTTTTGGAGATTCCGAAATTATTGTGAAACAAATCTGGAATCAAATACATTATGTTTCTCCTCACTTAAAGGCTTACCAGAATGAGGTATGGGATTTTCTTAAATGTTTTAATGCATTCAATATTATTTCAATTCCAAGGCTTAAAAACGCAGCAGCTGACATGTTAGCCACATCAGCCGCTAGGTCAGTACCCACTAATAATAGATGCTCTGTTGAATTACTTTTCAGGCCCTCTGTACCTGATATGATTACGAACCTACGAGTGTTCGATGATGACCAGCAGATTATAGAATGTTTAACAAATGATGAGGTGTTTAAAGGAGCGATCATAGATGATGAAGAACATCAGGCTGAGCTGAAGTACGATAATTTTATTCCTAAAGGAGTCAGAACGTTAGAAAAAATGTTCGATTTAAATGAAAAGTTCAGAAGACCAGCAAACGTGAAGACCCACAGCTCATCTCTATAGTTTGAGATGATAAATTTAGGAACTGAAACGAATCCTAAATTTGTGAATCTCGGCAAATGTTGTTCACCAACAGAAAGAGACAAGTTCGTCAGTCTGTTTAAACAATATAAATATGTTTTCGCATGGACGTACGAAGATTTGAAAACATATGACACCAGCATCATCAAGCATGTTGTCCCCATTAAAGCAGGCATCAAGCCATATCAGCAACCGTTAAGAAAAATGCATCCAAAATTGGAACCGTTGATTTAGAGTGAAGTGAAGAAATTATTGGATGCTAGAATCATTTTCAAATTCAGACACTCTGAGTGGGTATCAAATCTGGTACCAGTAAGGAAAAAGTTTGGAGAAATCAGACTATGCGTGGATTTCAGGAACCTAAACCGTGCATCAGACAAAGATAACTATCATGTTCCACCCATGGAGCAGCTGCTACAAATGGTTTCAGGCTCTGAACTGTTTTCGTTATTAGATGGTTTCTCTGGCTACAATAAAGTATTAGTAGCCGAAGAAGACAGATTAAAGACAACGTTCAGGACAAAATGGAGAACCTTTTCCTATAGAAGGATGCCTTTTGGGCTTATAAATGCTGGAGCAACATTTCAGAGGGCTATGGACATAGTTTTCGATGGCTTGATTGGCCGAAGTGCTGTAGTATACCTTGACGATATTACAATATTCTCAAAGAGAAGAGAAGAGCACGCGTTTCACTTAAGGTAAATTTTCGAACACTGTCGGAAATATGGCATCTCACTCAATCCTAAGAAGTGTGTGTTCGCTGTCACGGAGGGCAAGTTGCTGGGTCACATAGTTTCGAAGAAAGGAATCTCTGTAGATCTAGAAAGAATTAAGGCTATTGAACAAATTCCCTTGCCCCATAATAAAAAGGGGATGCAATCATTTATGGGAACGATAAACTTCGTGCAAATATTTGTGCCTGATTTTGCTCAGATAATTGTCAAGCCGTTGCAGCAGATGATAAAGCAGAATGCACTATTCAAGTGGACTGAAATTGAGAAGAGTGCATTCAGCAAAATCAAAACTGTTGTTGCACACGCACCATCCCTGAAAAGCCCATATTTTGACAAAGATTTCATCTTGTGTACCTTTGCATCTAATGATTCACTAGCAGTTGTGCTCACCCAAAAGGAAGATGGGGGGGATGAATTCCCAATATCCTTTATGAGTACTTGTCTACAGGGGGCCGAATTGAATTACCCAGCTATTGATAAACAAGCTTACGTGGTATTTAAAGCAGTAAAGCAATTCAGGCCTTATATTTTAAAAAATAGAACCAAGGTGATCGTCCCCTACGCAGTTGTAAGGTCTCTTCTTATACAGAAGGAGTTAGGAGAAAGAAGACGCAACTGGGTAACAGCCCTTCAAGAGTACGACCTTGAATTCAAGCCAGTGTCTATAGTTAAAGGACAAGGGTTATGCAAACAGATGACTGAAAATGAAAAAAATGAAGAACATGCCTGGGAGGGTGATGCTGAATTACATTTAATGGATGTATGTCCTTTTTTTATAGCTCCTGAGTCTTGGTATAGAGACCTTGTGCATTACCTACAGGCAGGGCTTTTTCCAGAACATTGGAGTTCCAAGCAAAGAAGAGCGTTGCATCTTAAATCAGCCTCCTATCAATTGGTTGAAGGAGTATTATTCAGAAAGAATTATGACGGGGTTCTTCTTAGATGCGAAGAAAGTAATGTCAGAGTTGCATGATGGTCCTGCTGGGGGACATTATTCAGGAGATACTACAGCCCACAAAATCTTCAGAGCCGGTTATTATTGGCCTACACTCTTCAAAGATGCACACGCACATGTCAGGAAGTGTGATATTTTCCAAAGGTGTAGTGGGAGACAACCTAAAGCAGCAGCACCCCTAAAGCCTGTGATGATCACAGAACCATTCGAGCAATGGGGGCTGGATATCATTGGAGAAATAAAACCGAATTCCTCTCTGCAACACAAGTACATTCTAAATGCAACCGATTATTTCACCTGCTGGGTCGAAGCTATTCTGCTACTCAAGATAAATGAAGACGAAGTCAACAACTTCCTGCAAGATCATATCATGACCAGGTTTGGAGTTCCAGTTTCGTTAGTCTTTGATAATGATAAGTACTTTTCATCAATTAAATTGACTACTTTTGCTCATGATAAAGGGATAAAATTGCATTATTATGCTAACTACTATCCTCAAGGAAATGGCCTAGCTGAATCCTCTAACAAAAATCTGATCAGAATTTTAAAGAAGACTGTGATAGAAAACCAGAGGAGTTGGCACTCAGCATTACCAAATTCCCTTTGGGCTGATAGAGTCACCCCCAAGTCTTCGATTGGAGTGTCACCATATACCCTTATGTATGGTAAAGAAGCCATTCTTCCCCCCAAAATCATGCTACCCTCTTCCATAATAGCTCAAGAGTCTAGAGGTTCGGATGATGAAGTTTTGCAAATAAGTATATATAATATCCTGAAAGTAGAAGAGGCTAGATCTAAAGCCAGGGAACGATTTAAGCAACAGCAAGAGTTAGTAAAGAGATGGTTCGACAAACACAAATATGGAACAAAAGACTTTGAAGTAGGATACTTAGTCCTCAAATGGGATCACCCCCATGATGAGAAAGCAAAGCACACTAAATTCCAGCAGTTGTGGGTAGGGCCTTATCAGATAGCGGCAATGCTTGGCCCTTCTACTTATAAGTTGCAAGATCTGCAAGGATGGGAAGAGAACTTACCAGTAAATGGTTTGGTTCTCAAGCCATATTTTTCCTGAGTTTGTTTGAATTCTTCTGTCTTGTATATAAATAATCTATTTGGCTGTCTTTTGAGTCATGTTTTCCAGTTTGTTTTAGTTTGAGTTTTCTTGGTTTCAATAAAGGGAATGAGCCTGCGGCTACAGAGAGAACATCAGAATGTTTGGGAATGATAAACATTTTTGGGTCTCAGACTGTGTGTTGCTAAGAGAACTTCTTCCAGTTTAGCAGTTTTCTCGAGTAAGATCTGTGTGCATTGAAGTCCTGCTCAATCCCTGTGAAATAAACCGAATTCAAAGAGTCTGGAATACTATGTTGAGGCTCCATCTACGTCACACTTAAAATGTTCTAAGGAGCGACAGCAGAGGACCCATGGAAAGGAGCGAGGTGAATAGTATATTAAATATAAATGATCCCATGCCAAGAAACGAATGCCAAAAGGCAAATAAGAGTCAAAAAACTCCTATGAAAGCATCATACATTAAAGCAGATACTGAATCATAAGTACTAAATGGCCGAAAGATCCTCTCCGTCTGTGAGCTGAAACATGAAGTACAAACTCACACAAAAGGACACTATGGGATAGAGGATCCTGAATTAAAATTGAGTAAGAAAGGCATGCAGGAGGACTCATATGAAAAGGGACAAAAGTACAAAAGCACAAAAAAGTGCTAAAATGGCATGGGAATGAGGAACAAATGAATATTTATGTTTACCATATGCTACAATCCTATGGTTTCCAAAGCTATCAGCCACCTGAAGACAAAGGTAATAATGAAACTCATCTTCTGGCCTCAACAGAGTTATCTGGACTTGAAAATCTTGGTTTCCACTCTCCCAAATTGGACTATTATCAATGATTGAAGGTACAAACTTCCGGCATTCGAGAAATCCAGATAGTTGGAAGAATTCGATAGGATGCATTTGTTGTTAAACAGTTTGTCACTCAAATATTAATCGCCCAGAGATCTAGGTTCACCAGGTAATCGCCAATTGTTGCAGCTGCAACTGTTTTTCCCCAAATTTCTTAAATTTTGGGCCCCTCCTCATGATTTAGCGTTGTTCTGGAACTTATTGGTCGGGGTTTTATTTTCGAATTATTGTACAGACTGATTCTCAGTTGGTTTCAAAGGTTTTCTGTGTTTGAATGTGGTGATTGATCGCAGACGTGAGTTTGGTGTGCTAGCCAATGTTAAATCGGATCTTGTGTTTTTTGAGTCCACGGGTTCGAAAGTAAATTTGGGTTTTTAAACCTTTGCTGATTTTCTTTTAAAAAAAAAAAGCTTTCAAACACTAAATTTTTTCTGTTAAATTGGCTGCTTTTGTCCTTTTCCCTCCCGTCGTTGCGGCTCTCAAAGTCATTTAGCCTCCGAAGTGTAAAGCCGTCCGACTTCAGATTATGCATCGCGTGGCTATAACCTATTCCCTTCTGCCGTTGCGACTCCCAAAACAACTTAGCACCCAAAATACAAAGCGCTCCGACGGCCGAGGCTTACCGACGCGTGTATCGTTAGCCTTCTCTTTTCCACCATTACGGCTGGGAAAGTATTTTAGCTTCCGAAGTGTAAAGCTGTTCGAATTCCGGTTAAAGCTTCTCCTGCCCACGTTTCACGTGACTTTATCCCTTGTATTTTCCGTCGTTGCGGCTAGGAAATCCTTTTCGCTTCCGATGTCAAAGCCTTCCGACTGTCGATTTAGAACTTTCCCGCCCAAGGCTTAATCAAAACTCTTTCCAGATCAAGAGATGCACCTGGCCATTTTCTTGTGGATTAGTTGTTTCAGGTGATTTAGGTTAACATTTAAAATGCCATTCCAATGAATGATGCTTGTCATTTGATTGTAGGTAGGTTCGAGAGATCGGTCAAACTACCGCGGCGTGGAGGAAAACGGATTGTTTGGTAGAGGTAGATCCGAAACTAGCAGGATCATGAGAAGGACAAACGAAGGAAAAGACAAAATGAATGGTGACAAAGGAGCAGATCTGGAAGGTCCGGTAGTTACTCATCCAATCATGAGCATGCGCAGAAAAGATAAAGGGATATGAAGCGTTGAGGAACTAAAACGCCAGACGTTTGGGGGGCAGCTCAAGCAGTCTGCAGTTGTAGTTAAATATTTGAAAGTTAGACTTAGAGAAGGACTTTTTCCCTGGAAAAACTTGTACACCATTTGCTTGTAAGAGGAACTATTTCGTTTTACATAAAAAAACTGCAACTTTTGCCTGCTGAAGGAAGCGAAATGCGGAATGTATCAATGTGATTAAATGAACAATGTTGAAGGGGAACTATTTCGTTTTCAGCTGTGTTTCATTAACTATGAGAGTGTTTAACTTCTTGAACCTATGTTCTTGTTGAATTCTTTTCAGTATATTTTGTGATGTTTTCCACTGTGAGTAATGAATGTTGTTCATAAAATAATTGGCTAACTGGTTGTTCAAAAATATGCAATTGCTCATGTGTCTTGAAAGAAGTGTCAGCTATCTGTATCTTTTCATTATGCATGTACAAAATATATTACTCACCAATGAATGATAATCCTGCTCCATAGGGATAGTTTAGGTAGTTAGTTTATTTTCCTGTTGTATGCGATTTAGATGCTTGTGAACCTTAAGACGAGAGGTAAGAACCTGCACATCATATTGTGACTGTTCCTTGCATCTTTATCACCCTGCATGGTTAATTAGGCACTTGCATATCATACTTAAGTCAAAAAATACAAAATACATGGTGGACCAGGCCACAACTGGTAAAGCCTTTGTTTTTTTTGTTACTTTGACCTACGGTAGCCGGAACGCAAACCGGACGGATTCCCCATTCCAAACAGTCACGGGCTAGTTGGGAATGTTGACTGGGGAGAATCCCTTACTGTTGTTGCCTGGGAATTTCCAAGCCTCAACAGCTCCCATGGCATGTATTTTCCTTATTCGTTTTAATGTTAATTACATCCTTTGACTATTTGTGACATGCACATATTTAGTGCTTAACGTGACTTGATTGTCATTGTCCCGATTTGTGAATAGGCTTCAAGGTGAATTAACATCTATCAATAAATAGTAATTTCATTTATCAACATTTCATAAGTCGTAATGATTTGTACCTCTACCAAAATTCCTAATTCATACAATTCTGGAAATCTTCCAAAAATAACTCTCCTTACTCATTTTGAGTAATTGAGCACAACTTGTTGTACACTAGTGCATTTATAATCCATGGTTTCACTTGATCATGTCAATGGCTATAGTCATGGTAGAACCCTGCAACGTTAGTAAAAAAATCCTCATCATAGGAAATTATAATAAGATAAGGAGTAAGACAACACTCATTCTAGAGTGATTTAATTTCATTACTTAAGCCAGTGAATTTGGTAATCGAGTAGTCTATTTCAATTGGTAGTGATCCATACATACTCCTGCAATGTTAGTCCACAAACTTATACAACATTCATCAACCTATCATTTTCAAAACAAAACACCAAAAACCTAACAAGGAATTGACTTTATTCCCGAACATCAGAGCCAAGTTAAGCCATTAACAAATCAACAAAACTATGATAGTGAAAGTTTGGAGGGAAAATTGAGATTGCTCAATTCTATAGCAAACTTCTTCAGCATTGTACAAATCTCAACGAATCTATCCTGGATTATTATCACGGGATTACCTACTCATTAACCTTTGCGTTTTAATATTTTCCAATGTTTCCTTGCAGAGGATAGGAAGACAAAAATCCATTTAAAACCCATAAAGAATAATATAATATAATGTCACAAAAATGAAACTAGGCACAATATTTCTTTCATTTCTCATATCAACACTATTAACTTAAAACTTAAACACGAATCCAACCCATAAACATGCATTACATCTTTCAGACCCGAATTTTAATTTTTTTTTACAATCTGAGTCATAGTCATGTTAAAAAATAAATAAATATTTTAAAAATGCATTTTCCTCTAGCAAAATACATACCATATCTTGAAGACTTCAGATTTGAGCATTTCCATCCATACATAATACATAAGCAATAGTTTAAACAAAAATAGTTACAGAGAGAACGTACACCTTTTTCCTAGTTTCCTTTAACCCTAACAGATGGTTCTGTTTAAAAAAAACTATATCAAAAATCCAAAATTTTGATAAACAGAAAGCTTTTCATTATTTTGGAAAGTCAAAAATGGTTTTTAAAGCCAAACGTATTAGTCATGGGAGCCAACACGCTCAGTGCCTAGTGCAGTTCGTCACCCTTGCACATATAAACATCTATCTCACGATAATAATAAAAATAGCTTATATGATAAGTTTGTTAAGTTTGTGGCCTCACGAAACAAGAGGTTTGTAATATCCCTCTTGTAAAAGACCCCTGAATGTGTTGCAAACTTTTTGAATATTATTGTATTTGTCTTCTGGTGAAGAGCTCAAGGCCAAGGCCCCACCAGTAAGACCTTGTAATTGATACTATCCAAAGTTCCTTAGGAGACTTAAGAATTGGACGCAGCTCAACGACGGGCAACTGAACCCGTGAGGGAAAAGAACAGAAAATGGTCAAAGAGCCTTATCTATGATTACGTAGCTTTAGTATCATCATGGCTATGGCATCCTACAAGGATTCATGTGTTGCCATAATTATCCCTTTTAAATGGGCAGCTATTTAAAAGGATCAAACGCAATTAAGACATGATCTATCAATTGTAGTGACCTTGTCAGAAAGGTCGAGGGGACTAAACGTAAGGTAGGAGGAACCAATGGAAGAAAATCCCAAAGAATTAATGGGTATGATACTATATGT
Source organism: Pseudotsuga menziesii (assembly GCA_001517045.1). Lineage (NCBI taxonomy): Eukaryota > Viridiplantae > Streptophyta > Pinopsida > Pinales > Pinaceae > Pseudotsuga > Pseudotsuga menziesii. Next base: position 114,204 of record LPNX011052729.1, read on the forward strand.
TTTTAGTCGCCTTAAATTAAAAAGAAAAGACCGATTAAGTATTTTCTTATATAAATACATGGGGTTATTATATAAAAAGAAAAGATAGGTTAAGTCTTTTCTTATATAAAAGACATGGGTTTATTACATAAGATAGGTTAAGTCTTTTCTTATATAAAAAGACACGGGTTATTATATAATTTATGTCAATTGGAAATGATAGGATTAAATCTTTTTCTTATATAAAAAATAATGTCAAAAGTAAAAAGGGAAAATAATGGAAGGGAATGGTTTATTTTATTTATATAGTGAGGGAAAATGAAAAAATAACATTGTTAATATTATATATATATGGTTATGATGGATTGAGGAAGGAGATTAAAAACTGAAGAATTAGTTCCTTCATTCGTGCGTTAATTCCATCTTCATAGGAGGAGAGGAATTAAATGATTCCTGAAAATAATAGTCATTCCAGGGTAAGAATTAAATGATTTCTAAACACCTTAATTTTAGGGCAGAAACGGTCACCTTAATTTTGGGATTTCTCAGCACAAAATCCTCCTGACAATTGTAACGGAAAATTGCTATGCTTAGCAATTCTGGTCGAGGAGCATGGCCTTATGAAAATAAATGAGTGTTATATTTATAGGGGATAATTCCCAGAAGGAAGGGAGAAAAAAGGGAATCTAAGGAAAGGAGCTCCACTGGCATTGGGAGAAAAATTTAAATTCTTCAAAAGAGAAGCTGCGTTTTGGTATTGGGACGAGACAATTCCAGGGATTTTTTTTCATTTTGTGTTGCCCATCCTCCTGGAATGATCCTTCTCAAATAGATACGTTGTAGAGGTGTGGGGTGGAAGCTTCCTATGCCTTCTTAGCTCAAATTCTTATTGCGACCAGGGATGCTCACATTCCATCGAATCATCTCTACTGGATTGTTGTAAGTATGTCTGCCATCCTCTTAGGTTATCTGGATGGATATTGTATTTTACACCCTATATACGTTTTTGGGGAGTCTTATGCATCTAACTTGAAACACAGATCTGGAATCATCTAATAGCTGTGAGTAGCTATGGGGAGTCTCTTATACATTTTTACGACTGATTGTTTTATTCATTGGGAATTTTAAATTGTGCATTAAACTGGAAACACTCCAGCTCCTAGTGTTGGAAAACCATCTGTGTTTTATCCCTGTGATCCTTTAAAGGAAATCCTTTTCTCCTTGGATTCCTTGGTCAACAAATATTTTACCAAGTTCATTAGTTTAACATCTCGGCTGCCTCTGCTGTCTTCGGATCTCCTTTCCAGTATTCCTGTGTCGTAACTTGGTCAAAAAAAAAAACCTTCAGATCGTATGACGGGATTCAGAGCCTTACTTTATTTTTGTTAATTATATTTAAATTGTTTTTTTGTTGGTTTTAATGTACAATTGCATTCCTTTGGCGATAGATCCGTGAGCTTGCACATGCAGACATTTTTCTTGAACCAGTTCTTAAAGATCTGGCAGATATTTAAGAGTGTGCATGCTTGGGCCGTGTAGGGCATTTTTTGCTATGTGACAGGTAAAATAATTTTTAGGCTTAAAAAAAAACAATCTCCACCAAGGGGATGTTGAGAAAACTTGGTTTCTTTTGAGATATTGAAATGGAGAATATGCGCCTTAGAATACCTTCTCTGTGTTTTGGAGAATACACCTATGTATTTTGGCATATTATCTCCCTGCTTTAGTTCTTAGTTATTGTTATCTGTACTAATACGCCATGGTTATGAGCTTATAGATCCCCTTCCTCTAGTTTGCAGGTGTGATGTTTAGGATGTGGATCTGAAAACCCCTTTGACCAACTATTTTGCTTTGGTTTCGGATCAATGTTGCCCTTTTCGAACTGAAAGTTATATCCTAGTCGTGCTATGGACTAAGCTGGATTTCCTAGGTTGATATGTGCATCTCGACTATTGTATTACCTAATCACCCCGAATCTACCATTATGCTTAGGCAGGAATTGATGCCCATTTATCCATGGGTCATATTATGAATTTAAGTTGCTTAAATGTTCTGAAGTATATTCTCATATACTGTGTAGTTATATGCAAATGTGCTATGATCCGTATAGTATAAGACGACCTCATAAGTGAAGCTTCAAGGTGAAAATTTTATATGATAAATAGGTGCATTCATACTTACATTTAATGACTCCAACCTATGAATCTTAAATTGTATGATGAATAGATTTAATATTTACTTGTGTGAAGGTATGGCACTAGAGTTGAGTGTAGATACTTCACTATGGTGCAAGAATTGGTGTATATGATGGAAACCCATTACATAGTATCTATATGTATATAGTGTATAGGGTGGATCATGTTTATTTAATGACAAATAAAGAAGGATTAAGTAGAGGAGAAGTTCTAGTCTTAATAGCAAGTAGCTCAGAGATACTCTATGAGAGTATGGAAAGGAAAGTATTGCAACATTGATGTTGCATATTGTAAATATTTTAATGAAATGAATGTCGCAGGCATGTGACACCTTTTGGTGGACGTAACCCCAGGGTTGGGGTGAACCACCTACATTTTTGTCTGTCTTCTTTTCATGTGTCTAAATGTTTTATTTTTCTCGCATTGTTTTGTGTGCCTATGATGATGCTTTGCGACCTCGACAATGGATAATGCTATGGTAGAAGATAATCTAGAAATGTTATTATAATGATTTTGTTCACACATAGTACTGTTTTAAATGCACTATGATGATGAATACCAAACCACTGATAGATGAATAGATGAATTTTTTTATAAAGATATGCCTTTGGTATGAATGAAAGTGCTTCTCATACGATTCCTTACCCAAAAATAAACAATGAGTAATCTGCCCCATATTGTTAGATGAAGGTTAATAAAATGTGGTTAAGGGACAATGGAGTATGTATCAAATGACAGTTTAATTACTACACCGATATTCTGCCATTGAGGGAACCACTTAATCATGTGAATACTAGAAGGCGTAATAAGCATGTTTAGTTTATGTTATCAATAGAAATATTAGTGAATTGGATGCAATTGTGTGGTTGGCTTTGTTGAGGAGGATGGATGTACATGGTCAAATGATTGATTTTACAATGTGTGTAGTTTGGACATTTCCGAATTTGATTGTACAAGTTTTCATTGAAATGCCACGTAAAATCTACCACTAACATGATTGAAAAATGTTGTAGTAACAGCGAAACAAAATTTTATCCCCTTTTTTCACCGATGGTGGCTTAAAGGTCTGAGGGGTATTTCACATATGGTATCAGAGCGAGAGTTGAACACTCGGGCCTATTGGGCTTAAAATGCTTCCGCATATTTCGTTCTAACTAACGACTGAGTTTTTTCTCTGTGATAATAGAAAATCAACAGGTTCACATTGTTCAGCCAATCCAGGTACCTTGAGTTGTACCCAACACAAATGTTTATTGACATTGTAGTTGTGCAGGAGAAGGAGGAACCTCTTCTCAGATCACAAAAGATGGTCATTATTTTTCCACTTCCACGTTAAGCCGATGACATAAATAGATAGGTATCTGGTTATTTTCTTGTTTTTGTTTCAAAAGGATTTATGAATGGTTAATACGACTATTTCGTAAGTATTTTAAACTACACAATTAAATTATTGGTAAGGTATAAGAGTCTTCCTAGACAAACTCCTGGTCGATGAAAGTACCTTCTACTATAATATTAATGGGGAGTTAAAATTGTTGTTAATGACATGATGTATGTGGATTGTGATAGGTCACATTGTAACACACAGTGATTAGTGTTGTTAAAAAAGTAGCATTAAAGGGTTACCTAAATCACCTAAAGACCTAATGAGTCACATTCTCTGCTGTCCTATATTTGCAATTATTCCACAATCCTAATATTCTAGTTAAATAATTTGATGAACAACCAAAATGTAAGTATCATGGATTCGGTTATTGACATAATCATTGGTTTCTTGATCTACTCAACGTAACATTTTGGGTGGTTTGATGACAACCATGTCTTACATCTTAAAACTAGGCTTATCTTACCCTGAAAGGCTTGTTTCCTTTGTAATCTCTTTGGAGATTAACAATGTTGAAGAATTGCTATCTAAATCATCAAGTATATGAATCTTGAAAGTGAATGCCGTCAATCCTCTGACAACTTTGCACTTAACATTGGTATCATTTGCTTCAAATCTGATTTCATTGTCTATTGAAATTTGGTTGATAAAATTGACAATAAACTTTGATTATGTTGGATCGCCGACATTGACCCTTTTGGTTGAATATTTAGATTGAAATCCTTATTTGGCTTCCAAATTAAATTGATTACATAGGTGTCAATTCTGTATTTTCTTTTTTAGTTGATTGCTGAAAATTATACTAATTGAAATCTTATTATTGTTGGGTTTTCCCTTTGACACTTATTCTCCTCTCTTGCGATTTGAATACTAAGGATCTGATTTAATGCTTAAAGAAGGTTTGACACATTTCTTCACCTGGTAGTAAAATTAAGGATTGAAAGTTGATAATGATTTTATGGATTAGAAGTCCCTTAGTAGGGGTATTGAAGTTTTGCATTTTAAACCTATTTGCTTGTTCACTAAAGTAACATATATAAATACAAGATAAACACTATCTCTTTATGTTCGTAATAAGGCTGGATTGAGCATTGAAATCCTTAAAAAGATATACTGGCGGATTTATTTCTTGATATTATAGAATGATGTTACACATACCAAAAAATCTTTGTATAGTTACAAGTACCAGCGTCATAATTGTTGAGTAAATGAATTCTTAGAAGCGTGCTCCTATTGGTGAATGTTCCAGAAATGGTTCCTTGTGCTTGGATTAGAGTTTTGAACTATCTTATGTTTTGATTAGCTCATGGACAGTATTTTCATTTTGGGTATTGATCTAGTAGCCGAATAGACTAATTGTTGGAATGAATACTTATTGATATCATATGTCTATCGATAGAGTCTAGTAAGAACCCTAGAATGGATTCTAGTGCTAGATGGAAGGATCTTGTTCATAGTCTTGTGATTAAACCCATTGAGAATTTCATAGCATTGTTGTTGTTTGGGTCGTATTGAGATTGGCATTTTTAAGAGATTATGTGGATTTGATTACCTAAAGATATTAATATTGAAAATAAGCGAGTTGATGAATGATGTATAATGTTATATGCTAACCTGGCAGGATATGCCAGGAACACTATCAATCGGAGTTGACTGTTAGAAAAATAATTACTGTCGTGGATAATGAGGTTAAGCGTGGGTGTTGTTTTCACTTAATATAATTGTTGAATCTCGAGTTTTACAACCAAGGACAAACTGTGGAGGATGTTGTTTACATACTAACATTGCAGGCTTCACTGAGATTATGACCATTGCTACAATCGATGTACATTATGGTATATGAATCCACCTGCGTATGTAAGTTGTGCTCAATTACTTAGAAAAGAGCAAGGAGTAACTTTTCTAGATGATTTAAAAGGTTATATAACTCATGAATGGAGATTAAAGTCGATGCAAATTAGGAAACCCTGATAATTGATTATTGAAATTTTGGGTTATCAATAATATGATAAACTGACCACCTATGGAGTCATTGCAGGCATAGGAAATTATGGTCATGAGGAAGGCTAAGGTTCTGGGACTATAATGAGTTAAAAAAAAATGGATATGAGAAAGATCTCATGCGCATAAAGTTGTCACCACAAGAAGTGGTGATTAAGGTAGTGGATGAAAGCTACTTGTTTTCCCCCGGGCCAGCTAGGGACCATTACACATTCAGGTGATGCCTAGATGTAAGATGTTTTGGTTAAGACTCGTTCCGCACACATTAAGAGGACTGTCATAAGAGTGGGGGCTCTATGAAGAGAATAACCTCTAGGTGTTGTGGTGGTGTGCGAGAATGAAAGTGCCTCAGCTTGGCAAAGTGCCCTGAATAGCACAAGAAGGAGATACGAGGGTATTGCTCTTGTGTTGGGTAGCTGGATCGGTAAGCACCCTGAATAGCACAAGAAGGAGATACACCTAAGGAAGGGTATCGTCCTTGTGTTGGGTGGCTTGGATTGGTATGTGGAGTACTGTTAGCACTTGGAGTGCTGGGATAGAGGACATACAGAGAAAGGAATAATGTCAGGAAGAGGTATGTGCATTATAGGTAAACTTGTACCTATGAGGTAATATGTTATTTATTGGCGAATAGAACTGACATGTATTGGAAATTGTATAGTGTTGGATTCTGAGTTATACATTGTTATCAATGTCGATGTTAGTAGACATGCATATATATGTTTAAAAATTTAGGTTGGAGACCTAATCCCATCTACCAACAAGGATTAGGAAATACAAAAGCAAGCAATTAGAATAGAAAGTCGAAAACAAGAAAGGACGACAGAACAAACGAATGATGTTGGTTGAAATAGGAACACCGAAGACAGTGTTATTTTTTTAGGGGGAAAGGATGTAATATCCCTCTTGTAAAAGACCCCTGAATGTGTTGCAAACTTTTTGAATATTATTGTATTTGTCTTCTGGTGAAGAGCTCAAGGCCAAGGCCCCACCAGTAAGACCTTGTAATTGATACTATCCAAAGTTCCATAGGAGACTTGAGAATTGGACGCAGCTCAATGACGGGCAATTGAACCCATGAGGGAAAAGAACAGAAAATGGTCAAAGAGCCTTATCTATGATTACGTAGCTTTAGTCTCATCATGGCTATGGAATCCTACAAGGATTCATGTGTTTCCATAATTATCCCTTTTAAATGGGCAGCTATTTAAAAGGATCAAACGCAATTAAGACATGATCTATCAATGGTAGTGACCTTGTCAGAAAGGTCGAGGGGGCTAAACGTAAGGTAGGAGGAACCAATGGAAGAAAATCCCAAAGAATTAATGGGTATGATACTATATGTTTTTAGTCACCTTAAATTAAAAAGAAAAGATCAATCAAGTCTTTCTTATATAAAGACATGGGGTTATTATATAAAAAGAAAAGATAGGACATGGGGTTATTACATAAGATAGGTTAAGTCTTTTCTTATATAAAGACATGGGGTTATTATATAAAAAGAAAAGATAGGTTAAGTATTTTATTATATTAAACACATGGGGTTATTACATAAGATAGGTTAAGTCTTTTCTTATACAAAAAGACATGGGTTATTATATAATTTCTGTCAAATAGAAAAGATAGGATTAAATATTTTTCTTATATAAAAAATAATGTTAAAAGTGAAAAGGGAAAATAATGGAAGGGCATGGTTTATTTTATTTATATAGTGAGGGAAAACGAAAAAATAACATTGTTAATATTATATATATATGGTTATGATGGATTAAGGAAGGAGATTAAAAACTGAAGAATTAGTTCCTTCATTCGTGTGTTAATTCCAGCTTGACAGGAGGAGAGGAATTAAATGATTCGTGAAAGTAATAGTCACACTAGGGTAAGAATTAAATGATTTCTGAATGCCTTAATTTTAGGGCAGAAATAGTCACCATAATTTTGGGATTTCTCAGCCCAAAATCCTCTTGACAATTGTAACAGCAAATTGCTATGCTTAGCAATTCTGGCCAAGGAGTATGGCCTTATGAAAATAAATGAGTGTTATATTAATAGGGGATAACGCCTATAAGGAAAGGGGAAAAAGGGAAGCTAACAAAAGGAGCTCCACTTGCATTGGGAGAAAACTTTAAATGCTTCAAAAGAGAAGTTGGGTTTTGGTCTTGGGACAAGACAGTTCAAGGTTTTTTTTTTCCTTTTGTGCTCCCCACGCTACCCATCCTCCTGGAATGATCCTTCTCAAATTGATAGGCTGCAGAGGTGTGGGGTGGAAGCTTCCTATGCCTTCTTAACTCAAATTCTTATTACGACCAGGGATGCTCATGTTCCATCGAATCGTCTCTACTGGATTGTTGTAAGTATGCCTACCATCCTCTTAGGTTATCTGGATGGATATTGTATTTTACACCCTATATGTGTTTTGGGGGAGTCTTATGCGTTTAACCTGAAACACGAATCTGGAATCATCTAATAGCTATGAATAGCTATTGGGGAGTCTCTTATATGGTTTTTGTGGCTGATTTTTTTATTCATTGGGAATTTTAAATTGCGCATTAAACTGGAAACACTCCAGCTCCCAGCGTTGGAAAAATATATGTGTTTTATCCCTGTGATCCTTTAAAGGAAATCCTTTTCGCATTGGATGCCTTGGCCGACAAAAACTTTACCGGATCCTTAGTTTAACGTCCCGGTTGTCTCTGTTGTCTCTAAATCTCTTTGTCAGTATTCATGTGGCGTAACTTCGTCAAGAAAAAAACTACCTTCAGATCGTATGACGGGATTCAGAGCCTTACTTTATTTTCATTGTTTTTATTTATAGTGTTTTTCTGTTGGTTTTAATGTCCAATTGCATTCCTTTGGCGATAGATCCATGAGCCTGCACATGCAGACATTTTTCTTGAACCAATTCTTAAAGATATGGAAAATATTTAGGAGTGCGTGTGCTTGGGCCACGTAGGGCATTTTTTGTTGTGTGACAGGTAAAATAATTTTTAGGCTTAAAAAAAAACAATCTCCAGCAAGGGGATGTGGAGCAAACTTGGTTTCTTTTGAGATATTGAAATGGAGAATATGCTCCTTAGAATACCTTCTCTACGTTTTGGAGAATGCACCTGTGTATTTTGGCATATTATCTCCCTGCGTTAGTTCTTAGTTATTGTTATCCGTACTAATACGTCATGGTTATGAGCTTATAGATCCCCTCCCTCTAGTTTGCAGGCATGATGTTTAGGATGTGGATTTGAAAACCCCTTTGACCAACTATTTTGCTTTGGTTTTTTATCAATGTTTCCCTTTTTGAACTGAAAGTTATATCCTAGTCGCGCTATGGACTAAGCTGGATTTCCTAGGTTGATATGTGCATCTCAACTATTGTATTACCTAATCACCCCAAATCTACCATTATGCTTAGGCAGGAATTGATACCCCTTTATTCATGGGTTGTATTATGAATTTAAGTTGCTTAAATGTTCTAAAAGTATATTCTCATATAGTGTGTAGTTATATGCAAATGTGCTATGAGTCGTAGAGTATAAGAGGACTTGATAAGTGAAGCTTCAAGGTGAAAAGTTTATATGATAAATAGGTACATTCATACTTACATTTAATCACACCAACATACGAATCTCAAATTGTATGATGAATAGATTTAATATTTACTTGTGTGAAGGTATGGCACTGGAGTTGAGTGTAGATACTTCACTATGGTGCAATAATTGGTGTATATGATGGAAACCCATTACATAGTACCTATATGTATATAGTTTATAGGGTGGATCATGGTTTATTTAATGAGAAATAAAGAAGGATTAAGTAGAAGAGAAGTTCTAGTCTTAATAGCGAGTAGCTCAGAGATACTCTATGAGAGTATGGAAAGGAAACTATGGCAACATTGATGTTGCATATTGGAAATCGTTTAATGAAATGAATGTCACAGGAATGTGACACCATCTGGTGGACGTAACCCCAAAGTTGGGGTGATCCATGTACATTTTTTTGTCTCCTTTTCATGTGTTTGAATGTTTTATTTTTCTCACATTGTTTTGTGTGATATGATGATGCTCTGTGACCTCGACAATGGATAATGCTATGGTAGAAGATAATCTAAAAATGTTATTATAATGATTTTTTTCACACATAGTATTGTTTTAAATGCACTATGATGATGAATACCAAACCACTGATAGCTGAATGGATGAATGTTTTGTAAAGATATGCCTTTGGTATGAATGAAAGTGCTTCTCATACGATTCCTTACCTAGAAATAAACAATGAGTAATCTACCGCATATTGTTAGACGAAGGTTAATAAAATGCAGTTAAGGGACAATGGAGTATGTATCAAATGACAGGTTAATTACTACACCAGTATTCCGCCATTGAGGGAACTACTTAATCATGTGAATACTAGAAGGCATAATCAGCATGTTTAGTTTATGTTATCAATAGAAATATTAGTGAATTGGATGCAATTGCATGGTTGGCTTTGTCGAGGAGAATGGATGTACATGGTTAGATGATTGATTTTACAATGTGTGTAGTTTGGACATTTCCGAATTTGATTGTACAAGTTTTCATTGAAATGCCACGTAAAATCTACCACTAACATGATTGACAAATGTTCTAGTAATAGCGAAACAAAATTTTACCCCCTTTTTTCACCCATGATGGCTTAAAGGTCTGAGGGGTATTTCACAAGATTAATCCCCATTGACAAACTACCTGCGAAGGTACAAATAATATCTTCATCATCAGCCATGGCCCTTCACACTCTAAAAATCCAATAGGCAATGAAAATATACAGATATACAATTACTTTGACAGACAGACCATTACACATAATGATGACAATTGACAGAAATAAAAGAGGTCTTTTAATCATGGATAAACAAATTCCATACACTAAACCAACAGAAAACCCTCATTTTAACGACGGGCATAAAAAATATTGGAGCTCCCGTGGATACATCAATACCCTTAAGGGTACTCTACTTCTACTTGTAGCAGTTTAGCTTCAGGTTTGGCTTAAAGTAATATTTTAATTTAGAATTCTCTTTATATTACCTTCTGTGTGTAAAAAATATTCTTAACATTACATTGAACAATCAATAATTAGTTTTAACCAAATATTAAGATAAGCCTAACCTTTCATGCCTATACCCTTCTTTATAGGTGACGAGTGTCTTGAAAATCTTCCTCAAACAGTGGTGATTTCTACTCTACTCATTTCTTAGGGGTGTTGGGACTTTTGCAATTATGTAAAACATACATACCCTTCATAAAGCATAGTAAACACATGGCCTTCCATTATTAATATTTATGCCTTTTAACAAGAAATTCTAAGAAATTAATTTCCTTAATGTATCAGGAATTAAATTTATAGTCCAATCTCCCATCTGAATGCGTGAACATAAACTTAACCCTTACATCAAGATGGAAATTTTTCATACACTCTATTGATACTTAACAACATACCTTTGCAAAGTTACCCCTTTTATTTTTCTTCTTGAGGATCCGCTCGGATAAGTCATTTCCCTCGTCCCTCATCGTCATGCATCCACACAAAAAAATCATTGCTTGGTTAGTTATAATCATCTTTATGATTGCTAACTTTAAGTTAAGCCCAAATAGGTCCGAGTGTTGTCACCTAAGCTCTAATACCATATGTAACAACCCCAGGTCAAAAAAATTCTCCTATCAAACAACAACTTATCTCTTCGATACAACCACACCACTACTATGACTCTCACAACATTCCTCTAGAGCTTGGATTTGCTTTCAAGATATAACTACAACTTTGTTAATTATTCATGACATGTACATTTATACAAATCCATAATCTATGGAAAAATATTTTATACGTTATCAACTTTCTAGCACTCTCTTTAGGATACAGTTTTTCATTGAAAGCTTTACCTTATAACCATAACATAAAACACCTTCATTCACACTACCAGGATAGTGTTGGTGATAACATAACTTTGTGTCTAAACATCATAAATGTATTCTAATTTTGTTATATATGGGTCATATGTAACATCAAGTAACTTCCTCATTGAAGAATTGTGAGAAATGGGTACAATGTTTTATTATATCAACAAGACAACTGTATTAAATTTCTTGAGTGTGGGGAATTGCGTACTCAGGAAAACCAGTAGCACTTTACCAAAGCATTAGTTACTCATCTACTAAATTCAAAATGTAAATCAAGAGTTATTAAAAGATCTTTTGTCCATCGAAGTAGTTCTTCTTTCGAGAAATATACCATTAAATTGTAAGCCTACAAAATACACCAATAATCATTTATTGTGCATCTATATTAACACCATTAAGAATAGAGAGTATGAGAAAAACATAAAGCACAAACAAAGGCGAGACACCAGTATATGTGGCTCATTTCATCCATGAGGCTACATCCACAAAGTTTGTTATTCCTTTTATTGATGTATTAAAGAGAATAATTACAAGAGGCCGCACAACCATTACCATCTTTCCTTACTTTAAATCTCTTCACAGAAAGATGTTTTCAAATCATTATTTTCCCCTTTGCAGGGCCTTTGTATCAACTCATAGTTCATCAATAGATCTTCATATTTAACCATAACCTTCAAGTTCCAAGTCCATTAGTGTCTTTGGATGTTAACCTTATACCCATTCCTAAGGGTTATAAGTCCATAACTGAACAATCACATCTACTTAACCTGTAATTAGGGGCTACTACTATTTAACAATTAATGGTTTCATAATTTAAGAAGGATAACGATACCCTTCCCTCCACAGCAAACATACTGTTTATTTTCCTATATTATTATGAATAGAAAACATACCTATACATTCCATAGTTTCCATTAAAGGACTCACTCATGTGCTGCAAACATCACGATCCAGATTATAAACTTCATACTACATTATCACACAATAATGAATACAAGATATAAGGATACCCTTTACTCCCCAATACACATATTGTGTATTTTATGATGGTATTTTGAATAGAAAAAATTCTACAATCATCCAATAAAGGGCATACTCATATGCCACAAACATCATGATCCAAATTATAACTTCCTACGACACTATCACAAAACAATGCATACAACAATCTTATGAGGTTTTACGACCTTGTATCGTGATAGTAGTGAGGATCTCTATAGAAGAAGTGCACATTCCATTTGACACGTAAAGAGCCAAATAACGCATATGCCTCATAGCAACTAGCCGGTGTGAACACCCATATATCTATACAACGATTTGGACATGTATCTATGTCTAGAGTATAGTTTCAGTGTCGATGTGACTGTAATAAAAACATGCAAGAGTATAAATCGTAATTCATATGTTACAGATCCTATCGGCATGGTGCAAAGGTTTAACGAAACCATACAATCCATATATTTCAAGTCTCAATCAACTCAACACATAGAGAACCAAATCGAATATACGCTTTGGATATTTCATACTGATTCCATCTAACATGCCAAGGTTAAATCGCAGGTTTGATAACTATACCCAGGTGTATACTTGCAGATATATCCTAATGTAACTAATACACATAAAGAAATTTTTCTTTTCATCCTTGGCATCCCAATTAAGGTCAAGTATATGCTAGGGGATTAAGATCGGTTAGACAAAAAATTAAACACACTCAACAATGACTTGCACCAGACCGAATAATTAGCAGGTAAAAGAAAAGACAAACAAATGCTCAGGTTTGAAATCGTAGGACCAACATGGCCAATGCCTTTGCAGAGGTCTGCATTCTGCTGGCTCAAAACGGGGACAACTATGCATCTATAGGCACTTAGATCTCCTTGGATCCAAGCCAATCGAGCAGGTGGAAAAGCATAGACATACAAAAAGGTCTCTTCAAACTCTGTCGAAGCAGTCCGCTAAGACAAACACAAACTAAATCTGCGATCTAGCTCACACAATAATTTTTTATCAAACCATGATCAGGAGAGGGAACGCTTACCCAACACTTGGATTTTGGGTATTTTATAAATAAAATATGGATCACATTAAGCATTGCAAAATACTTGGGCCTGTTTAACTAGAACATGAACCTAATACAATATTTAACTGCATACACATCATATGCATGAAGTTAATGTAACCATATCGTGAGAAGGATTACCGTATCTCAGAATGGAGTCGCATCTGTAGTATTGGGCCACAACCCAATCGTTAAGTCCTAGTATTGGCAATTCGACGATCATAGGATCTGTTGCTACAGCTCTGTAGTGGTTTTTCGCTTATGGACATCCTTTTTTCCCCCCAACACGCAAAGTTCATTCTCTTATATAAAAAAAATGTAGAGCTCCCTCCTTAAGGAGTAGGGATTTTTCCAGAAAGGAACGCGGAGCTCCTTGCTTGTGGAAAGCGCAGAGATTCTCCTCAACACAAGAAGAAAGAAAAATGTTGAGCTCCTGAGCTCCTCCCTTCAGGCGCAGATATTTTTCCCAGAGGAATGTTGAGCTCCATGCTTAAGGCGCAGAGATTTTCCTCCGAAGAACGCCGAGTTTTTCCCCCGCAGAAGGCATAGAGGAATACCCTTAAAAAGGTCAAGGCTGTTCTCCCATCATCCAGATAGTCATTGCCATTTAATTTTATCCCCCCCCCCCCTCTTAGCTATCAGGGAGCCAAGTGGCGCAAGCACCCCTCCCAACGTCTATAATTTAAGATCGTGTAATCAATTTTCTCATTTATGGAAATAACTCCCTTTATTTCCTCCAAGGAAATAGCACCCCTTAATCCATGCACTATTGCATTAAAATATGCATGTTAAATTCTCGACCATCTCGATGTCAAACTTGCTCAATGGCATTTATTCCTTCAACCAATATTAATTCAATCATGAGGGTGTAATTGATTATTAATTGACATATGTTAATTCATAGAAAAAAATATTCTTTCTTTTGGGAAAGGGGATTAAGTATAGAAGTCCCTCTTTTGATTCTATATGTCTTCAAATATAATAACTTGACTTTTTCTAAACTACTTCCAAACTAGCCCCTAATCTTTTTAGACCTTAATCTTTGATAATAATGGGAATATTCTATGCATCTATAGAATATAAGCTATTAGGGAAAGAGATTATTAGGCTTAATTTATTGAGGTAACAATCATGTTCTATAACCCTTTGTTATCAACTTTCCTCATGCACATAAGTTATTATTAACTCGTTCTTGTTTTTCATAGTGGCCCTACTGCAGTTTTAAAATAATAAGCAGTTGGGTTTCTTTTTAATAGCGAAGGATTCATGATGGTACTCCGTCCTTATTATTGGGTTTCCCCAAGGCTTTGTTAGGCCTCGACCTTTTCCCCTTAGTGGAATTTGTCCACAATCATTGTTTAGTCGCACACGTTTCTCATCCCCCTGGTGTTATTACATTTCATCTATATACTTCTCATTTTTTCCTTTTAACTTATGCTTTGCCTAGTTCCGGTCGCATACTGATGGGATATTACACTATGGTTCCCTAACCATTCGCTTTTATCCCCATTGGATTTAGTTTCCCATCGTTAAGCTATGTCCATTAGGAACATAGATCATGTTAATTATAAGTTTTTTCCATGGTGGGGCCTTGGCCTTGGGCTCCTCACTCGAAAAAATGAGTACAATGTGCATTCATAATTCAAAATATTTAAGGTGTTCAAGGAGGATTTTACAGAAATTGCCAGTCTTGATTTCATAACACGACTACATAAAAATCAAAATAAAAATGATTATGTAATGGTAGTGGTAGATAAACTTAGCGAGGAAGGTCATTTTATACCTATTAAAACTACTTATAAAGATGCTAACATTGTTGATATTATGAAGGAAATCTTTCAGTTGCATGGAATTCCTAAGGTAATAATTTCTGATAGAGATCCTAAGTTTACTTGTAATTTTTTGAAGTCATTATTTAAAGGTTTAGATACTAAATTAAATTTTAGTACTGCTTATCATCTGCAAACGAGTGGACAAACATAAAGAGTAAATCAAGTTTTCAAAGATATGTTACAAATGTATGTTAGATATCATTCAAAGAAATGGGAAGAATATATGCACTTAGTCGAGTTTGCATATAAAAATCACTATCAAGTTTCATCTAAACTTAGTCCTTTTGAATTACTGTATGGTATGAAATGTAATACTCCTATTTCATGGAGTAATATGGTTGACAGATTGATGTTAGGACTTGACTTGTTAAAAGAAATGAAACTAACACTGAAACATGTACAAAGCAATATGAAAATTGCACAAGACAAACAAAAGAGCCATGTAGACCTTAAATAACTTAGAAATAATTCCAAGTAGGTGAGCATATGTTTTTCAAGGTAAAACCTAGAAAATGCTCCTTTAAGTTGGGGAGTTGTGCTAAATTAGCACCCAAGTAGTGTGGATTGTTTGAGATATTATCAAATCTTGGACCACTCGCTTATGAGTTAGCTTTTCCACCAAATATTAGAATACATAATGTATTTCATATTTATATATTGAAAACATATGTGCACAATGCTACTCATGTGATTGATTGGAATTTTATTCAGGTAGAACCCGAAGGTTATTTTTAGGTGGAACCCAATTGTATCCTCGACAAGAGAGACTTTTTTCTCCAGAATCGAACCATTGGGCAAGTAAATTCGCAATGGAAGGACCTTAGTCCAGATGAAGAAACATCAGAATTGGAGAGTCATATGCGGGAGGCATATCCAATTTTGTTCGAGAAATACTGAGATGATACTTAAGCAACATCCAAGATGATGTTGAAATTAAGGGGGATGTTTGTAACCCACCAAGATTTTCCACCAAATATTAGAATACATAATGTATTTCATATTTATATATGGAAAAATTATGTGCACAATGCTACTGATGTGATTGATTGGAATTTTATTCAGGTAGAACCCAAAGGATATTTTCAGGTGGAACCCGATTGTATCCTCGACAAGAGAGATTTTTTTCTCTTGAATTGAACCATTGGGCAAGTAAATTTGCAATGGAAGGACCTTAGTCCAGATGAATAAACCTTGGAATCGGAGAATCATATGCAGGAGGCATATCCAATTTTTTTCGAGAATGACTAAGATGATACTTAAGCAGCATCGAGGACAATGTTGAAATTAAGGGGGATGTTTGTAACCCACCTAGAACTAAAAAACATTTTATTGTTAGAAAACATTACTTTAAAATTTATTGTGAAGATTATGTTGTTGACCAAGGATGGTAAAGGATGAGTGTAATTGAATATTTTATTTATTTAAATAACTAAGAGCGGAGACACCTATCCAAATAAGTCTGTTGAAGAGTGTTCACTGACCCACTAGGAGGAATGATCTGCTGTAGAAGGACAAAATGAAAAGGGGCAGCAATAGCATTCACTTTCTAGTTGTTGCACAAGGAAACATCCCTAAAATTATGGTCATGTTCCCTCGAAAGAGGAACTAAGAATGGGGCTCATTTAATTGGAAAAATGACCCAAGGACTTAGGAAAGCTTATATATACCATCGAATGAGAAGGAGGCTCACTACATTCTATTCTAAGTGATTAGAGCCTTGTGTATTTTCTGGAAACTAAAAGGTTAGGCACATAAGAAAAATTCGATGAGGGGAAAGCTAACGTGAATTTGCTAAGAGGTTAAGTGTGCAAATCAAATTGCTAAGTTACAGAGTAATGTGTAGGATTATACACAACATCTTCATCCTGGTGGTTGAGTGAACATGCTTGGGGGTCCTAAATCAAGTGATTTTTGCTGCTTTCAGGAGACGGTTGGAAGGAACGGTCTCCTTTGGGTGTTTCCCCCCTTCAAAGTTAGCATAAATATAAATAATTTCAAAAAGACGTAATACAATAAATTATTCACATGAATTTTTAATTTGAGAGCTCCTTATAAAATCCATGCAAACTCATGGTTTGTTCAATTACAGTACTAAGCATTTGAAGATTTCAGATTATAGAAAAATTCTATTGAGGCAAAAACACCAAAATGTTTACCATTTTAATGGTTGAGCATGTATTTTTTTTTTAAACCATAGAAGCTTCGAACGAGGCCACTCCAAAAAGGTAGGAAACATTGCGCATTTCCCCAAGGACCCAAGGTTTGAGACTCATAGATCTTACTAAAGCCTCGACCGTTATCAAACCCCAAAGTTCTGTGCACCTAGCATCGTCATGAAGTGAACCAACGAACTTTACTCGCAAAGTAAAAAGCATTTTAAAGGGTTAAAACTAATTCTTAGTGTGTGCTAATTGTTAACTTACAGAACCAATTGTGCATAACAACAAAATCTTGAATACTAACGTGTAATGAATCATCCTCTACAAAGAGTTGAAGCAACGAGCCAACACCATTGGAAGATGAACACAGAGTAAAGAAGTAAACGCAGAAGTATACTGGAGATTATAGAGATGAATAGAGAAGTTACAAATTCAAGCGTGGAGGGGCTGAGAGCCTTCTACTCCCCCCAACCGACAATGCAAACAAAAATGAAAAAAATGCCAAAACCCCAAGGCTCATTTCGGGAAAAGACCTCATCGAGCTAGAAAGCACCATAGTACCCTTTCATGTGGTCTCCTTTAAAGATCTCACTAACCTCCATCTAATGCGAAATACTATCCACATATCCATAGTTCTAACACCCTCGTTTATTGCATAGTTTCTTATAATACAAGTATATCGTAGGTGTGTTATGTGTTCGCCGTAGTATATGGAAAAGGATCATGGTATAAGTTCAAAATTTTACTTGTTGATATGTCAAAACCCTTAGCATGGTTAGGGTCACCCTAGTATCCACACTTTGGACTCTTAGTTGTTACAAGGTAAAGCGAGCTCTCCATCAAAAACACATGCATAGAAACAAATAGGATATGCTTTATTGGACTCTTAGATGTTACAAGGCGAAGCAAGCTCTCCATCAAAAACACATGCATAGAAACAAATAGGATACGCTTTAGCCGATATGCTGAGTAAGATCTATTCACCGTTATAACCTGGTCTTCAATCTAGAACTCGTAAACACATTTGTCGAGACGTTAAGCATGAAGACAATCATTCTTACAAAAAAAACAAAATTAGTACACAAGGTATAACTTACATCAAGGCAATGAGAGCATGTGAGAACTGAAAAACAAGTAACTTAACATAATATAATGCTTGGAAACTGTAAATTCTGAATGGTTTAATGTGAATCATTATTACATTAATCGTGGAAATATTAAAATTTAAAGTGTTTATTAGGTGAAAATAGTTTTTGATCATCTAATGACCATAGATGTCATTTTTTTTAAATCTAGGTTTTTAAGTGTTGTTACAGTAATGATATTTTTGTGCCTCTCCTCCACTAATTTAATTGTTATATTTGTAATCCTCGATGACAAGCCACAAATCTAAAGGAATAGTCTGAATTTCATAGTTTTAACTTTATTATGATTAATAAATAAATATAAAAATGCTATAATACAAAATTTTTGCAATGTCAAATAAATATACCTATAATATATATATATATATATATATAATTTTATATTTTAATTAATCAAAATATATATATAATTCTTAATGTAAAATAAATATTCAATACATCTAATCATGATGTAACTCTTTACTTTGACTAATAAAAACAAATAAAAATCTTATCTATTCCGAATCTATACAATCATATATACATTACGTCTTTACATGCTTTCATATAATAATTGCTTACATAATTTTCAAACTTATACTTTTTATTTTGAAATTTATAATTATTATATTTATTTCCAATAATATTTGTATCATTTTTAAGTGAAAAGTTATAGAACAATGAAATTTATAATTATTATATTTATTTCCAACTTAATTTGTAATACATACACAACTTATACCTTTTGTACTTTAAAGAATAATTATTAATAGTTGAACAACTCCCACAAAGAATTTTTAGACTTGTACTTTTTATTCTCAAATTTATAATTATTGTATTGATTTCCAACTTAAGTATCATTTTCAGGTCACAACTTATATCTATATTTTTTTGTGCTTGGAGGGACAATTATTAGTGGTTCAAGAACTTCCACAAGGAGTGACATGATTAAACATTACATTATATTTATTGTGTTGTCATGTTTTCAAAAGACACATATTAAGTGATAGATTTGAAAACTTTGTTTATAGTATGAGATATTTTTAAATAGAAAGATACTATTCAGGTTTATTTTGCAAAATGATATGGACTATAATGAAGATGCATCATGAGTTTTATGAAATATTTAAAAAATAATAATTATTTATAATAAAAAAAGGTATGCATTGTGGCGCAGTTTTTTATTTTATTTTGATTGAAAATAAATAGAAAATATTATCTATATCAAATTGAAAAATAAATATACATCACATATTTTCATATAATAATTATTTAATGTTTTATAATATTTTTAGTTATACTTTTCATTATCAAGTTTATAATTGTTTTATTCTCAAGTTCTAATATATATCATTGTCGGGTAAAAAATTCGATTGTTTAATAACTCAAGACCATCAGCATTATATGATTAAATAACAAAAGGTAAACAACATGATTATATGATTAAACATATTTTAATATAAAAGATAAACAAGTTTATTCATTTATCATGTGATTAGTCGATATGAAGAGAAGGTAGCTTTAGTGGTGCCGGAGATAGGAGGAAGTTTGAGGAGAACAGGAGAGACGAAGAGTGCAGTAGAAGAGGGTTACTGAAAATGCCACTAACATCACAGTAATAGCAGCTTTTTGTGCAACCCAACTCCGGTGGTCAAATACGGAACTCACGAGATCTCGTCCACCTCTCATAACGTTGAACTCTCGAAAGAATATGAAGAGGATAACAAGAATAATTGCTACGGAGAACATCCCAGATAGAAGAATCAGTGGGCTGGATGAAATATCACACCCTCTAATCCGCCCATGCAAAGAAACGACCGCAGCTAGAATCGCTTCATGAATGATGCCATACAGACGTAACACGTTGTATATACTAAATGTCTTGTTGGGACGATCTATATCTGAAATTTGTTCATTTCTCTCACGTAGAACGTTCTCTGGAGGAAGCTGATTGTTATGATATGTAATAATTGTGACGTAAACGTTGCCGTTGCCGTTGCCATTGTTGTTGAGTTGATATGCCATGATTAACCTAATTCGCCAAATAAAAGCATTCAATCAGTAGCGACGCATAGCGGAGTAATTCTAATTATTTATATAGATTGATATCCAAAAATGGTAATTTAGGTTGAAACAACACTAATTTTCCTATGAAAAACGATACTAGTTTTTATATATTGATAAAAAATAAATTCATATGACAGAGGAAAAAGGATAGTAGTTTCATATATTGATAAAACCACATTTTCCATGGGTTGTGAGTCTTGTTTTATATGATTGTCCATAAATTCATTTTCTGTCCATTTACGACTGTTATAGTTGACAAACATCAAACTTTACTTCACCTATATCGCATTGTTAGTCTATAAAGACTCATACAAAATATTACAGTAGATCCCATACAGGAAGAGCGGTGTCAAAAACCTAAAACATACAGAAAGAGAGGTGTCAAAAACCTAAAACATACAGAAAGAGAGGAGTTGAAAACGTAAAAACCTTATAAATCCTGTAGTATACGTTCTTGTCTAATCAAGTAGCAGAATTGTCTTCTTGGTTGAAAGAAAAACATTTTGAAAACCAAAATATATACAGCAAAAAGAGGTGTTAAAAACCTAAACAACTTGTAAATCCTGTAATATAGCGTTCTTTGTCTAATCAAGTAGCAGAATTATCTTCTTGGTTGAACGAAAAACATCTTGAAAGATGTTGGAAAATGTAATTACACGCAGATCTCTACCTGGCTTCCAGCCGACTCTATCAGAGTCTGGATAAGCCACGATCTTGTCTGTCAGTCTGACAAGAAGGAAAAGTCCACATGTAGGCAACGTAATTCAGTCGAATTTATTTCAGAAGCTAAGTTGTTAGATAGATAGTTATTGCAGTGTTTAATGCAAAGTAAGTCGGCTAGTAAGTCGGTTTATGCTGAAGCAATCTTCAGGTTTTCTATAAATAGAAGAAGCATTGTGTAATTTAGTTTACGAACAGAACAGACAGAAAGAGAACACGAACACAGGAACAGAGGAACTCACGGTGAGAAAGTGAAGTTGAAGCTCAAGCTTCTGTACATTTGATTTAGCCGAAGAGCTGAAGCTCTGTAAACGAGCGAGTTTGTAACAAACAAGTTTGTATTACTTTGTATTTCCGCATAGTTGAATATATGAAATAGTTTGTGGTTGAATTCATGATTATTTAGCCGCTCATATTTCCAGATTTACTTCTGTAAATGTCTTTTACTGTTACTGATAAGTAAAAGAACAAGAACCCATAAAAATCTCACGGCGTGAAAGTTCCAGGTGTTTTACCGCACTTTGTTCCGCTCAAATATTCCTACATATTTGGGCATATGTTTTCCATAAGTTATTTGGATTTGTAAATGTGGTCATTTTACTTCATCTTACGCACAGGTGAAAAGTATTTGTAAAATTCTCAAGTATTTAGACTAAGAATCATATTCTATCAATCTAGTCGCATCAAGCACCAAACTTGATCGCAGGGAAGTTGATCGCATCAGGCATCAACTTGATCACAAAAGAAGTTGATCGCATCAACTTGTCGCATCAGGCATCAACTTGATCACAAAAGAAGTTGATCGCATCAACTTGATCGTAGATAAGTTGATCGCATCAACTTGATCGTAGATAAGTTGATCGCATCAACTTGACCGCCGCATCAACTTGATCGCAGTGATCGCACCGCAGATAAGTTGATCGCAGGAATCAACTTGATCCCAGATCGCAGAAAATTTGATCGCACCAAATTTGATCGCATCAACTTGGTCGCACCAACTAGCTTGGTCGCAGTAAAAAGTTGATCGCAGTAAAAAG
Source organism: Pseudotsuga menziesii (assembly GCA_001517045.1). NCBI lineage: Eukaryota > Viridiplantae > Streptophyta > Pinopsida > Pinales > Pinaceae > Pseudotsuga > Pseudotsuga menziesii. The sequence goes on from LPNX011052729.1 coordinate 136,688, forward strand.
GTGGTCGCAGTAAAAACAGGTCGGAGTTAAAAAGTCAAAATATTTTCTTTTTAAATATTGACTGAGCGCTAAACCCAAGTTTAGTTGGCTCGGTTTTGGCTATCTGGTATCAGAGCAAGGTTATATCAGAGAAAGGTTTATAACAGCCCAATATTTTAGGAAAGAAATCTTGTCTTAAAAAGTGGAAATTAATTTTCTACGGAAAGTTAATTAAAAATTAAAAATGGCTTCCACTTCTGGTTCATTGCAACCTCCAAGTTTTACGGGAAAGAATTATGAATATTGGTCTTTAACAATGAAGGCTTTATTCAGAGGACAAGATGTCTGGGAAATAGTCCAGCATGGTTATGCAGAACCAGCAGACATGACAGCATATAACAATCTCACACAGGCTCAGAAAGATGCCTTGAGAGAACAGAGAAAGAGAGATGGAAAAGCTCTGTTTTTCATACATCAAGCTATGCATGAGAGCATACTCCCAAGAATAGCAGCATCGACTAATGCCAAGGAAGCATGGGATTCATTGGAGACTGCCTATCAAGGTTTGACTAAGGTAAAGTCATCCATGCTGCAGATTCTAAGAAAAGATTTTGAATCTCTATGCATGAAAGATTCAGAGGATGTAGACACATTCTACACCAGAGTTGTTGGGTTGATAAACCAACTGAAATCTCATGGAGAACCCGTATCAGACCAAAGGGTTGTTGAAAAAATTCTCAGAAGTCTTCCCCCAAGATTTGAAAATTTGGTTGTGACCTTAGAGGAACACACAGACATGTCAACATTCAGCATTGATGAGCTGCAAGCTTCACTCATCAATCATGAACACAGAATCAGCAGATCACAGACATCACTGGAAGGTGCATTTGCAGCACAGTCATCCATAAGCCGTGGTAGAGGCAGGGGGAGAAACAACTTCAGAGGCAGAGGAAGAAGTTCTTCAAGAGGAGGACGAGGCAGAAGTCCTGCAAATGTCAGTGGCAGAGGAGATAACCAGAACCCAAGTCAGCCAAGTGGCCAGAGGTTTGATAAATCAAAAATTCAATGTCATTACTGTAAGAAGTTTGGTCATTATGCATATGAATGCAGGAAGAAACAATATGACCAAGGAAGGCAAAGCCCAAGTCATTCAACCAGCACCAACACTTCAACAGGTGCAATGTTGATAGCATCGACATCTCCACTTGAATGCAATGCTGTTCAAGAAAGTCCACATGACATATGGTACTTAGACTCAGGATGCAGCAACCACATGACT
>LPNX011052774.1:0-49921 GCA_001517045.1 Pseudotsuga menziesii
GGCTTTTAGTGGGATTTTCAGGGAAATATAGTAGGTAAATGGACGAATGAGCCATGAAATGGGGTAGATGAGGTAGTTAACCATTTTTGGGTGTTAACAGGATTGGTCTCCTAAATCTTCAAGGTTTCTATGAGAAGTCTGCCTATTCAATCTTTCCCTAATAAACCTTTCGGGATCAGGGAGAGGATTGAATAATTATCGGCGGTTTCTTCGGGTAGAAATTCTTGAAGGGATGTTAGACAGTGGAGTCACCAGATGGATCAAGTTTTAATTTTTATGTTTTTTAAAGACTAGATCAATCAAATGTTTTTATCTTTTTAGTTGTTTCAGAAAAAAATTAAGCTAAGTCGTACTTGGGAATAAAAGGATTTATTCCCGGCAATGGTGCCAAAAAGTGTTGTCACCTTTTTACACACCTGGGTCACGTGGCAGAAATATTCAAGCCACTCGGTGTGTCCTTGGGGGAAAGTCTTGAGTCAAGGCTGTCACCTTGTTCTTGACTCCTCCGTTTAGGCTCAACTCCTAACGAAGCCAATAGGGGTAGACCCTATTAAGTTACTAAGGAGAATTACTTAGTGTTGTGATGTTTAAACTGAATGAGTTATTTAGGAGTTTACAATTTAACTATAGATAATCGAATATGGCAAGATGTAAAAGATGAACACACGAAAGCAAAATGCTGAGACACAATACATGTATAAAGCAAAAAATGACCGGTACCTTAAAATGGAGTCAAATCAATAAGATCAATGTGCTTGCATGTGCTTGGAGTGAATGTTTTGCGATTGCATCTTGGTATGTTTTAAGTTAAAATTGAAGTATGAGTTGATTAAATTAGGCACAGGGGGGACTCCAGATATACCTGAGAGTACTTGGAGTATGTCCAAAACTAAACCTTCATGGCTACCCGCAAGGAATATGTGGGCTAAAACGGAGTCTCTGGGGCTATTGTTCGTAATGCACCCGTTAGGGTGTGATAGAGATCGGCGCCCCGAGGTCACTTTTCAGTAAGTTCCCGCTTCCTTTGGGTATTTTGCCACCGTAAAGGTTTGATATAGGTGTTGGATTTTCACCTGATGGTTTGTCAATTGGGGAGAGTGAGCCCTAATTATGCTAGTCACCCAAGTGCTTTTGATATAGCTTGACTGATTGGATGAACCGCAGCCAAGTGTAGAGCATACACACCGGAGTCTTGTAAATTTTAATAAGTTTTAAACTGAGTGTTCTTGTTTAAAAGAAAACCCTCGAAGAACCTCTTTCGATCCAAGTGGATCTCAATTGGAGAATCGAGGAGGGGTTAATTTTATAATTGTTGATAAACAAATGATAGAAAAAAGCAAACAGATACATAGTTCTAGTTTCTTAATTAATCCTACCACGAATCTATTTCCCCTTTCGGGTCAATCGGGAAATCGTGGGGTAAGTATTATGATTACTTTGAAATGTAAGATATGGAGTATGGAATTAATAACAAAATAAAGTATACTACCCTGAAAATTAGATCAATTCTAGTAAAAAAAAAATAAGCAAAAAGCGACGAAAAGGGCACCGACGTAAATCCCCCAAGGGGGGATGGGGAATGGGCTCGAAAGAGCCTATTCCAAAAATGATTTTATTTATTAATGGTTACAGTATTAGAGGACTGATATATCAGAAATTTATTGGTCCTTATACAGGCTGAAACCAATATTTTACAACTTTGGAAAAATTTTGAGTTTTTTTGGTGAAAAGGGAGACCCCTGGGGGGATTTGAACGCTCCCGAGGACACTTCGGATGGAAGATTCATTTATTTTCTGTCATACATAATAAAATAAAGAAATAATTTTAGAATAAAAAATTCCCAAAATCACTTTAAGAGTACCTTTGGATCAACCTACCTTATCTCACAAAAAATGAAGTTAAAACTAGCTAAACATGCAGAAAAGGAACCAAGGAAAGCAAGATTTCCTTGGGATCTTGAATTGCTGTTTGTGAAGACAAAAAAATGCACTGATACTACAGAATATTTAATTTTATAATAGCTAAAGGAAATATAATGCATGCGATCTACAAGTTTCCTTTAAATTTTCATGCAAAAAGGACGATTTCCCTACAGCTAGATCTAGGATGCTTATGAAACTTTTTTAAGTGCAAGATCTAGGATATGAGCTATGAAAAAAAATATCTATGTATATTTTAATTTGATGAAACATATACAAATGAAATCACAGCTATGAACTGAAAAAGTAACCGGGTAAAGTGTTGATTTTGAGGGAGGAAGAAGAGGAGAAAAGTGCAGGTTTCCTTGAAGATCTGCAGTAGATCTTTCAGGTGGAATGCCGAGGGAATATTCCTTTGAAATGTTTTGAAGATAATGAATAATCAAAATATATCAGCATCCTCTCCAAAGTATGAACCTGCAACTCAGCTGAAATCAAAGAACTTGCCAAGAAACTTATGAGATCCGATTAGTACATACAAAGAGATTCAAGATAACATGCATATAAGCTTATAGGAGATGCTAAATATAGATCTCTAAACATGCATCAAAGGAGAGTGACAGTCAATAAAATTATTGAACAACACCTTTCCTATCAAGATTGTAATAAGCTAATTACCAATCTTAACAACAGATCTACAAGAAATTAGCAAAAAATGACCATAGATACAGGTTACCTCAGTAAAACAATGGCAATAATCATCCACACATGTAATGGCACCAAATTGTATTGCCTCCAAAGCTTTTCTTTATTTCAAGTGCAGAATTACAACAATACAATAGTAGCAACACCTCAATCCCAGTTCTAACTAGCTTGGAAGAGGAGGCTGTGCTTGGATATATATAAAAACAAGGAGATCCAGCCCAGGGGGGGTGCAAATCCCAATGAGATAGACCAAATATGCTGATGGAGAGTCCATCAATGCCTGATCTATGTCTAGCTGAGCCAGATCTGAGTCTCATTGAGTGCAACTGTCAATCAGAGAGCTGATCCGACTGACACCTCAACCTGTTGACTGAAGCATCCACTAAAACTCATCCAGATGAGCCAAAAAATGTTGAGGAGAGAGGGAGGGAGAAATTCCCCATAAAGGATGCTGAAGATCAACTCTGGATCTGATTTGATCACCTCCTTCAGTCAAGGATCTGTCATATCCAGTCAATCTGCTTCAGATCTGACTGATTTCAATGAAATCAGTTGAGAATCCACTGATATATGATTTTGGATTTGCTCCATTATTCATCAATTTATTAATTAAAATAATCAATAATTGATTTTTGGGGCTTTCTGACCTGAGTGATGGAAGATCACTCAAAATTTAGGAAAAAGTGGGTCCATGGGTTTACATGGCGCTCTTAGCTTGAAAATGAGCACCTACATGACTGAAACCGATTATTTGGCCCACTTTTATTACAAAATCATTTTTTCCAATTAAACTATTAAAAAATAGCCTAAGTTTTGGAAAAATTAAAATTTAATAAAAAACACTAAAAAAACTAAAAAATTGAAAAATTGAAAAACACCTAGGGGGACTTAGACATGTTCATATGACTCAAAAATGATGTCTAGCATGCTTATACATTGACACATATACTCTAATAACCTCAATAGGCCTAAATGTCAAGCCGACCACCCCAACTTTGGAGGTATGGAGTGAAAAACTCAGAAATTATCAGTCGTTTGTTCAACAACCAATAATAACCAAGGGAAAAAACACCTTGGGCTGGTCGGATTGACAAATGAAGTCTAAGAGACCGAGTCTTTTATAGACACTATCATGCTGGAACATTTATTACAATTCCCCCATGGGGTATGAACATGTGATATAGTACAACAAGCACTTCCCATAAGTACTTCCATAGGTCTTCTGAAGTCTGAACAAGTTATCCTTGTCCAGCTCACTAGGCTCTCTTGATAAAAAACCACTAAGTACAACTTAGGTGGTAACAGGCTCGAAAGAGCCTATTCCAAAAATAATTTTATTTATTATTGGTTACAATATCAGTGAACTGAAAAATCAGAAACTTCTTGATCCTTATACAGGCTGAAACCAAGATTTTACAACTTTGGAAAAATTTTGAGTTTTTAGTTGAAAGGGAGACCCCTGGGGGAATTTGAACGCTCCTGAGGCCAATTATGGACAGCAGATTTCTTTCTTTTCTCTTAGACCTGATAAAAGACAGCAAGCATGTTAGAATAACATATGCCCAAAATCACTTTAAAAGTACCTTTGGATCAGCCTAACTTACCTAAAAAAAAATGAAGTTAAACTAGCTAAACGAGCGAAAAGGGAACCAAGGAAAGAAAGCTTTCCTTGGGATCTTGGCTTGTTGTTTGTGTAGACAATTAAATATGCACTAATATTGTATAATACTAAATTTTATAACAGCAAAAGGAAATCTAATGCATGTGATCTACAAGTTTTCTTTAAATTTTCATGCAAAAAGACGATTTCCCTAAAGCTAGATCTAGAATGCTTATGAAACTTTTTTGGATGCAAGATCTAGACTGTGAGCTATGAAATATCAGATCTATGTATATTTTAATTTGATGTAATAGATCCAAATGAAATCAAAGCTATGAACTGAACAAATTAACCGGGTGAAGTGTTGATTTTTTTATAGAAATGAGAAGAAGAGGAGAGAAGGTCGGATCGTTGCTTGAATGGAGCAAGATGAAAGGAGGCCCTTTTGTGGAGTGCTGAGGGACAGAATATTGAGCTTATTGGATAGGAATGGAGTCAATCTAGATCCACATGTTCATCTAATTAGGAACCTGCAACTAAATAACACAAGCCTGCACACACCTCGTGAGATCTGGATATATATGCATAAAACAACAAAAATGAAATATTATGCAGAAATAACCTTATTTAAGCATACACCTAAGATTTTTGAGCATACATCATATGGATAAACAAGATCAAGCAATCTAGCTTTCCTAGTTTAAACCCTTACTTGATTCAACCGAATCCTTGAAGCCAGAACACAGAAGCAGCACATAATTTGGCAAGAAATTGCAGCTACCACATCAGCAGTATAACACTGAGAATCCAAAAAATAAAATGCACTACACAGTATAGCCTCCAAAGCTTCTTTATTCACAAATGATGATCAAATACAGAGTTACACTGGAAATCCCTTCAGTCCAGCTCTAACTAGCTTGGTAGAGGGAGCCTCAAGTAGGATATATACAAATTACATGCCATCCAGCCCAGGGGGGGTGCAAATCTCAAGGATATAGACCAAATATGCTGATGGAGAGTCCATCAATGCCTGATCTATGTCTAACTGAGCCAGATCTGAGTCTCACTGAGTGCAATTGTCAATCAGAGAGCTGATCTGATTGACACCTCAACCTGTTGACTGAAGCATCCACCAAAACTCATCTAGATGAGCCAAAACATGTTGAAGAGAGAGGGAGGGTGAAATTCCCCATAAAGGATGCTGAAGATCAACTCTGGATCTAATTTGATCACCTCCTTTAGTCAAGGATTTGTCAGATCCAATCAATCTGCTTCAGATCTGACTGATTTCAATCAAATAGGCTGAGAATCCACTGATCTATGATTTTGGATTTGCTCCATTATTCATCAATTTATTAATTAAAATAATCAATAATTTATTTTTGGGGCTTTCTGACCTGAGTGATGGAAAATCACTCAAAACTAGGAAATAGTGGGTCCATGGGCTTACATGGTGCTCTTAGCTTGAAAATGAGCACCTACATGATTGAAACTGATTAATTGGCCCACTTTTATTACAAAATCAATTTTCCCAATTAAACTATTAAAAAATAGCCTAAGTTTTGGAAAAAAATAATTTTAATAAAAAACACTAAAAAAACTAAAAAATTGAAAAATTGAAAAACACACAGGGGGACTAAGACATGTTCATATGACTCAAAAATGATGTCTAGCATGTTTATACATTGACACATAGACTCTAATAACCTCAATAGGACTAAATGCCAAGCCGACCACCCCAACTTTGGAGGTATGGAGTGAAAAACTCAAAAATTATCAGTCGTTTGTTCAACAACCAATAATAACCAAGGGAAAAAAACACCCTGGGCTGATTGGATTGACAAATGAAGTCTAAGAGACCGAGTCTTTTACAGACACTATCATGCTAGAACATTTATTAAAATTCCCCCATGGGGTATGAACATGTGATATAGTACAACAAAGCTTCCGAGAATCAAGACTCAAGGTTCTCTGAAGTCTGAACAAGTTATCCTTGTCCAGTTCACCAGGCTCACTTGATAAAAAACCACTAAGTACAACTTAGGTGGTAACACTACCCCTTCTGAATTCTCTCTCTCTCTCTCTCTCTCTCTCTCTATGAATAACCTGTATCTATCCTTATACTTTTAACTCTACTCTTTATGTCCCTATCCCCCTGCTACTCCTTCCCATAGTCCCCCTATCTCATAATCTTCTTCCCTCTCTCTCTCTCTCTATTTATCTGTCTATCTACCTATCTATCTATCTATATACCTATCTCTACCTCTCTCTCTACCCCTATCCATATTCCCTCCTCTCTATGTTTATCCTAAACCCCTATACCCTATAACTAACAAACCCCCGACCATCTCTTTCTCTTTATCTATCCCCAACTCCCTAGCCACATCTCTCTCTCTTTATCCACCCCCAACTCCCTAGCCACCTCTATCTCTCTACACTCCCCCTTCTCTTTAATTGCCCTCATTGTCTCCAAACCCATAACCCTCCAATCCCTCTCTCTCTCTCTCTCTCTACACTTTGTACCCTCAACCCAAGCTCTCCTCATCCTAGTATCCCTAACGACACTCTCTCTCCCTAACCCATACCCTACGCCCATCCCTGACTCTCTCTACACACACACACACACACACACACACACACACACACTCACATATCCCTAACCTATATTTCTCTCTCTATTAATAACCCCCTTCTCTCTCTCCCAACCTCCCTCCTTGTCTCTACCCTTAATCATCCCAACATCTCTCTCTCTCTCTACCTAATCATAACCCCCCCCCCCCCCTCTCTCTACCCCTACTCCCTAAAAAGACCATCTCTCTTTATACATCACCCCCTACTCCCACCCTTACGACTAACCTTCTTTCTCTCTCTCTCCCATGTTCTTCCTAATACCCTCTCTCATTCTCTATATCTAATGCTCTCCTAATACCCTCTCACATTCTCTCTTTTCCTTCTCCATATACACCTAACCCCCACCATTTTTCTCTACCCCAACCTCTTAACACCCACCCTATCCCTTCCTCTATACCCCTAATCCCCCTCTCCCCCTTAACCCACCATCTCTCTCTAACCCTACTTATATCCCTAACCAACTCCCCTCTCACTTTCCCCCAACTCCACACCCCCCAATCTTCAACTATAACCCCATTCTCTTCCTCTCTCTCATCCTAAACCCTTATCTCTCTCTTATTCCTACCACTAAACACCTCATAACTCTCTCTCCTACTCCTAAAAATAACCAAACCCTAGACCCTTTTCTTTCTCTCACCTACTCCCTCTAAACATTACCCCTTCTCTCTCCATCTCTTATAATCACCCTCACCCTAACCACTAATCTCTCTCTCTCTCTCTCTCTCTCTCTCTCTCTCTATCGCTCTCTCCCTCTGTAACCCCAACCCAAAACCTCCCACTCCTCATACCACTATACCTGCCCACCCTTCCCTCTCTTTCTTTGCCCCAAACTCCCTACTCCTCACCACCTACCCCTACCTAGTCCTCTCTCTCTCTATATATCTATGAATAAACTCTATCTATCAATATACTTGTAACCCTACTATTTGTGTCCCTATCCCCATACTACTCCTTCCCCTAATCCCCCTCTCTCATAATCATCTTCACCCTACCACTTCTCTCTCTCTCTCTCTCCACTCCTCAATATTAACCCCTTATCTATAACTTCCCTACTCCCCATACAATTAACCCTATTAATATCTATATCTTTCTCTCCTCCAACCCTCCTCCTCTCCCTACACTTTGTCAACCCCCTATTGAGTCTCTCTCTCTCTATCGCATATCCTATCAATAAGCCCCCCTTATCTCTATATTTCTCTTAATACCCCAACACCATACAACTAACAACCCTCCTTTCAACCTCTATTTCTCTCTCTATCCCTTTAGTCTCCCTTCTCTTTAACTTCCTTCCTCCTCTCTAACCTGATAATCCCATAATCTCTCTCTCTTTCTCTCTCTCTCTCTCTCTCTCTCCCCTATCAATAAGCCCCCCTTATCTCTATGTTTCTCCTAATACCCCTACACCATACAACTAACCACCCTCCTTTCAACCACTATCCCTCTCTCTCCCTATACTCCCCTTTCTCTACTTCCTTCCCCCTCTCTAAACTCTCTCTCTCTCTCTCTCTCTCTCTCTCTACAAATAACCTATATTTATCTATATAATTCTAACACTACTCTTTGTGACCATATTCACCTACTACTCCTCCTTCCTGTAATCCCCCTCTCTCATAATAATCATCCTCTCTCTCTCTCTCTCTCCCCACTCCTTAATGTTAACTCCTAATACAATTAACCCTATTAATATTTATATATTTCTCTCTCCTAACCCTTCTCATCCCTCTACCATTAATAAACCGCTTGTTGAGTCTCTTCCTATCTTTCTACACCATACAACTAACCACCCTCATTTTGAACCTATATCTCTTTGTCTCCCTCTACTCCCATTATCTCTAACTTCCTTCCTCCTCTCTAAACTCATAATCCCCCCCCCCTCTCTCTCTCTCTCACACACCTCCTATCAATAAGGCCCCATTCTCTCTATGTTTCTCATAATCCCCCTACACCATACAATAGACCACCCTCCTTTCAACCTGTATCTCTCTCTCTCTGCCTATGATCCCCCTTCTCTTTAACTTCCTTCATCTTCTCTAAACTCATAATCCCCTTATCTCTCTCTCTCTTGCTCTCTCTACTAATCCCCCCTCCCTCTATATCTCTTATAATCCCTCTCCACCCTACCACTCACCACTCTCTCATATATTACTCTTTCTCTCCACCCCTATCCCCCCCCCTTCTTTTTAATTTCCTTGATCCCCAAACCTATAAACCTCTAGATCTCTATATTTTTCAATCCCCCATACCCCCACTTCCCTGCTACCCACAATCACCCCCTTCCTCTCTCTATATACACCCTATTCTATCTAACTTCCCTCCTCCCAAAACCCCCTTCCTACCCCAACCCATAATCACCTTATCATCTCTCTATCTCCCTCCCTCCCTCTCTCTCCTTCTCTCTCCCATAAGCCCCTTATTCCTAATCTCCTCTCTATATTATTGTACTAATACCCTTACCCATACCACTAAACACCCACACACGATCTCTCTCTCTCTCTCTCTCTCTCACACACACACACACACACACACACACACACACACACACAAGCCCCTTATTCATAAGCACACCTCTTTATGATTGTACTAATCCCATTACCCATACAACTAACAACCCACACACCATATCTCTCCCTACATATGCATGTGTCTCTCTCTCTCCCCCAATATACTCCCACGATTCCATTTAACTTCACTCCTCCTCCCCAAACTGATAACCCCTAAACTCTCTCTCTCTCTCTCTCTCTTAACCCCCCACTCCCCATACCCCTATCCCTAACCACCCTTATCCATTTCTCTCTCTCACAATATCCATCCTTGTCTCTACCCTTAATCATCTGAACATATCTCTCTCTTTCAACCTCCCTCCTTGTCTCTAACCTTAATCATCCAAACATCTCTCTCACTCTCTCTCTCTCTCTCTACCTACTCATAACCCCCCCCCCTCTCTCTCTACCTACTCGTAACTCCCACCCCTCTCTCTCTACCTACTCATAACCCCCACTCATCTCTCTCTCTCTCTCTTAACCCCCCACTACCCATACCCCTATCCTAACCACCCTTATCCCTCTCTCTCTCTCTCAATCTCCATCCTTATCTCTACCCTTAATCATCTAAACATCTCTCACTCTTTCAACCTCCCTCCTTGTATCTAACCTTAATCATCCAAACATCTCTCTCACTCTCTCTCTCTTTACCTACTCATAACCCCCACCCCTCTCTCTCTACCTACTCGTAACCCCCACTCCTCTCTCTCTCTACCTACTCATAACCCCTACTCCCTAATAACACCCTCTCCCTCTATCTCTCACCCCCTACTCCCATCCTTACCACTAACCTTCCTTCTCTATCTCTATCATGTTCTACCTAACACCCTCTATCATTCTATATATCCCATGCTCTCTCTCTCTCTCTAACCCCCCACTTCCATAACCCTACCTCTAACTCTCCTACTCCTACCACAAAGCACCCCTCTTTCTCCTACTCCTACCACTCACCCCACCCCCTGCTCTCTCTCTCTCTCTCTCTCTCTCTCTCTCTCTATCCCTCCTAATCCCCCCTCCCTCTATATCTATTATAATCCCTCTCCACCCTACCACTAACCACTCTCCCATATCTCACTCTTTCTCTCTACCCTCATACCCCCCCTTCCCTCTAATTTCCCTACTCTCCAAATCCCTAAACCCTTAGACCTCTATATTTTTCAATCCCCCAAACCTCCACCTCCCCACTACCCATAATCACTCCCTTCCTCTCTCTTTGTAACCCCTCTTCTCTCTAAACTCCCTCTTCCTCCCAAAACCCCCTCTTGTAGTTCTCACTCTGTAGTGGCATTGTATATGTTGTTTGAATTTGTTTTTGGGTATGGGTTGCTTGAGGCATATGGAATAGATGAAATTGGATAGAGAAAGGAAGTTGTTCGATGCTCCATTGTCGATATAAATCGATTTGGGAAGGTCATGAAGCTGACTCCAATTCATCTGCTTAGTTCAGCAGCTGATGCATTGAACCATTGCAATGCAGTCTCTAAAATATTCATAGGAAATAGAAACTAAAGCATTTGAATAAAATTCTCTTGCTCTTAGGAAGCGATTAGAGTATTTATTTTTTGAATATCATCACTTACTAGGGTAAAATTAAAAACTTCGAAGCTAGTTACCAACAATTTGATCAAAAGTTTTCACATTTTGATAGCAAGAAGAAAACATGAAGAGAATCCATTTATCAAAACCATTATTGGCTTTCCTCAAGTCATATCATCGAAATCTCTACATAGTACGTCAAAAAAAATTTAGAACTTGTCTGAGATATGGCTCTTGATTTTCTTTTTGATTTGGATAAGTTTTAGAAGGAGACAAATTATCGCATTGAAAGAGTTGAATCAGTATTTGTAGTTTATATTACATATCTTGTAAAAATAGTGGTTGTTGGATATTCCTTTGCATTGGCTTCCAAACATCTTATGCATCAAGTATACACATATCCCTTAAACCCTTAAATATTATTAGTAACCAAAAGTACTATGATTTTAACAATACATTTGATATGGGTCTTTTGACTAGTGATGTGAGCTTCTATTGCCTTATTATGATAGCAGAAATAAAAGGGTCCATGTTTTACAAAGGAGTAGACATTATATGTGATATTGAATGGGTTATACTTGATGAAGTACACTATGTAAATGATGTGGATCGAGGAGTTATTTAGAAATAGGTTATCAAACTCATCATTTAAAGTATAAATAGCATCTACATGTGGGAGAGTATCAAATATTAGTTGAAGAAGTGGGAAATTACAAGCAGCTACCGACATAAGGATTATCCTCGGGCATTCGAAACCTGTAAAAGTAGCAGTTCCATATTTTAATTAATTATTATCAAACTTAATCCTAGAATGTAGTAATCAGTTATGTAGATGGCAGCATTCTAATAGTAGTTTTTTTATTTTTAGAAGGTAGAGGTTAGGATGACACAGATCTTCTTGGGAATACTGGCATATGTAGTTTTTTCTATAAATTCATATGTAATAGACAAAATTGGGGTTTGAATCTCATGAGGAGAGAGGTATTTCACTATAACTATAGGGTATTGATAATTTTTGGATATCAATAAAGTTGTAGAGAGGAAATTTTGTATACTTGCAAAGCAAAGATTCTTGTGTCGTTGTTTTCTCGGTAAGTAATTTTTTAAGCAATTGTACTTCCATTTTCCCACTCCATTGTGTATTTTATTTCATGTTTGAGTAAGAGTGATGTGAACTAGAATTCATCTTTTGATTCACTATTTTATCAGATACAAACATATTTTAAATCTTTTCTTCTAATGTTATTACATAATTCATCCTTGTTAGATGCTATGTTTTAATGGATTGTTTTCCTTCGTCTACTACCATCATGCAATGCCTAAAGTATGAGGAAATGGTGTCTACCTTTCCTCTGTCATTGTTATTTTCAAATCCTAATCTCTTACAGCTCAAAAAAACATCTTTTTATTAACTCGATTGCCCAATGGTCTCTTTTCAAGTCTTTCCTACCAAACTGTTATAAAAATAAACTTGTTCCTATCAAAAATCTGACCTTCTGAGTGTTATTATTGAATATTTTGAGTGTGAAAGCTTTATGGTTATTGAGAGATCCCTCTTTGATTTTAAAAGGTTTGAATACAATCTAAATTTGGTTCTATGGTTGCCTCGAGTTTTCTTTGATACAACCGAAGGAAAATCCGAGTGTTAACATCTTGGCGTTGTTGTCAAGGATCGAAACTAAATTTTTCCTTGGGTATGAATGAAAAAGATTTTTATTGATTGTTGATGGTGAACAATAGTAATACATCAAGTAGGTTGTGCATATTTCACCCGAAGACTCCAATATTGAAGAATCCATATTTCAAAATGTTTTATGGAAACTCCACTGTTAGAAGATTTCAGAGTTTGAAGTGTTGCTCTAGTTTCCTCATTAATCAAGATGAGCTCTATATCTGCAAGGTATGCTCCTATGAATCATGCTCATATTCCTGGTTTTTCGAATTGATTACCTATTGTAGATTGGAAAAATTCCCTTCCAAAATTCAAAGATAAAAAAAATTGATGATCTTTCGCTCCATTTGGTTAGATTTCATATGCATATACATAAGCTTGGACTTGAATTGCATGAGGATTATTTAATGAAAATGTTCATGATTAGTTTGGAAGGAAATGCACAGTCATGGTATGAGAGGTTTCCATCATAGAGTTTATATTCCATTAAATAATTTCATACAGTATTTCCTGAACATTTCAAATACCAATATCCTTCCTTGTTGCTGGTTGAAAATTATTGTATGCATCTTAAAGGTTTCATTCATGATTTAGAAAACATGTATGGTGATGACCAGTTTATGGATGAGGAAATTTTAGAGATTTCGCAAGAGAAATAATTTCATAAAAGGAAGGTGCAAGACAATCGCTATGAAATTCAAGAAAGTTCCCAATAGTTCATAACTTCTTCCTTGATTGAAAGTGACATAAGCCAAAATTCTGATTTAGTTTGTCACATTTATTTTTCAGAATTTGATGAGAACTTGCAGCAGTCTTGTAATCCTTTGTGTAACCAAGAAGGAAATTGGTACTTTCAATCAAATCCTTCCTCATATCATTAAACCTAAATATTTGTTACAAGAAGGGGCTTCCCATTTTCAGTCAAAAAGTAACGTTCTTCAGTAACAATCTCCTCAAATTTATAATGATTATATTGCTGATTACATAGAGGATTCTAATTCTGGAAAATATCAGTCTCATAGTATGTCAGTTTGTTCATTTTCTAAAAAAATGTTAAGATTGTAATATTTCTTTATTAGTTTTAATAAGTTAAAACAATAAACTTTAATGTTCTTTTTAATACTTTTTAAAAACTATTAATCTTTATAATAAAATTTTAAAAAATTTAAAAAACTATGAAACTTTATAAAAAAAAATTTAAAAAAAAAAATTTATATAATTTTTTTTTTAAACTTTTGAACCTTTCAAAAAGGTTTAAAATAAAACTCTTAATTTTTTTTTAAAAAAAATAACCCTTTAAAACATTATACTAATAAATAAAAAAAGATTTGTAATTGGTAAATCAAAATTTAAAATTTGTAGTGTCGGTGAGAAAAGACCTTAAAAAAATTTTGAAAAATTTTACATTTATTAATAAACAAAAAACCCTGACCTATTTTTACCCAAGACACTTTCTCCTGATGATGAATCCTACTTTGTGGTTTGAAACGTCGAGATAAAATTTAAACGAACGCAGTTTCCTCCTCTCTTCGAACACCTCTATGATCAGGCAACAAATACAGTAAAGGTACTAGATGAAGAGTATCATAATGTTTGTGCATCAAATTCACTTAGCTGAAAGAATATGTTTAAGCCTATTTAGAGACAAGGCTCTTTTCACCACATTATGGTGCTAGTTAATATGGATGGTGTTGTTTCAAAGGAATGGCTTGGTTACATAGTAGATGGTAATGGTAATGGTAAGCATGTTTTAAACTATTGGAGTAATGATTGTGTTAGGAGACCTATGTATAGACCTTTACAAATTGGAAAGGAAGAGCATGCTAATCTTCAATTTGGTAATTTTGGTATTAATTTCTTGTCTAATGACACTTTTTTGTGTAATTCATGCCAGTAGAATTTATGGTAATGAAGCAAACAAATGCTATTATTCCATTTCAAACTCACCCAGGAACTCTAATGGAATTGCAAAGGATCTCAATGAATAATTTCCAGTACCAAGTAGAAGTGATGAAAAACCAGATGAAGTGCCTCCTCTTGATTCTGAGGATGAAATTAGTGAATCGAGCATTAAGAAAGAAGGGGAACTAGAAGGCTCTATTGATGAGGAATCTATAAAGTTTCAATGAAGGATATGAAAATTTAACTCCTAATCAACAAGGCGGTGACTATTACTACTAATGTTATTTGGCATTGATGATGGCACAAAATGAGATCTAGAGGAAGAGAGTCCATTCAAAAATTGTAGATGCATATCTTATACATTTCTGATTATGTCAATAAAAAAAAATATGGATCAATAATTAATATTAAAACCATAAAAGATTAATGGATCATATGGATTCTGTTAGTTTTTCAACCTTAAGCTAGCATTATTAGGATCTTTAACTAAGAGACAATGAACACAGTGTTTTTCCTTGGGGAAACCATAAAGGAGAAAACCCCACAACTTCCTCAGAGATAGAATCAACACCAAAATAGAAAAGCCCAAAATAGTAAGTGATATCCTGACAGCAGTAATCTTCTTCTTGTCTAGCCATAATGTCTTCTCCTTCCTCAACTATGTGCTACACTTGAGTGTGGATGAGTTGTGTGATATATAGAGATTCCAGTTCTCTATTTATACTAATCCTGGCATGAATAAAACCCTACTAGGGCCGACCTATACTAGGAGAGTCTAATAACCCTAGTTCCCCGGAATTGCAGGGACTTTAACCCTTAGATAATCGGAGGGTTACTCACTATGACTTGACATGACTTTTTTACATAATAGATCCTCCCGATCGAAGCATCGAGGCATGACAACATGACTCAATTACATAATATATACATCCTGGAATAAACATCGGGTTACAAGACATAAGATACATAGATGAATACATTTCGAAGTTACAAATACATCAACACTCCCTCTTAACTAGGAAGTTATTCTTTTGACACAATTTTCAACACTGGTCTTCTTCTCTGCATCAACTGGATCATCTCATCATATTCAAGTCTTCTTAATTCTTCAAGTCTTGTTTGTCTTTGAGTATTCAAGTCATCTTCTTCTCCAAGTATTCTTCATATTTGAGTCTTCAAGTCATCTTATTTCTCTTTATCATAGGATCTGCATCATCATGACTACTGTCTCATCGCTACTGGATCATCACTCGATCTGGATCATCATCAAGTCTGTATCATCTCATCTAGATCACTTGATCTAGATCATCGATTTTGAATCATCATCACAACTGGATCGTCACTTGATATGGATCGTCATCAAGTCTAGATCACTTGATCTGGATCATCATTAAGTCTGGATCATCATCTGCTATCTCATAATGGTGCTATCTCGATTCTTCTTGCCACAGGAAGTTCTACATAGTCAATCCTGTAGGCCTACCCTTCATGTAGGTCTTCATCAGCGCTTATATCTGACACTTAAGTTAGAATGGCCCACCCAGCTCTTGCATATGACCACATATTGTCAGAAAGGCATGCCCAACACTCACATTTGACCTCATCTTATCAAAAATGCCTAGCACTCACATCTGACCTCATCTTGTCAGAAAGGCTCAACACTTATATTCGACCATGTGTAAACACATCACATCAAAAAGGCTCTGCACTTACACCCAACCCCATCTTTTCGAAAAGGCACAACACTCACATCTAACCATGTGTAAACACATCGTGCCAGAATGGCTCAACACTTATATCCAACCTCAGCTTGTTGGAAAGGCTCTGCACTTACATTCAACCATGTGTAAACACATCAAATCGAAAGGGTGTGCACTCAGATATGATCATGGAGGAACTAATCCTACCATCACATTAGAATGGACCCTAGTCTGAGACTGAGCTACCTGGTAACTGACTAGGCACCTCCATTCCTAGAATGGCAGTTTCCCTTACATATGACCTACTCGTTAGAATGGCCAACACTCACATCTAACATTGAAGGAACTTAATCCTTTAGCCATGACAGAATGGTTCAGCCCTTACATATGATGAAGTGGGAACACATCCCTCTATCACATCAGAATGGCTTCTCAGTCCTAGACTAAGTTTTCCTGGGAACTGACTAGGTGCCTCCATTCCCAAAATGGTAGTTGCCCTTACATCTGTCCTACTCAATAGAATGGCCAGCACTCATATCTGACATGGAATGAACCAATCCTCTCACCATGAAAAAATGGCTCAGCCCTTACATCTAACCATGGAGGGAACCAATCCTGTCACCATGTCAGAATGGCTATGGGTCTCATCACTTTCTCTTGGAGGAAACCTCGATCTGGAGAACACCAAGCTTCTCCCTAAAGTACTCGAACTTCAGCCTGGCTAATGGCTTCATTAATACATCAGCTATCTGTTCCTTCGTCGCAACATACTAGAGCTTCACTGCTCCCCTCTACACCATATCCCTGATATAGGGATACTTGATCTTGATATGCTTTGAATTGTCATGGAACACTGCATTCTCTGATAACTTCATGCAACTCTAGTTGTCATAGTGTATACAAGTAGCATCCAACTAGAGATCAAATATATCAGATAGTAGCTTTTGTAGCCATACTACCTCACAACTAGCTGAACAAGCTGTGACATACTCTGCTTCAGCTGTACTCAGTGCCACATAGGATTGCTTCCTGCTAAACCAAGAGATCACACCTGATCCCATACTGAAGCAACATCCTTAAGTGATATTCCTATCAATGGCACTACCTGCCCAATTTGAATCAACATAACCCTCTAGGTTAATCTTCTAATTCGCATCGTACTTGAGCCCATAATCAACTATGCCCATCAGGTACCTCAGAATATGCTTTGCAACAATCAAGTGAACATTTCTCGGATCTGTCAAGAACTGGCTCAAGGTGTTCACAGCAGAGCAAATATCTGGTCTCATGTTTGTCAGGTACATCAATGACCTGATCATCTGATGATACATCATGGCATCAACCATCTCTGATGAATCATCACTCAATAACTTCAGGTTCGATGCCATAGTTGTGGCCATGGCTTTGCAGTCCATCATCCCAAACCTCTTCAGGATATCTACTACATACTTCCCCTGTCCAAGGAAGATTCCATCTGAACTCTGCCACACCTCCATACCTAGAAAGTAGTGCATCATACCCAAGTCCTTCATCTCTAACTCAGCAGTAAGCTTTCTCTTCGTATCAACAATCAACCCATCCATACTTGTCACAAATAGATCATCTACATATAGTAGAAGCATCACTGGGTTTCCATCCTCAACCTTGTAGTAAATGTTGGAATCTGCTTTACTCTTGGTATAGCCCAAACTAGATAGAAAGATGTCAATTCTACCGTACAAGGTCCTGGGTTCATGTTTCAAACAGTATAGGGATTTCTTCAATATGCATAGATGAGACTCCTTGTCATGTGTCTCAAAACTGAGTGGTTGTTCTACATACACTTCCTCTTCCACTACACCATTCAAGAAAGTAGTCTTGACATCCATCTGGTGTATCTTCCATTTCATCACTGTAGCCAGACAAAGTACTGATCTAATGGAAGTGTATCTGGCTCCAAGTGTAAAGGTTTCTTCATAATATATTCCTTCTTTCTGAGAGAAACCTAGAGCCACAAATCTTGCCTTATATTTTTCAATGCTACCATCTACAGCATGCTTGATCTTGTAGATCCATTTGGAAGTCACAACTAAATTCTCTTTTGGTCTTGGGACAACATCCCAAACATCGTTCTTCATGATCGACTGATACTCTTCTATCATATCATCCTTCCATTCTTTTCGTTTTGTCACTTCTTCATAATTGGAAGGCTCTTTATCAATGAAATCACATAGTAAAGCTACATACCTGAAACAGGATCTAGTTCTCTTTCTTTCTCTGTGATTCTCTTCTTGATCCCCATATCTTTCTGCACCTTGGATAAGTTCTCATACCCAAGCAGGTTTCCTCTTGTGAGGATTCTTCTCCAGAGGTGGATCTACAGGTCTTTGTGGTTGTGTCATGAATTATGGGTGCTTCTGCTTCTTCAGGTTCTTCAGCAAGTCTCTTTCTGTATTTGTTGTAGGTCATGTCTTCATCAAATGTCACATCCCTATTGATGTAAATCTTATTGTATCCTGGGAAATATATTCTGTAAGCCTTCGAGCTTTCAGAGTATCCCACAAATATGCCCTTCTTTCCTGAAGGATCCAATTTTGTTCTCTTCTCTTTTGGAATGTGTATGTATATAGGACAACCAAATATTCTGAGATGGATGACTTTAGGTTTCTTACCGGAGAAGACTTCTTCAGGAGTCTTGTTATCAAGTACTCTATGTAAAGTACGATTCTGTACATACACCGCTATTCTAGCAGCTTCCGCCCAAAGATGCATAGGAAGATCTTGATCATGAAGCATTGCTTTAGCAGCTTCCATGATAGTTCTGTTCTTCCATTCCGCAATCCCATTCTGTTGTGAATTTTAAGGAGTATATAACTCCCTCTTAATCCCTGATTCTTTACATAGCTCTTTGAATTCATTTGAAGTGAATTCTCTGCCATTTATTTGATTGAAAAGCCTTGATCTTATTTTCAGTGTGATTCTCGATCAAGGCTTTGAATTCCTTGAATTTGCTGAATACTTCATCTTTATTCTTCATGAAGTAGACCCATGTCTTTCTAGAAAAATCATCAATAAAAGAAACATAATATGCATACCCTCTTAGTGAGTTTGATGACATAGGACCGCATACATTGGAGTGGATGATTTCCAAGATTCCTTTTGCTTTACTTTCACTACTTGGAAATGTCTTCTTTGTGTTCTTTCCTTTCGCACATCCTTTGTAGACCCTGTCATGTTTTGCTTGCATTTATAGAAGACCTTCAATAGCTTTTCTTGAAAGAGGTAGTGCTCTGTAATGCACATGTGCAAGCCTTCTATGCCAAAGTTCACTTGGCTCTATTGTGTCATGGACCAAGGCTTGTTCTGGATGGCCCTTCAACTTGTACAAACCTCCTTCTTGTTCACCAATCACTGCCACATCATCAATAGTCTTTCCTCTGGGCCACATGATGACTTTACCATCTATGAATGCAACCCTCATTGCTTTTGCATCCAATGCTGATATGGAGAGAAGGTTCTTCTTGAGTCCTGGTACAAACAATACTTCCTTCATTGTTAGAGACTTACCAGATTCTAGTTTATAGGAAGATTCCCCACTACCTTTTATTGGATATTGGTAGTCATCTCCTAGCTTCACCTTGTGAGGTGATTCATGTTCTCAGAGTCTCACAAAGGATTCCTTGAATCCAGTCATATGTTTGGAAGCCCCACTGTCTATAAGCCAATCATCACTTCCATGAGTAATGTTACCTGTGAGAGCAGAGATCAGAACATATTCATCCTCGCTTGAAGAATCTTCACTTTCATATCTGGATCTCTTCTTGGATGGTTCATCATCCTCTACAGCATGAGCATGATGTCTTCTCTTGCTTCCCTTCTTTTTGTGAGAGCTAATTTTGTTCTTAGGACAATCTCTAGCAAAGTGTCCTTTTTCATCACATGTATAGCAAATGAACTTAGAACTATCTTTAGGATTTCTAGAGTTATTCCTATGATAAGAGTACTTACTTCTGCGATGGCTAGATCTAGATTTCTTGGATTGTACTGTGAGATATTGATCTTCACTTCCCATCTTCTCTTCTCGAGCTGCTATCCTATCTTCTTCTTGAGAACATTCTTCCCACAGTCTGTTGAACTTGAATAACTTCTTTCTAGCACATATCCCTTGAATGAAAGAGTCCCATGTCCTAGGGAGACCATTCAAGGTGGTCATCACAATTTCTGCATTCTCCACTTCTTCATCTACTGCTTCCAATTGTTCCTTGATCTGAGAAACCCTTGTGAAGTAAGACTGGATCGTCTCTGCATTCTGGATCTTCACATTCTTCAATTGATTTCTCAGAGTCATCTTCTGTTTTATATTCTTCCCTTCAAACAATTTGGTGGAATGAGACCAAAGGTTTACAAATTGCAAAAAAATTGAAATTTTGGGAAGACGGAGACCCCCCGGGGGGTTTCGAATGGTCCAAAAATGCTTTCTGGACAGCGCGTCCTCCTCTTTTATGTTACACCTGATAAAAAACAGCAATATTATCATATTTAAATATTCCCAAAAGTACTTTTAAAGTACTTTTGTATGAACAAACATTTTACCCAAAAATTCTAAGTTAAATCTAGTTTTTAAAGAAGCGAAAAAGGAACCAAGGAAAGAAAGCTTTCATTGGGATCTTGGCCTGCTTTTGGGGAAGCCAATATGAAGCACTCAAATTTCTGAATATAAAATTTTAGATTTTAAGGAAACAACCATGCATTCAACAAGATTTAGATCTACTTTCATAGCCTTGAAAAATGACAGTTTTCTTTAAAACTAAATCCAGAATGCTTGTAAATTTTCTTTTAGGAATGAGATCTAGTTTATGAGCCTTAAGGTAGCAATATCTATGTAAAATAAAATCTGAAATTGATATATCTAAACAATTTTAAAGCTACAAACAAGTAACCAGACTGATTTTAGAAAAAATTAGAGGAAGAGGAAAATAAGAGCATTTGTTGCTGGAAGCCTTGAAGATCAACCGTGGAGCTTTCCAGTGGAATTTTGAGGGACTATTCCTTTTAATGGTTTTGGAGAGAGTGAAAAATCCAAATATATTAGCATCCTCTCCAATCTAGGAACCTGCAACTGAATCCAAAGACTTGCCAAAATACTTGTGAGATCCGGTTAATACATACATAGAGATTTCATAATAACATGCATATAAAATTATAAAAAATGCTGAATCCAGATCTCTAAACATGCATCAAAAAGGAAAGAGATGGCCGATAAAATTATTAACAAACTCCTTTCCTATCAAGATTATAATAAACTTATTATCAATCTTAGCAATGAATCCATAAACAATCAGCAAATTATGAACATAGATACAGGTTACCTCAGTAAAACATGGCAATTCTCATCCACACATACAATGACATGACACCATATTGCCTTCAAATATTCACTTCATCCCAATAGAAAAAAATATTACACAGTATTACAACAACAATAACTCCTTAATACAACTCTTACTGATCCAGGAGGATCTAAAAAGGCTAATTTTCAAAATCATCATATTGCAACAAAAATAGTACCATGTCTAAGATCTCATCAATCCTATTCCAACGGTGCAAACGACATGTCAAACGGATTCCGGATGCAAAAGATATTGCGTTTTGAAGTTTGGCCCCAACAGGGAAAATTTTGGCTGAAGTGCCACGTGCCACTCCCTCAAGCTGCCACGTGGTAGTCAAAAAGTGCATTCTAATGACATGGCATGATAATGTGTCATGATTATGTGGCATTCTGACATGGCATGATTATGTGGCATGATGATGTGGCATGATAACATGGCATGATGATGTGGCATGGTGACATGGCATGATGAAGTTGCATGAAAACTAGCATGCATGCATTTGTGCTTGAAATTAGTTTTAGGACATTCATGCATTTACTCATGAGAAATTGTAAAATGATTAATATTTGAAGTGAGTGGAAAAATTACTCACATATTACTCATTTATTTTATTCCTTGAGTTGTTATGAAGTTAATGCATGGTTGTAACCAAAAAAAAACATGCCATATTTGTAAAGAAGTTGTAACAAGTTGGTTTATGGTTGAAAAACCAACATGCTATTTAAAAAAGGGATTTTGTTATGTAATGGATTATTGTTGGATTTTGTAAATGTCATTATGGGGAAGTAACTAAATGTGAAAACCCATGGGCATGTGGGCATGAACCATATTTTTGGTTTATGTTCTTAAAATCCAAACCAATTTGTAACTAATCCCAATTTGGAGAATCACATGTATCATGCCACCAAGAGTAGATTCTCTTATTTAAGCACTTGTCATGTGCATTTGAAGGGGGCTCAAGTTTGGAGAGATGTAGCCCATAGAGGAAGCAAGCATCTGAGAGGCCCCATTGGGGGTCTCCATTGGAGAAGCTCATGGAGAGGCTCCAACCTTGTAGTTCCAGCTCAGAGAGAAACCATGGCTCCATCATGTCCGAAGGTGATCCAGCGTAGGAGACAAAGAAGCAGAGTCAGTTTGAGGAGGAAACATTTCAATTTTCATTTGAAGGCAAGTAGCGACCATCTACACTCTCATCCCGAAGGACAAAGGTGAAGGGATTGGTTGGTAAGAGTGTGACTTTGGTTTTATTGATGCACTTGTCATGCAAACATATTATCGTCTATTGAGACTATCCCGCAGAATATCGTGTGGCGCAGCTCGAGGTTTGTGGCTCGTAGAGTCAGTTGAAAGAGTGTGATTTGCAATATTATACAAGTCTTTGATCTACTCGAGTTTCATGGCTCATAGAGTCAGTTGAAAGAGTGTGATTGGATACATTGGGAAAATATATTCATGTCCAAGTTTGGCAACTTCTCGAGACAAAGGAGGCAGGCATTTGCTTGCTTGATTTCTGCAGTCTTTGATTGAGTCCTATATCTTGTGCACTTATGTGACCCATCAAAGACAGTTATGGTGCAGCGGTAGAGATGAAAAGATGATGAAGACTCTACAGGTGAATCCATTGTGATGTATCTTATGTATTTGTGCATCTTTGCAATGGATTGGTCACTCTATTTTGGAGTAGGCCCGGAGACGTAGCCAGGAGATCTGGTGAACTCCGTAATCAAATCATGTCCGTAATGTGCTTGAATGATTTTTATTTTTCATGTGGATGATTCTATGTTACATACTTATATTATGCTCATGTTCACTTGCACTAACATCAGAAAAATGATCCTATTGGTCCCGATTATTTCAAGCGGGTTCGATGACTTTCTGGGCTCGCCCCTGGGATCAGATCAAGTGGTATCAGAGCAGGCTGACAAGTGTTGCAGGTTGTGGAATGTTATGAGCAAAATTTTTTAGTGTGCGAAAATACAGGAATTGGAAGTAGTTTGTGCAGGAACCAATGAAGCAAGAAGTAGATGAGCATACCTGTAAGAAGATTTTGGGGACCAAAAGCCTTCCCAGTGGGGAGGAATGATCTAGGAGGATCTAAAAAGGCCAATTTTCAAAATCATCATATTGCAACAAAAATAGTACCCTGTCGAAGAGCTCATCGAGCCGATTCCAATGGTGCAAATGGCGTGTCAAAGGACTCCGGATGCAAAAGATATTGCCTTTTGAAGTTTGGCCCCAACAGGGAAAATTTTGGCTGAAGTGCCATGTGGCACTCCCTCAAGCTGCCACGTGGTATTCAAAAAGTGCATTCTAATGACATGGCATGATAATGTGGCATGATGATGTGGCATGCTGACATGGCATGATGATGTGGCATGATGATGTGGCATGCTGACATGGCATGATGATGTGGTATGATGACATGGCATGCTGATGTGGCATGATGACATGGCATGATGATGTGTCATGGTGACAGGGAATGATGAAATGGCATGATGAATAGCATGCATGCATTTGTTCTTGAAATGATTTTTAGGACATTCATGCATTTACTCATGAGAAATTGTAAAATGATTAATATTTGAAGTGAGTGGAAAAATTATTCACATATTACTCATTTATTTTATTCCTTGAGTTGTTGTGAAGTTAATGCATGGTTGTAACCAAAAACAAACATGCCATATTTTTAAATAAGTTGTAACAAGTTGGTTTATGGTTGAAAAACCAACATGCTATTTAAAAAAGGGATTTTTTTATGTAATGGATTATTTTTGGATTTTGTAAATGTCATTATGGGGAAGTAACTAAATGTGAAAACCCATGGGCATGTGGGCATGAACCATATTTTTGGTTTATGATCTTAAAAGCAAAACCAATTTGTAACTAATCCCAATTTGGAGAATCACATGTATCATGCCACCAAGAGTAGCTTCTCTTATTTAAGCACTTGTCATGTGCATTTGAAGGGGGCTCAAGTTTGGAGAGATGTATCCCATAGAGGAAGCAAGCATCTGAGAGGCCCCATTGGGGGTCTCCATTGGAGAAGCTCATGGAGAGGCTCCAACCTTGTAGTTCCATCTCAGAGAACAAGCATGGCTCCATCATGTCCGAAGGTGATCCACCATAGGAGACAAAGAAGCAGAGTCAGTTCGAGGAGGCAACATTTCAATTTGCATTTGAAGGCAAGTAGCGACCATCTACACTCTCATCCCAAAGGACAAAGGTGAAGGGATTGGTTGGTAAGAGTGTGACTTTGGTTTTATTGATGCACTTGTCATGCAAACATATTGTCGTTTATTGAGACTATCCTATAGAAGATCATGTGGCATAGCTCGAGGTTCGTGTCTCGTAGAGTCAGTTGAAAGAGTGCGATTTGCAACATTATGCAAGTCTTTGATCTACTCGAGGTTTGAGGCTCGTAGAGTCAGTTGAAAGAGTGTGATTGTCTACATTGGGAAAATATCTTCATGTCCAAGTTTGGAAACTTCTCGAGACAAAGGAGGTAGGCATTTGCTCGCTTGATTTTTGCAGTCTTCGATTGAGTCATATAGCTTGTGCACTTATGTGACCCATTAGAGGTAGTTATGGTGCGGCGGTAGAAATCAAGAGATGATGAAGACTCTGCAGGTGAATCCATTGTGATGTATCTTATTTATTTGTGCATCTTTGCAATGGATTGGTCACTCTATTTTGGAGTAGGCTTGAAGACGTAGCCAGGAGATCTGGTGAACTCCATAATCAAATCGTGTCCCTAATGTGCTTGAATGATTTTTCATTTTCACGTGGATAATTCTATGTTACACACTTATATTATGCTCATGTTTACTTGCACTAACGTCAGAAAAATGATCCTATTGGTCTCGATTGTTTCGAGCGGGTTCGATGACTTTCCGGGCTCTCCCCCGAGATCAGATCACTTACTAACTCGAAAAGGAGGCAGCTATGCTTTATTTATGCACAAAATTGAAACCCCATCCCAGAGGGGGTGAAAATCCCAAGGAGATAGACCACTACAACTGAAGGAGAGTCCATCAATGCCTAATCTAAAGCTGAACTGAGCTTCTATTGAATTTGAATGTCAATCAGGGGGCTGATTGAGCTGACACATCGACAAGCTGAGTGAATCATCAACCACAGATCTCCCAGAAGATCCCACACATGTGGAGGAGAGAGAAAGGACATAATTCCCCATAAAGGAAGTTGAAGTTCAACTTTGGATCCACCTAGATCACCTCCTTCAGTCAAGGATTTGTTAGATCCAGTCAATCTGGTGCCTATGAGACTGATTTCAATCAAATCAGTTGAGACTCCATTGATCTAGAATTTTGGATTTGCTCCATTATTCATCAATTTATTAATTAAAATAATCAATAATTGATTTTGGGGGGCTTTCTGACTTGAGTGATGGAAAAACACTCAAAACTAGGAAATAATGGGTCTATAGGTTTACTGGGTGCTCTTAGCTTGAAAATGAGCACATACATGACTGAATCTGACTTCTGAGCCCACTTTTATTACACAACCAATTTTTCTAATTAAACTATTAAAAAATAGCCTTACTTTTTGGAAAAATTATATTTTAATAAAAAACAATGAAAAAATAAAAAAATTAAAACCTAGGGGGACTTAGACATGTTAATATGACTGGACAATAATGCCTAGCATGTTTATACATTGACACATAGACTCAAAAACCTCACTAGGCCCAAATTCCAAGCTGACCACCCCAAATTTGGAGATATGGAGTGAAAAACTCAGAAGTTATCAGTCATTTATTCAACAATTGAAAATAACCAAGGGAAAAAACACCCTGGGCTGATCGAATTGACAAATAAAGTCTAAGAGACCGAGTCTTTTATAGACACTATCATGCTAGAACATTTGATTACAAGTCCCATAAGGGGTATGACCATGTGATATAGTACAATAAGCACTTCCCAGAAGCACTTCCGAAGGTCTTCTAAAGTCCGAACAAAAAATATTTATCCGGTTCACCAAGCTCACTTGATAAAAAAACACTAAGTACAACTTAGGTGGTAACAATCACCATAGGTGAAACATCTGATGTGGTTTTGGGGGCACTCCCTTGACTTCCCTTCAAACTTGTGAATTTCTGAGGGGAGTTTGGTTGGCATGGCAGGCCAAAACTTTTGATGGCATATAGGGTCATTTGTTAATCGAGCCAAGTCAGGAAGGTTGAGGCATGCCATGAAAGGAAGTTTTGACCCAAGCTTGATGTGAGATGGGGAAAAAATGGTGGTGGGGTTTGTAGGGACATGATGCCCCTACATAACTAGTGGTACTTGTGGCACCGTTGTAGATGGGCCACTTCCCCCACGTGTGGTAAATAGAAATGTGTGAGTGGAAGGGCCATTGCCCCCATGTATGACATGCGGGGTAGTGTAAGTGGAAGGGCCACTACCCCCAGGCAAGCCAAGTGGGATAGTGTGGGTGGAAGGGACATTGCCCCCATGTGTTATAGGTGGGACAACTTGACTAGTCAATATGGGGGCTAGTAGTTGGCTTATGACGGTTTGCATGACCGTGTTGGGGCCACCAGCAAGGGTGTTGGTGGTAGTGTGGGGTGTGGATATGGGTCCAATGCCAATCACTAAGCCAAAAAATGGATTCGGGTTTGCACCAGCCATGGGGTTAGATGGTGTAGTATGAAGATCTGGCTTAGACTGGTATGATTTTGAGTCTGAATTAGAGGTTGTGTGGCCTTCTAATGGTGTAGAGGTTCATCAAGAATGGTCTTGAGGGTGTTGGTTCAAGTACCCGAACTGTGGTGGATCGCCTCTCAAGTGTGAGGAAGAATGTGGGGGATCAATTGTGTCTGATTTTTATGTCAAGTCATGAAATAAGGTAATGAATTTTGGACCCTGGTTTTAATGGCTTCCTATTGGCTTCAAGTGGTCACTCGGCCACCAAGACTTCCAGAAGACAATACTTGGATTTTTCCTCATGGGAATGCTAGTCAATCCATGGGGATCGTCGCTCGTTTTGCTTGGCAATTCCTCTCAGCGGCCAGCTACTTTTGGGTTCCTATGGTACTCCTCACAATGTGTTTCTAGGCTGAGCCTAAGTACTTCCCACGGTTAAGGCAGTCAAGGACTTATGTTCTCAAAGACTGCAGATGGTTGAATTAGTGTAAATTATAAGTTTTAATGGCTAGCTCAGCGTCATGAACTGAGTTTGGTTTTTTTATGTGGTATGGTTTGTGTGTATGTATTTTATCTTTCTGTTACACTTAGTGGCTTCTTGTATGTTTTATGAATATCCCATAGATATTGTATTGTATAACTTATAATGTGAATAGATTGTTTTAACAATGTTGTAAATTATAAACATAAATTTGAATGCATGCCCTACCTAAATCTGAACTTAAACCTGACTAGGTGACTTCCTTACACCTGTATTTCTCTTCAACCAGGAAAGGGTGCTAGGCTCTCAACATAATGGGACTAATCCCATCCGTAGATCTTCAGGTCACCCTCTAGATGCAAGCTTGGTCAACAAGGAGGAAGCAAACACTGTCAAACCCCCATCGGTATCCACCCCCTCTACCTTCTAGGTCACCTGTTTTTAGTAGTTTAGAAAAATGACAGGTGAAGTGCCTGTTTCTATATGAGCTTCACCCTTCGTCTTATCCTAGAATACTTGGAAGGGTGATGACTGGGTAGAGGAGGAAGGGCTAGGAAAGATGTTAATTTCAACTTAATAATTGAAACCTATAGTGATTTTTTGATTCAAGCTTTAGACAGATTGATTAATCAATTAACCATTTTGTTTAACATTGATTTACACATGCTGTAATAAAATGAATAGGTACTGAAAGGAAATAGACACAAATTTGATGGATAGAGGCAGTTGAGCCACACTAACAGTCCCTAATCATTAAAAATCTGAATCTAAGAGATAGATCACTCTTTTCGAGGCAAATGTGGTGAGGGGGTCACCAAAATTTCCCCAAAACAGGCGAGGGGGTCGCTAAGAAACTGTAGGTAGAAGCGAGCTGGCTTCTGGGATGAAGTCGCACCTTTCAGGCCTGAATGAGCGACCTGGTCGCACCTTTCAGCCCGATAAGAGCAACCTACTCTGAAAGGTGGAAATTTCTTGAACCTGAGCTAGATCTGAATGACAGTAACCTGTATTGTGGCCAAATGGGCTTAGTTTGGCCATGAGGAGGCTCGGTAGTAACTAAAAATGTAGGAAATTATATATCTAATCTAGATTTGAAAGAAAACTAAACTAGGGCAAATGAAACTAAAATGCAGAAATAAAACCTAGGGATCCTGTGGGATCGACCTGGTATGGTCTCCAAATCTGTAGTAGGGATTTTGCGCTTGTTACAGGTAGGAACGACTTCCTTCCATCTATAGGATGGAAGGGTAGGGTTCCTATGAGAATGGAAGAACATAATGAAATAAATAGAAACAAAATGAAAAACCCCTTTGCACACAAGGTTAGGGTCAAGCTCCAAGACCCTACATACAATTGTTAGAAAACCAAAAGATCTGCAAGCAATCAATGGAAACCTATAAGAAAATGTTAAGCAATAAACCTGCAAACAAACAATGTTAGAAAACTACAATCTACCAAAGCAAAAATATGAAAAGACAAGTGTACCTTTTGGTTGGAATGGGCCACCATGCCCTAGCTTGGGAGAGCACCTCTCTTAGGAATCGGGAGCTATGGCTCAATGGAGGAATGGAGGAGAGGGAGGGCGAATGGCTTGAGAGGAAAATGGTCTCAAGGCACTCACATGGGCAGCATAATGATAGGGAGTGAAGGAGTGATTTGAGAGTGACCCCCACCCCTCTATTTATATTTTTTCTCAAGATTTTTAGGGTTTTAAGCCCTTGGTTGGGGCTTTAGCCCCTTTTTTGGGATTTCAGCCCCTTTCACTCAATCTTTATCTCTTTTGGGGGTTTTAAGCTCCTTTGAGGGGTTTTAGCCCCTTTTTGGAGGCTTTAGCCCCTATGAGAGCTATTTTGGCTCTTTTTAGGGGCTTTTAAGCCCTTTTTCATATTTTTAATCCTTCTTGAGGGTGTGGGAGTCAAATGGGGTCAAATGAGGGTTGTACGTAGATGTCTTTAGGTGATGTAGGTCATGTAGAGCTCATTGTGGGATTTTTTTGGTTGATAAAAAGGATGAGTAGTAGGAGGATAGGGATACAAAGAGCAGGGTTACAAGTATATTGAGAGATATAGGTTATTCATAGAGATGTATATAGAGAGAGGACTATATAGGGGTAGGTGGTGAGGAGTAGGGAGTTGGGGGGAAAGATAGAGAGGGAAGGGTGGGTAGTTATAGTGGTATGAGGAGTGGGAGGGTTGGGGTTGCATAGAGAGAGAGAGAGAGCTTAGCATTTAGGGGGAGGGTAATTATAAGAGATGGAGAGAGAGGGGGTAATGTTTAGAGGTAGTAGGTTAGAGAGACAAAGAGGTCTAGGGTTTAGTTATTTGTAGGAGTAGAAGAGAGAGTTATGAGGTGGTTAGTTGTAGAAACATGAGAGATATGAGGGTTTAGGGTGACAGGGAGAGGAAGAGAATGGGGTTATAATTGAATATTGCGGGGTGCAGAGTTAGGGGAAAGAGAGAGGGTGGGAGGACAAAGAGAGATAGAGAGGGGGGGTTGGTTAGGGATATGAGTAGGGGCATAGAGAGAGGGTGTGTTTGCAAGGATAGGGGGCTTAGGGGTAGAGAGGAAGGGATTGGGTGGGTGTAAATATGTCTGGGTAGAGAAAAAATGGTGGAGGTTAGGTGTAGAAGGAGAAGGGAGAGAGAGAGAACAAGAAAGGGTGTTAGGAGAGAATGGGATATAGATAATGAGAGAGGGTGTTAGGATAAACATGGGAGAGAGAGAGAAGGAAGGTTCATGGTAAGGGTGGGATTAGGGGTCAGATATAAAGAAAGAGGGTGTTATTAGTGAGTAGGGATAGAGAGAGAGGGGGGGTTGGGTGTTATGAGTATATATAGAGAAAGGGAGAGATGTTGGGATGATTAAGGGTAGAGATAAGGAGGGAAGTTAAGAGAAAGAGAGAGAAGGGGTTATGAATAAAGAGATAAATAGAGGCTAGGGGTATATATATATATATATATATATATATATATATATATATGTATGTATGTATGTATGTATGTATGTATGTATGTATGTATGTATGTATGTATGTATGTATGTATGTATGTATGTATATTTTAGGGGTAGAGAGTGAGTTATGGGGCCAGGGTAGGGGTTAGGGAGAGAGATTTGCATTAGGGATACTAGAATGGGGAGATCTTGGGTTGAAGGTACAAAGGGTCAAGAGAGAGGAGGATTGGAGGGTTATAGGCTTGTATACAATGAGGGAAATTAAAGATAAGGGGGAGTGTAGGGAGAGAGAGAGAGAGAGAGAGAGAGAGAGAGAGAGAGAGGTGTCTAGAGAGTTGGGGGTAGATAAAGAAAGAGAGATGGTGGGGGGTTTGTTAGTTGTAGTGTATAAGGGGGTTATGATAAACATAGAGAGGAGGGGAATATGGATAGGGGTAGAGAGAAAAAGAGAGAGCAGTGGTTGGGGAAGATGATTATGAGATAGGGGGATTAGGGTAAGGAGGATTAGCAGGGGTATAGGGACACAAAGAGTAGGGTTAAAAGTATATAGATAGATACAATTCATTTGTAGAAAGAGAAAGAGGATTATGTAGGGGTGAGTGGTGAGGATTAGGGTGTTGATGGCAAGGAAAGAGAGGGAAGGGTTGGTAGGTATAGTTGTATGAGGAGTGGGAGGGTTGGGGTTGGGTTTAGAGGGAGACAGAGAGAGAAGTTAGCGGTTAGCGGTAGAGTGATTATAAGAGATGGAGAGAGAGGGAGTAATGTATAGAGGGATTAGGTGATAGAGAGAAAGAGGTCTAGGGTTTGGTTATTTATAGGAGTAAGAGAGAGAGTTATGAGGTGCTCAGTGGCAGGAATAGGAGAGAGAGCAGAGTTTAGGGTGAGAGGAAGAGAAAGAGAAGGGGGTTATAGTTGAATATTAAGGGATGTGGAGTTGGGGGAAAGAGAGATGGGAGAAGGACAAAGAGAGACAAAAAAAAGGGGGGTTGGTTAGGGATAGGATTAGTGGCAAAGAGAGAGAAAGGGTGGGTTACGGTGGATAGGGGGATCAAGGGTAGAGAGGAAGAGATCAAGTAGGTTTTAATAGGTTGGGGGATGCAAAAATTGGTTGGGGTTAGGTGTATCTAGAGAAGGGAGAGAGAGAATGAGAGAAGGTGTTAAACATAACATGGGAGAGAGAGAAGGAAGGTTTGTGTTAAGGGTGGGAGTAGGGGGTGAGAGATAGAGAGATAAGATGTTATTAGGGAGTAGGGGTAAGGAGAGAAGGGTGGGGGTTATGATTAGAGAGAGAGAGGACTAGGTAGGTGTAGGTGGTGAGGAGTAGGGATTTTGGGGTAAGGATAGAGAGGGAAGGGTGGGTAGCTATAGTGGTATGAGGAGTGGGAGGGTTGGGGTTAGAGAGAGAGAGAGAGAGAGAGAGAGAGAGAGAGAGAGAGATGGGGGGTGATTAATTGTAGAACAAAAGAGAGAGTTTAGGGAAGAGAAAGGGATAGCGATCAGGAAGGTTAGGGATTTTAGGATTACTAGTGTAGTTTGAGAGAAGGGGTTGTATTTGAGGAGTGGGGAGGTTGGAAGAGAGAGAGGATAGAGGAGGTAGAGAGAGAGAGGGGGTAGGGGAAGTAGAGAGAGAGAGAGATGGAGAGGATAGTTGTTAGGTAGATGGTGATTATAAGATATGTAGAGAGAGTGGGTAATGTTTAGAGGGAGTAGGTTAGAGAGAGAAAGAGGGATAGGGGTTGGTTATTTGTAGGAGGAGAGAGATTTATGAGGTTGTTAGTGGTATGAATAGGAGAGAGAGAGGGGTTTCAGGTGAAAGAGAGAGGAAGAGAAGGGGGTCATAGTTGAATATTGGGTGGTGTGGAGTTTAGGGAGGGACAAAGAGAGAAAGAGAGAGGTGGTGGTTAGGGATAGGATTAGGGGCAGAGATAGAGAGAGAGAAGGTGGGTTATAGGGAAAGAGTGGGATTAGGGGTAGAGAGGAAGGGCTCAAATGGGTGTTAAGAGGCTTAGGAGAGGTAAATTGGTGGGGGTTAGGGGTATATGGATAAGGAAAAGAGAGAATGAGAGAGGGTGTTAGGAGAGCATGGGATATAGAGAATGAGAGAGGGTGTTAGGGAGAACATAGGAGAGAGAGAGAGAGAGAGAGAGAGAGAGAGAGAGAAGGTTAGTGGTAAAGGTGGGAATAGGGGTGAGAGATATATAGAGAGTGCTATTATGGAGTAGGGGTATAGAGAGAGAGAGATTATGCGTGTGTAGTTAGTGGTAGGGGTAAGGTGATTAATACAATCTTAGAGAGGGTGGATTATGTATAAGGGCTTAAGAGAGAGAGGGGGGGGGGAGAGAGAGAGAGAGAGAGAGAGAGAGAGAGAGAGAGAGATGATAAGGTGATTATCGGTTGGGGTAGGATGGGGGTTTTTGGAGGAGGAGGGAAGTTAGAGAGAAGAGGGGGTATATAGAGAGAGGAAAGAAGTGATTATGGGGAGTGGGGGTTTGGGGGATTGAAAAATATAAAGATCGAGGAGTATAGGCATTTGGGGAAGAAGAAAATTAGAGAGAAGGGAAGGTATAGTGGTATAGAGAAAGAGTGGGATATGGGATTAAGGTTAGTGGTAGGGTAGTGAGGTATTATAAGAGACTTATAAGGAGCGGGGATTAGGGGAGAGAGAGAGAGAGAGAGAGAGAGAGAGAGAGAGAGAGGTGTGAATCGTAGGAGTAGGAGAGAGAGGGGTGGTTAGTAGTAGGAGTATGAGAGTGAGAGGGAGAGAGAGGACTAGGTAGGGGTATGTGGTGAGGAGTAGGGTTTTGATGGCAAGGAAAGAGAGGGAAGGGTGGGTAGTTATAGTGGTATGAGGAGTGGGAGGGTTGGGGTTGGGGTTAGAGAGAGAGAGAGAGAGGTTAGCAGTTAGGGGGAGTGTGATTATAAGATATATAGAGAGAGGGGGTAATGTTTAGAGGGAGTAGGTGAGAGAGAGAGATGTCTAGGGTTTGATTATTTATAGGAGTAAGAGATAGAGTTATGAGGTGTTTAGTATTAGAAACAAGAGAGAGAGGGGAGTTTAGGGTGAGAGAAAGAGGAAGAAAAGGGAGTTATAGTTGAAGATTAGGGGATGTGGAGTTGGGGGAAAGGGAGAGGGTGCAAGGACAAAGAGAGAGAGAAAATGGGGGGTTGGCTAGGGATAGTAGTAGGGGCTATTACCAAATTTTTTGTACCATAGTTGGGTTACCTGAGGAGCTTCCAGTTCATAGAATTGTTCAAAGTCTGATTCTAGTGTATCAGTTGATCCGTCTGCTTGTCTAGCCAATATTGGCTAGTCACTTTTTTATTTGAATAATTTTGACCATGGCCCTACGGGGTTTGTAATAAAATGTGCTAGTAATATATTTTTGAGTGGTTCGATCTCCAGAGACATAGAATATCAAATAAGTTATTCCATGGATTTTTTTTCCATTGACAATTATGCTTTTCCTTTAGCCAAGTATAGTTGACGAGGTTTTCTCCCGCTTCCTCCAAAGCTGGAATGCCCAATGTTGAATTCTGGGCCTTGGGGGGTTATTAGAGCCCAACTGAGTGTTATAAGCCTACTAGACATTATTTAGATAGATCATGGTCATGTCCTAAGTCATATTGACACATAAAAAAATTTCAAAAAAATCTTTTTCAAACAGTGAAAAATTATTTTTTAATTTTTAATTTTTTAATTACTTTTCCTAAGTTTTTTGGGTTAATTTTTCCATAAATTAAATGGAAAAAACCCGTTTGTGGTAAGTCAGTCATCCAGACTCTGAATTCAGTGATTGATGGCTCTAACCTTAAGACAAAAATAATTCTTGATCAGCCAGCCAGTCAGAACCAACTTTCAGATCAGCAACGAGACAAATAATGTCATTTTTCTCAAAAAAGTCAGTTTTGAGTAAAGAAATGAATTTTTATTAAAAAATGATTATTTTGGAGAAAATAAAAGTTTCCAAATTAATCCAAATTCAGTAAAATAAAGGGATAAATGACATCTCATGGAGCACTTATGATGATTGGATTTATCATAACTCAGCTTCAGTCATCATTAAAAGAGCAATTAATTTATTATCAGTTATCAGACATGTCATCTCCAGCTAAAGATGAGATGGAGAGCTCTCATTTCTCTGGTGATTTGATCGAGGTGAATACTGAAGCTCACACCATCAGTAGGCTTCCCAGACCTAACAAAGTAGGTTTCCATACATAGCGGGTAGCTTTCCCATGCAGCAGGGTGCCTCCTTCAACAGCTCATGCCCCTCTCTCTCCTAAGGGTGCCTTCCACACATGTGGGCTCATCTGTGGGTGGATTTTAGTGTTTAGGGTTGGAGTGGGGTTGCCTTGCCTAGGTGGAGGCCTCCCCTCACTCCCATTTCTCTTATTTAGGTTTGGACCTCTGTTTGGTGGCCAGGATGGTTAGGATTTGAGGTTTAGTTTTAGGGTTTTAGCACTCTCTCATTGTATAAATAGAGGCTCTTTCAGCTCTCTCAGGGTGGATGATTGATGTAAAGAACCTCTGGTAAAATATTGCAATTCTTGTTTCTCTTATGCAACCTATTTTGTAATAAAGAAAGGCTTTGGAGGCTCATGATGTGTGGATCCTGGGCACATATGTTCCTGCTAATGAGGTGAAATTGTTCTAGTTTCTTTACTTTTGATAATGTGTGGGTGTTAATACATGCTTTAGAGGGCTTCTATAAGCACGTAGGAATAGGTATTTTTAGCTTCAAGTTATGTGTTTATTTCATTTACTTTAAAAACCCTCAAAGAGTATTGTTTTATTCAGCTGTATTTCATGCTTTTGAGATTTGATTAGTAAATAATACATGTTTTAACCCCCATGTTTCCAAGTATATAAGATTGTTTTGCAGATCACTTCATTGTACTAAGTAAGAGGCTAAGCTAAGTTGCATCTACTCTTGTTGGAGCAAAGCATATTTACCTAGAAGCTACATGCCATTGGGATCGAAAGTGATTTTAGGGATTCAAGATCCAAGTGGTTCATATTCTCCATTGACCCTAAAGTCAAATTTTCTCATTATTTTACTTGATGTTGCAAGCAGTATCTTGATCCATAAAGTAAATCTTTTGCATCTACTTGCTTCCATTTCTAGATCTAGGAAGTGTTCTTTATCTTATATCTAGTTGGTATTTGAAGCAGCACAAGGTTCATATATTTTGCTCAAATGCTAGATGTATTTTTGTAGTATATTCTATTGTTTAACCCATCATTTTGTAGGTAAATAGCTTGCTGGTTTTTTCTCTCTCCATGATAGGTTAAGTGGGAAAACTTGCTAAAAACTAAGGAATTAAGCTGCAAAAAACTTCCCATTGTTCCTCTTCTTAATCCTTTTTCTACCGATCGCTTTGCTTTGTTTATTTTACCTCTTCTTCATTTCTACCCTATTAGTACCTTTTTTTACCATCCCTTTTTCTCTTTTTTGGACAGCCCTAGTGTGCCCTAGCTTTCTTCCATTTTTTTCCTCTTTTTGCCCTAGTTTTTGGGCTTCCTTTAACCTTGATTTTGGCCATTTCTCTTACTTTTTGTTTGCTGTCATGTTTTTCCTTTTTTATGATAGCCACTTATTTCCTCTTTCTCTATCCCATTTTGCATTTTTATGACAGCCACTTATTTCCTCTTTTGCTTCCCCGTTTTCTTCAATTTTGTTCATCCCTTAGCTTCTTAGTTGGCTGACCTATTCTCCCCTTTCTTTGGTTTTGATTCTTGCTTAGTTTGTTTTACTTCCTTATCTCATCTACTATTGTTTAAGCCCTCTTTCCTTTTTTTCCTTTTTACTCTCTTCAAACTTCTTCCCTTTTCGCTTTCAAAGTTTAATAAAAGATCTCAAAAGTAAAAATACAAGGCACTCTCCTTTTTACAGATTACAATATTTGTAGAGTTATTTTACCTTTATTTGAAAATTCCTTTCAAGGATCAGGTTTTTTAAGGCACATTGTATAAATTTTAATAAAAGATCTTTTCTTGAGTGGTGTTTTTAAGTCCCCACTCTCTTCCTTCCCCATTTGGGGAGACCTGTGTTGTGTGCATGCTTTGATTAGTGCTAGTTTTCATCATTCATTACATCTCATGGTTAGATCATCAATTGTTAATTTATCATTGCTAAGTTCATTATTTAGTTTATTTGTTTATCTTTCTAATTTAATCAACTACTTAAATCTCTTGAATCTAACCATAAGGTGGATCAAGAGTGCTCTCTATAGGAGAGTCTAAGCAACTAATATCATCTTGTGCTTGTTTAATAAATTAACAATCCATAAGTAAGACTCTTGAACTTGCAGAAACACAAGTCAAGAGCATCCTCTACCGGATAACATGTTAGATTTGCATAATCCTTGCATTAGCTTCATATAGATTAGCTATGTCTCTTGAACCATGGTCATAAGATGAGGTCAAGAGCGCTCTTTTTCAGAGAGTTTTAATTAATTAACTTAATAAAATTTGCAACTCACACCCATTTAATTAATTAAACCCTTTCCTTCTTGCCGGAGTATTCTTTGATCGATCTTAGATTGCAATACCCAGAAACGACATTGGATCTCTAAACCCCACAAGAGGAACTTAATTAAAACTTTTCCCCATAACCAACGCACTGACATTGTTCGATAAATACCAAGGCATGTGGGTAAATTCCAAGTGTGGGCACCGGGCTACCTAATCTTGGCACTGGTAGTTAAGTTATTGAACACTTACCTTTGACCCCAGACAGTTTCGTCATGTATTTGAATGGAGCCACTGAAGGTATTACCGGTTAGGACATCCAGCTACCATAAGTGAATATCACAAGTAAAAACTCTTAAAACTTACCAAGAGCACTTGAAAAACCTAACATTCACTGGCATCTTTTGGGATTCACATCTTTTTATACATGAAGCATATCTGATAAGTTGACTCCATAGGCATTGGTTCCATCTTTTAGCATTGTTGATAATCTGGGCCATTTGTCCATCTAATGTTTAATTATAAATCATATCTGTGAATGCTTTATCTATTTCATGAAATTCTCAAATATTTGTTTATCTTTCAATTCTGGTGATAGCAACATGGATTCCTTTGTCTTGTGTTCAATTCATCACATTAATCATATTAAGTCACAATAATTCCTAAACAACACCCATCCGCATCCGAAACGTCTAAAAATTAACTTAAACATTAAGCCATAGAAAACTCTTTGTTAGGGACTACCCCCCTTGGCTTCATTAGGAGTTAGCCTAAATGGAGGATCTAAGAGTAGGTGATAGTACCTAGCTCTATGCTTTCCCCCAGGGTCACACCTCTCCCACTTTCTCAAGTGAGGAGATAGCTTTCGAAATATTTCTGCTGCTGGTGTGCAATCGGCGGACAACATCTTTTGGCACCATTGCCGAGGACAAATCTTTTTGTTCCTGGACGACCTTTGTTTCTTTTATTTTTTTACCTTTTTATTCTTTTTGGTATATTTTTAGTCCAATCACTCTCTGAAATTAGACTTAAGTCCACCCGATGACTCCACTGTCAGTTAACACCTCAAGGTATTCTACTAGAAGAAACTCTGTAGGTTTGGTCAATTTCATCCCTGAGCCAGAAAATGTCTTAAGGAGGAAATTAAACAAACTATCTTCTCACGGGATCCTTACAGAACTTGGATCTGAGTTTGTTTCAGACATCCATTTTTTATTTCCAGAAAACTTAGAAAATTTTCAAAATAATAACTATTTCCTTAATCCAATGGGTGATTTTTTTACTCAACTTAACTTTGCTCAGGTAGCAGGTCATCCTCATGATATCCCTGATAAGGCTATCGACAAGCTTACGACATATAATGGCACTGATGCTTCCCTCTCTACTGAGTAGCATATCAGGAATTTCACAAGACACTATGGTGCCCATGTTAGGGGTACTGATAGGCATGAAGATGTTTACATGACCTTGTTTTCCTTGTCTTTGGATGGCAAGGCTGGCAACTAGTACAATAATTTTCCAAAAAATTCTTTCGCCACCTTAGAAAACTTCAAGGATTCTTTCCTTGGAAAGTTTGGCAGCAGAAAGGAGCCTAGACATCTAGTAGAGGCTTTGACCAGAATAAAAAAGTTTGAAACTGAAACAATGGATGAATTCAACAACAGGTTCATTGAATTAGTGAATTCCATCCCTACCACTTACTCTCCTCCGGCAGCTTCTGTTTTGGACTATTACATCGAAGCTTTGAGTGGTAAATTCCAATACCAAATTAGAGATAAGGAGCCGGCTACTTTACTTCTAGCTCAGGGTTTGGATGTCAAAATTGATAAGAATATGCAGTCATCTGGTGAGTCTAACCTCCATGGATATTCAAGGTCTTCCACCCCTTTGAAAATTAGTGAGCCCAAAGACAATGATCCTTTATCAGCTATGAAGGATGCCTATGAAAAACATATGATCGATATGAAAAGGGAGATGAAGAAGAATATGGAGGAGGTAGAATAGAAACATTTATCACAGTTAAAGGAAATTAAGAATAGGATAATAACAGTGGAAAGAAATCAAACATATCCTACTCCTAGGACTTTTCCTACCAAGCCAACATGGCAGAGAAAAAATCCCAACCATGAGCAGAGGCCTCCTCATCAGCTAGAGGCCACTAATGTGGTTGAACCTTACAAACCATTTTGTAGGGAATGTATAGATTTCCATGAGGAATATGGCTGCCATTATGCATGTTATGTCTAGGAGCATGGTTATCCCAAGGGGTGTGGTCCTATTATGTCTGGAAGCGAGCCTGAATTCATTCACAATGTCGGAGACATCTATGTTGACCACAAGGATAGTTGGAATCAAGCTAACTAGTTTCATCAATGGGTTGATTACTTAACTGAGTATTACAGGGAAATTCCTTTGAATAGTAACAATGTTCAAAATTTCAAAGGCATGACATATCAAAGAAGACCTAGGGAAGGACCATCTACCCAAACTACTCCAAAGGTAACAATTTTTGACATCCTTCCTGAAATAGATGATAAGTCATATTCTGTTGCTCTAAATTTTGATTTAGGTAGTTGGTTAGCAAACTCTAAATTCCTAGTTCCCATGCTTGAATTGTGTAAAATTCCTGGTCAAAAGGAGAAATTGTTGAAAATTCTTGAGCCTCAAATTAACAATGATCCCCCTCCTACCTCAAAAATAGTTGCACTTGAAAAACCTAAAGCTCCAAAGAAAGTAACTATTGCCAACACTATATAACATCTTCCTCCTAGTCAAGAAAATGTTTGTGGAGATCCCCCTATAATCTTGCATACTAGGGACCCAAGAAAAGAAGATCACCCACCCTTCTACATGTCATTGATGATAGGTGATTTTCTCCTGCACAATTGCATGCTAGATTTAGGATCAGGATCAAATATTATGACCAAGAAAGTTATGTAGCAACTTGGCCTTAGAACCACTTGCCCTTATCAAAATGTATGTGCCATGGATTCTAGACCTGTCAAAGTTGAGGGTATGATCGAAAGGAAGAATTTTAGATTGGAAAAGTATTCAGACATCCATGTTACCATGGATATTCTCGTCATAGATGTACCGGATAAATGGGGCATGCTCTTATCCAGAAAATTCAGTGCAACTTTAGGGGGATCCATCCAAATGGACTAGACTTATTCCACTATACCTGCATCAGAAGACTCATTAGTCAAGTTAAATACAGAGAAAGAACTAAGACATCATGTAGAAAACCCAGGGATTCCATCAAATGAGTATGTCAACTACTCAGGTGAACTAGGGATGTACCAGATTAACTCCACTTTCTTAGAGCCTATCCGTGAAGAAATAAAAGACAAAAAGCTTAATGAATTATGGAGGATGAACTTTGATGGAGCCTATTCTAGAGCAGGAAAAGGTGCTAGGATAGTCATTATGTCACCTGAAGATAAAGTTTTCAACTTTTCTTTTAGATTAGAATTTGAGGAAACCAACAATGTAGCAGAATATGAGGCACTTCTACTGGGCATTGAGATTACCAAGGACATGGGGATTAAGTTGCTTGATATTAAAGGGGACTCTGATTTGATTGTCCAACAAGTTAAGGGTCAGTTTTCATTTACGTGTCAAAGACTTAAGAAATATAGAAATGCAATTTGGGATACAATGGAATTATTTGATGCCCTTAACTTAGAAGCAATCCCTAGAGATTAGAATAGTGCCTCCGACAGACTTGCAATTTCAATGTCAACTCTTCAGCCATCAGATGAGGATGTTAGAGGGGAATTTTCCATTAGAGATTAACTTCAAACCTTCTATTCCTGATAATTTTGAACATTGGTAGGTCTTCAAAGACAATGAGAAGATTTTGAGATTCTTTCATAATGTCGATGAATTCCTTAATTTTAAAGTAAATGATCAAGAAGAAAAGAAAGAATAGGATGGAGAAGGTGACCAATTTAACAATCATGTCCCACGGGGTCTAGTTGCATTAGAAAACATCTTTGATAGACAGGACATAAGAAAAAGCAATGTTGAGCAGATGAAACCAAGATATTACATTGAAATCAACATTGGGACGGAAACAGAACCCAAAATTATAAAAATTGGAAAAGATACTTTTGAAAAAGAAAGGAATAGCCTCATAAACTTGGTCAAAGAGTATAGGGATGTATTTTCCTTTACTTATGATGATCTCAAAGCTTATAGGAAAGATGTATTTCAACATACTATTCCCCTAAAGCCAGAATGTAAAAAAAGCAAGCCTTTCAGACAAAAACTTAGGCAAATAAATCCTAAGTTAGCACCAATCATCAAGAAGGAGTTAGAGAAAATGCTAGCAGCAGGAATAATAGCTCCCACTAGACATTCCACGTGGTGCTCTAACTTAGTAGTTGTAAGGAATAAGAACGGGAGCATAAGAATATGTATATATTTAAGGAATCTAAACATAGCATGTTAGAAGGATAATTACCCCCTCCCCAACATGGAGACCCTCCTCCAAAAGGTCAATAGATAGAGCATGATGTTGAATTTGGATGGTTTTTCGGGCTATAATCAAGTAGTCATTCAAGAGGAGGATAGTGATAATACCACCTTCACAACTCCTTGGGACACTTTTGAGTATCTGAGAATGCCCTTTGGCCTTTTAAATATAGGAGATACTTTCCGAAGGGCCATGGATTATGCTTTCAAGGAGTTGATTGGAAAAGTCATTGAGATCTATCAAGATGATCTCACTATTTTTTTGAAGGAAATATCCAGCCATGTTGGTCATATCAGGTAGATTTTTGAGCAGTGTAGGAAGTATGGAATTTCTCTGAATCTGGCTAAGTCAGTGTTAGGCATAGAAGAGGGAAAACTCTTAGGACATATCATCAACAAAGATGGTGTCAAAATTGATCCTGAGAGAGTAGAGGCCATAAAAATATCCCTCTCCCTAAGAATGTTAAATCCCTTCAGTCATTTAATGGTCATATCAATTTTATCAAGAGATTCATTCCAAACTTGGTAGAATTAATGAAACTGATGCAGGCCTTACTCAAGAAAAATGCTAAGTTTGTGTGTACCATTGAAGGAAGGAAAGCCTTTGATTCAATAAAAAATTCCATTACCAGGTCTCCGGTCTTAGTCAACCCAGATTATGCAAAGGATTTCATGATCTTTTCATTTTCCTCTGAAGATACGATTGCCAACATGTTGCTCCAAAAGAACTCTGAAGGATTCGAGCATCCCATAGCATTTACGAGTAGAGCCTTGCAAAATTTCGAGCTAAAGTATACCATCATGGAGAAGAAATATTATGCCTTATTCAAATCATTAAAACATTTCATGACTTATATCGGGTATTCCAAGGTTACCAGATATGTTCCCCACACTACGGTCAAGGATATCCTTTCTCAAAAGGATTGTTTAGGAATAAGGGGTACATGGGTATCCAAGATTAAGGAGTATGACCTTGAGATAAAACCTACTAAATTAATCAAGGGACAAGGCCTGGAAAGAATGCTTACTCAAAATAATGAAGAAGCCATTGAGATGATTGCAGAAAATGATATCCCGTGGCCTACCATGACTCTTTCCCTTCAAAAACTTGATAACCATTGGTATTCAGACATAATTTTCTTTCTCCTCCATCTCACTTGCCCAGATCACCTCAAAGGACACAGGCATAGGGATTTGAGACTTAATACCACTAGGTATTTCCTTACCTAAGAGGGTCTGGGTTGGAGGAACCCAGATGGTATTATACTTAGGTGTATTAATGAACATGATTCTAAGAAGATATTAGCAGAGTTTCACTCAAGATTTTGTGGAGGCCACTATGCAGCAAATACAAATTCCCACAAAATCTTGAGAGTTGGTTACTATTGGCCAACCATTTTTGCAGATGTTTACAAGCATATCAAGTGTTTCCAAGAGTGCCAA
Organism: Pseudotsuga menziesii; assembly: GCA_001517045.1. Taxonomy (NCBI): domain Eukaryota; kingdom Viridiplantae; phylum Streptophyta; class Pinopsida; order Pinales; family Pinaceae; genus Pseudotsuga; species Pseudotsuga menziesii. Next base: position 43,063 of record LPNX011052774.1, read on the forward strand.
CTGTTCACTGGGAAGCAGAAGTTGGCAGCTCTTCCCCTTACTCCGGTCGTTGTCCTTGCCCCTTTTCAGTAGTGGGGGATCAATTTTATTGGAAAATTCAAGGATAACTCCAGCAATGGTTTTTATTGGATTATCATAGCAACCAATTATTTCACCAAGGGGGTAGAGGCTATACCCACTAAGACTGCCACTGAGAAGGTTGTTATAGACTTCATTGAGGAAAGAATCATCACTAGATTTAGGACTCCCTTAAAAATAACAACCGATAATGCCAAAGCCTTCAGTTCTGAAAAAATGAATGACTTATGTTTTAAGTATGGAATTATCCTATCCCACTAATCTGATTATTACCCACAAGGAAATGGACTTGCTGAGTCCACCAATAAAAATTTAATGTCAATCCTCAAGAAGACTATGGGGGATAATAAGAGATCATGGGATAGTAAAATTAAGTATGATGTGTGGGCTGATAGAATCACTAAGAAGAAATCAACTGGTAAATCACCTTTTGAGCTGGTGTATGGACTCAGAGCCACCCTTCTGATTAGTATGCATATTCTGATCTTCAGGATGCTAAGTGAGTATGGCACAGAACAAGCAAAAATGGAGCAGAGAATCAACTAGATTATAGAATTGGATGAATCCCGAAGAGCTTCCCTTGACCAGTCACTCAGACATCAGGAAAGTATGAAGGGCACTTTTGATAAGTCAGCTAGACCGAGAGCTTTCCAAATTGAAGATACTATTCTCTTAAAGGGAGAATCCTGGAAAGCATGGGAAATTTGATAGCCTTTGGAAAGACCCATTTATCATCCACGACATGGCTGGCACCAATTCTTTTTTCCTTAACACTATGGACAGAGAAATTTTAAACCTGCCCATGAATGGCCAACACTTGAAGCCTTTCTATTGAAATAACCTCCAAGATGACCAAGGGGTCATCACAGGGCTTTTCTAAACCCATCCTTGTTGTATTTCTATGTACTTTACTTTTGTATCATATGTTATGTATCATAACTTTGTAGAATGTTGCATTAAAGATTTTACTTTTGTATACTAGAATTTGTATCATATTTCATTCTATATATGCCGAAAAAGAAGAAGTTTATTTCCATGTACTTTATTTTCGAAAAAAGAAAAAAATTATTTTTTGGTATAACATCATGACATATTTTTATCATATACATGCAACTAAGAGACTTCTATTTACATGCAGGTACCAGAGATTCCTGGATTCTTAGGCACTCTTTTTGATCAATAGATCAAGAAAGTACCTGTCCCACAGTTGGAGCCAGATGTTACCAACTTTTTTGTACCATAATTGGGTTACCTAAGGATTTGCCAGTTCACAAACTTGTTTAAAGTCTAATTCCAGTGTATCAGTTGATCCGTCTGCTTGTCTAGCCAATATTGGCTAGTCACTTTTTTATTTGAATAATTTTTACCATGGCCCCGCGGGGTTTGTAATAAAATGTGCTAGTAGGATACTTTTGAGTGGTCCAGTCTCCTGAGACGTAGAATCTCAAATAGGGTATTCCAGGAAGTTTTTTTCCCCTGACAATTATGCTTTGCCTTCAAACGAGTGTAATTAACGAGGTTTTCTCCCACTTCCTCCAAAGCTGGAATGCCCGATGTTGAATTCTGGGCCTTGGGGGGTTATTAGAGCCCAACTGAGTGTTATAAGCCTACTAGACATTATTTAGATAGATCATGGTCATGTCCTAAGTCATCTGGACACAAAAAAAAATTTCAAATTTTTTTTTTCGAACAGTGAAAAATTATTTTTAATTTTTAATTTTTTAATTACTTCTCCTAAGTTTTTTGGGTTAATTTTTCCATAAATTAAATGGAAAAAACCCATTAATGGTAATTTGGTCATCTGGACTCCAAATTTAGTGATTTATGTCTCTACCCTTAAGCCAAAAATCATTCTTGATCAGCCAGCCAGTCAGAACCAGCTTTCAGATCAACAACCAGACACATAATTCCTTTTTTCTCAAAAAGTCAGTTTTGAGTAAAGAAATGAATTTTTATTAAAAAATGATTATTTTGGATAAAATAAAAATCTCCAAATTAATCCAAATTCAATAAAATAAAAGGTTAAATGACATCTCATGGAGAACTTATGATGATTGGGGTTATCATAACTCAGCTTCAGTCATCATTAAGAGAGCAATTAATTTACTATCAATTATCAGACATATCATCTCTAGCTAAAGATGAGATGGAGAGATCTCATTGATCCAGTGATTTTATCGAGGTGAAGACTGAAGCTTACATAATTAGTAGGCTTCCCATACCTAACAAAGTAGGTTTCCAGACCTAACAGGCAGCTTTCCCATGCAGCAGGGTGCCTCCTTCAGCAGCTCACACCCCTCTCTCTCCTGAGGGCACCTTCCACACGTGTGTGCTCATCTATGGGTGGATTTCAATGTTTAGGGTTGGAGTGGGGGCACCTTACCTGGGTGGAGGCCTCCCCTCACTCCTGGTTCTTTGAAATAGCTTTGGACCTCTGTTTGGTGGCTAGCCTAGTTAGGGTTTGAGGTTTGGTTTTAGTTTTTTAGCACTCTCTCATTGTATAAATAAGGGCTCTTTCAGCTCTATCGGGGTGGATGATTGATGTAAAGAACCTATGGTAAAATATTGTAATGCTTGTTGCTCTGATGCAACCTATTTTTTAATAAAGAAAGGCTTTGGAGGCTCATGATGTGTGGATCCTAGGTGCATATATTCCTACTAATGAGGTGAAATTGTTCTAGTTTATTTACTTTTGATAATGTGTGGGTATTAATACATGCTTTAGAGAGATTCTATAGGCACATAGGAATAGGTATTTGTAGTTTCAAGTTACCTGTTTATTTCATTTACTTTCAAAACCCTCAAAGAGCATTGTTTTATTCAGCTATATTTCATGCTTTTGAGATTTTATTAGTAAATAATACATGTTTTAACCCCCATGTTCCCAAGTGTATAAGATTGTTTTTCCTATCACTTCATTATACCAAGTAAGAGGCTGAGCTAAGTTGCATCTACTCTTCTTGGAGCAAAGCATATGTACCTAGCAGTTGCATGCCACTAGGATCCAAAGTGATTTCAGGGATTCAAGATCCAAGTGGTTCATCTTCCCCATTCACCCTAAAGTCAAATTTTCTCATTATTTTACTTGATGTTGCAAGCAGTATCTTGATCCATAAAGTAAATCTTTTGCATCTAATTGCTTCCATTTCTAGATCTAGGAAGTGTTCTTTCTCTTAGATCTAGTTGGTATTTGAAGCAGCACAAGGTTCATATATTTTGCTCAAATTCTAGGTGTATTTTTGTAATATATTATATTGTTTAACCCATCATTTTGCAGGTAAATAGCTCGTTGATTTTTTCTCTCTCTATGACAGGTTAAGCGGGAAAACTTGCTAAAAACTAAGGAATTAAGGTGCAAAAAACTTCCCATTATTCCTCTTCTTAATCCCTTTTCTACCAGTCGCTTTTCTTTGTTTATTTTACCTCTTCTTCATCACTTTCCTGTTAGCACCTTTTTATACCATTCCTTTTTCTCTTTTTTGGACAGCCCTAGTGTGCCCTAGCTTTCTTCCCTTTTTTGCCTCTTTTTTCCCTAGTTTTTGGGCTTCCTTTAACCTTGGTTTTGGCCATTTCTCTTAATTTTTGTTTGCTTTCTTATTTTTCCTTTTTTATGAGAGCCACTTATTTCCTCTTTCCCTATCCTGTTTTGCATTTTTTATGACAACCACTTATTTTCTCTTTCGCTGCCCCATTTTCTTCAATTTTGTTCATCCCTTAGCTTCTTAGTTGGTTTCCCTATTCTCCCCTTTCTTTGGTTTTGATTCTTGTTTAGTTTGTTTTCCTTCCTTCTCCCATCTTCTATTGTTTCATCCCTCTTTCCTTTTGTTATTTTTTACTCTCTTCAAACTTCTTCCCTTTTCCCTTTCAAAGTTTAATAAAAGATCTCAAAAGTAAAAATACAAGGAACTCTCCTTTTTACAGGTTACAATATTTGTAGAGTTATTTTACCTTTATTTGAAAAGTCCTTTAAAGGATCAGGTTTCTTAAGGCACATCGTATAAAGTTTAATAAAATATCTTTGTTTGAGTGGGGTTTTTAAGTCCCCACTCTCTTCCTCCCCCATTTGGGGAGGCTTGTGTTGTGTGCATGCTTTGATTAGTACTAGTTTTCATAATTCATTACATCTCATGCTTAGATCATTAATTGTTAATTCATAATTGCTAAGTTGATTATTCAGTTTAATTGTTTATCTTTCTAAGTTAATCAACTACTTAAATCTCTTGAATCTCACCATAAGGTGGATCAAGAGTGGTAAATATCGGAGAGTCTAAGCAAATAATATCATCTTGTGCTTGTTTAATCAATTAATTATCCATAAGTAAGACTCTTGAACTTGCAGAAACACAAGTCAAGAGCATTCTCTACTGGAGAAAATTTTAGATTTGCATAATCCCTGCATTAGCTTCATATAGATTAGCTAAGTATCTTGAACCACGGTCATAAGACGAGGTCAAAAGTGCTCTCTATTGGAGAGTTTTAATTAATTAACTTAATAAAATTCACAATTCACACCTAATTAACCCCTTTCCTCTTTGCCGGAGTATGCTCTAACTGATCTTAGATCGGAATACCCAGAAATGGCATTAGATCTCTAAACCCCACAAGAGGAACTTAACTAAAACTTTTCCCCATAACCAATGCACTGACGTTGTTTGATAAATACCAAGGCATGTGGGAAAATTACAAGTGTGGGAACCGTGCTACCTAATCTGGGCACTAATAGTTTAGTTATTGAACACTTATCTTTGACCCCAGATAGATCCGTCATGTCTTTGAATGGAGGCACTGAAGGTATTACCAGTTAGGACATCCAGCTACCATAAGTTAAGATCACAAGTAAAAAATCTTAAAACTTACCAAGAGCACTTGCAAAACCTAACATTCACTGGCATCTTTTGGGATTCACTTCTTTTTATACACGAAGCATCTCTGATAAGTTGACTCCATAGGCAACAGTCCCATCTTTTAGCATTGTTGATAATCTAGGCCATTTTTCCATCGAATGTTTGATTATAAATCATATCTGTGAATGCTTTATCTATTTCGTGAAATTCTCAAATATTTGTCTATCTTTCAATTCCGGTGATAGCAATGTGGATTGCTTTGTCTTGTGTTCAATTCATCACATTAATCATCTTAAATCACAATAACTCCTAAACAACTCCCATCCACATCTGAAACATCTAAAAATTAACTTAAACATTGAGCCATAGAAAACTCTTTGTTAGGGACAACCCTCTTTGGCTTCGTTAGGAGTTAGCCTAAACGGAGGAGCTAGGAGTAGGTGACAGTACCTAGCTCTGTGCTTGCCCCCAGGGTCACACCTCTCCCACTTTCTCAAGTGAGGAGATAGCTTTCAGAAGATTTCTGCTGCTAGTGTGCAATCGACAGACAATAGGGGCAAAGAGAGAGAGGGTGGGTTAGGGTGGAGAGGGGGCTTAAGGGAAGGGAGGAAGGGATCAGGTAGGTTTTAATAGGTGGGTGTTAAGTGTATATGGAGAAGGGAGAGAGCGAATGAGAGAGGTTGTTAGGAGATCATGAGATATAGAGAATGAGAGAGGGTGTTAGGAGAGCATGGGTTATATAGAATGAGAGAGGGTGTTAAACAAAAAATGGAAGAGAGAGAAGGAAGGTTAATGGTAAGGGTGGGATTAGGGGGTGAGAGATAGAGAGAGGGGGTGCTATTAGGGGGTAGTGGTAGAGAGAGCAGGGTGGGGATTATGAGTAGAGAGAGAGAGTGGGGGACTAGGTAGGGGTAGTTGGTGAGGAGTAGGGAGTTGGGAGCAAGGAAAGAGAGAAGTGTGGGTAGGTATAGTGGTGTGCAGAGTGGAAGGGTTGGGGTTGGAGAGAGAGAGAGAGAGAGAGAAGGGGTTATTAATATAGAGAAATAAAGGTTAGGGGTACAAAAGGTAGAGTGAGAGAAAAAATGATTGGGGGGTTATGGGTTTGGAGACGATGAGGGAAATTAAAGAGAAGGGGAAGTGTTGGAAGTGAGGGAGTGAGAGGTGGCTAGGGAGTTGGTGGTAGATAAAGAGAGAGAGATAGTGGGGGTTTTGATAGTTGTAGGGTATAGGTGGATTGGGATAAATAGAGAGACAGGGGAATATGAATAGGGATAGAGGTAGAGAGAGAGAGAGAGAAAGAGGAAAGAGGATTAGGGTAAGGAGAGAGAGAGAGAAAGGTAACTAGAGGGATATTCATGGAGATAAAGAGATAAATATTATAAGGACTATTAGTTTGGGGAGAAAACAAGCAATTTTAGAGAAGGGCACATAGTTGAGGAGTGGGGGGTGAGTAGTGAGAGAGAGAGAGAGATGGTGTTAGGGGGTTTAGGGAGAGATAAAATGGAAGGGGAGGGAGAGAATTTGAGATGGTGTCTATAAGGGATAATGAAGTAGGGGAGAGAAACCATGGTGAGTTAGAGATAAAAAGAGTTGGTAGTTGTAACAATGTAAGGGTAGATAAAGGGGTGAGGTTTAATATTTAGTGGAGTAGGGGGTTGAGAGAGAGAGAAAGAAAGGCGAGGGGGTGATTAGGTGTAGAACAAAAGAGAGAGGTTGGGTAAGAGAAAGAGATAAAGATCAAGAAGGTTAGGGATTTTGTGAGTACTAGTGTAGTTTAAGAGAAAGGGTTATATTTGAGGAGTGGGGAGGTTAGTAGAGAGAGAGGGTTGGGGAGGTAGAGAGAGAAAGAGAGAGAGGATAGGGGAGGTAGAGAGAGAGAGAGAGGTTAGCTATTAGGGGGATGGTAATTATAAGATATGTAGAGAGTTGGGGTAATG
>LPNX011052794.1:15169-39752 GCA_001517045.1 Pseudotsuga menziesii
ACCATTTTTTGAATGGGTTAATAATAGAGTAGCGTTTGTGACCTGGCAATGAACAAAACTTTGATAGCAAAATGTTTGAACCAGCTGTGCATTCAACTGCCCAATTGTTTTCTGGATTGGTAATATGCAGAAGAGCCGTATGGCCTACAGAATTTATAAACTTATATAGTATTTCGATCTCGTATGGGCGCCAGACTTCAACAAAAAAACCAACTTCAGTTATGTGATTGTTCAACCAAGAAGTTCTAAATTATCGTTGCCACAAAATTGCCTGGAAATGTTTGGAAGTTGATCCGAACCAGATCAATGTCGAGAAAGGAACCCACAACAAAATCAGTTCCAATATCTCCATTGGCAACAGACTCCAGATGGCAGGATCCATTTGTAGCTATATAACAAAACAATGAAAAAACATATGGTTATGAACAAAACCAATAAAATTGAAAAAATATTTATTTTAACATTTTATACATGGAACATAACTTCATTTGTTGACATAAAGCAATGTCTATGTCAAACAAAATTGATCTTCCAATTTCAATTTTGGGGTCATTGACATGTGCTTTATGAGTCCAACATCCAAAAGCGGATGTTACAGTGATAAACGACATGTCAATGTTACGCATCCTATGTCTATCATCCAAAAATGGAATGCTAAATGAGATCCATCAACTTTTCATGTATAATCCTATGTCCACCATCCAACAATGGAATGCTAAATGAGATCCCTCAACTTTTCATTTATAAATGTGAGTTCTACATCCAAATTCGTTTTTTGGTTGGGCCACATATATGTTCATCAAAACCTAATCTATCATTTTCAGGTTTCTCATGATTATAGATATTGAGGTCATTTGCAAGAGGGGCCTCACCAATTGGGTGAGCACATGTCTCTTGAATTCTGACATGATGACACCTCTCTCTCAAATGGTATCCATAAATTTATAATTTATGAATACCATGGGACGAACCTAATGTATCATTTTTCAGGTTTCTCATGATTATACATATTGAGGTCATTGACATGTCATTTATCAGTCTAACATCCAAAAATTGGATGTGCAAGAGGGGCTTTACCAATTGGCTGAGCACATGTCTCTTGACTTCTGACATCATGACACATCTCTCTCAAATGGTATTCATAAATTTATAATTTATGAATACCATGGGATTCTGGACTACAATGTTTATATAAAAACAACAAATAACTCTGATCCATAAATTGCCATTTTTACCATCTGGAAAAACATTATATATATATATCGATGTAGTCATAATCTTACACATAAAAATTACGAAGCATGATTTAAAAAATGAAATGAGTTGCATTTAAACATTTCTGTAATACATATCCATAAAGGGAAATTTCATATAGTATTTTAAAAAACAACGCTACTTCTCCATAGTATTTTGAAAAAAAAAAATAGCTAAAAAAAAAGTAGGTAATATACAAATGCAATAGAATATATATATCTTAACATTTAAACATAGGTAATACATATCCATAAAGGGAAATTTGACATAGTATTTTCAAAAAAAAAACCTAAAAAAAGTAGGTAATATAAAAAAGCAAGATTATATATATATTTAATTTTGTTGTCTTGCATTTCTAATTTGGTCGGTAATTTCTTCTTGTTCAGCTAAAGCTTCCCAAGCTCTCTCAAACTCTTCTCTTGTTCTGGCTGTATTCAGTACTAAATTGAATAATTGGGAAGATATGGAAATCTGAGTCCCAAAACCATTGGGCAAATTTGGTTGGATTCGTTGCGGTATTGTCATGCTTCTTTCAAAATGTAAAATCTGATGTGCATGAACAACAAATTTTATTAGTTAAGGCGGTGCTTCATAGTTTAACTCTTTAGTATATTAATAATTCAAAGTTTAATACAGACACACCACTTATATAGTGACATAGCAAGACAATAAAGATGAAATGACTAAATTACTTAACTTATATAATTTCAAATGTTCAATTCGTTACAACTAAAATGTAATTTTTATCCATCCTCGTTCACCATACCCCAATTTGTGTTGTCATTTGTCATGTGACAAGAAGATGTGTGATAAAACTTTTTCTTCACATGACCTATCTCCATCTAAGTTAGGATGTGGCTGGGCGGAATTATATTTCTATATCAATTATTGTGAGTAGTGTCAAGGACATGCAATGAATCCAACAAATAGTCCACCACAACGTTTGCATTTGCATATCCTTTCGATGAACTGAGGTGAACAACACAATTCGTACAAACCTGTGGCACCCAATTTCTGCAACAATACATGGACCCCGAGGCTCTTCAACATGTAAACAAAAGTCTCTAAAGTCACTTAAAGGTGATCGTGAGAGGTGAGAGAGCTCAGTAAACCTATGGGACTATGGATTTATGAGATTATGTGAAAAACAATTCTAGCACACCCACATAGTTTGTCGTTGGATCACTTTGATAGGGATCAAATGGTTGAGAGATAGTGATGGAATAGAAGACACTTGTGAGTTATCCATTCATCCCTACCAATTATCGCTTAATGAGATACCGAAAACAAAAATACCTACCAACATCATTATTCATATTTCATATCTCAATTTATAAAGGAAGCATAGATATAAATAGCTGGCCGTCCAACAACATGGTATAATTTTCAAATCAATAAATAATATTTCTGTTATAGTTTAACATTAGAGAAATGCCAATATTAAAATTAAAATTTGAATTAATTCAAGTTCGCGATTCATATAGACATAATAAAACTCTTTTCAAATTAGTATAGTATTGAAAAGGTTAAAAATACTCAACAACATGGTATAAGTTTATAATAAATATTCTAAGGTGATTTACAATAAAGATATTTCCAGCCATTGCATTCAAAGCAAATAGTTATACTTCAAGGTAGCGGGATTTGAATCGAAGGATGGCTTCAATTATAGTTCCATAAATTTCCTGAAATGTTGTTATTATGTTGTCTGCTTCACATTTGCTGAATTGATTGCTGGGCCTCAAATGTTGTTATGATATAGGCTATGGTTGTAAGCATTTCAGAATGCAAATATATGTTTTTCTACCAAATGTTTGCCGAGGACATTTAAGTGTACATTTGGTTGATATGCTAATAATTCTATTATTACAAAATGGATTGGTTTTGGTTGATATGCTAATAATTCTATTATTACAAAATGGATTGGTTTTTTAATAAAAATTTGAAACGGGTCAACCTTATATAAAACAACTGGGAGTAGGCGTTCTGAAGGTAGTTTAAACTTCTTAATCAAAGATCAATATAAATAACTGGGAGTAGGCGTTTTGAAGGTTGTTTAAACTTCCTAATCAAATCAGTATAAGTTGTTTTCAAAATATAGAAGTTGATTCAGTGAAGAATGCTGACCCTATAAAGAACAATAACTGGGAGTAGGCGTTTTGAAGGTTGTTTAAACTTAATCAAATCAGCATAAGTAGTTTTCAAAATATAGAAGTTGATTCACTGAAGAATGCTGACCCTATAAAGAATAAAAACTGGGAATAGGCGTTTTGAAGGTTGTTTAAACTTAATCAAATCAGCATAAGTCGTTTTATTCTAAAACGACTTATGCTGACCCTAGAAAAAACATAGAATAACTGGCATTACCATAAATCAGTATAAATCGTTTTGAAAATATAGAAGTTGATTTAGTGAAGTATGTTGAATCAACTTATATTGTGTAAGTGGTTGTCTATCGTCAAATTGACCGGCACATTGAAAACTTCTGAGTACCTAAATCTTATATATATAATATTCATTTATTTTCTGTAAAAAATATTTTGAGTTTAAGACTTTTTGAATCTTAGTTTAAAAGATAAATAAAAATAATAATTAAATACAATTGTAAACCTAAGTTAAACCTAATTGTGTTAACCATAAGCATTATATATATGTTAGACATCGGCATTTTGTATGTTTAAATGCAAAACCTACATGATAATGAAACATAATTGTATGCATAAGTTAAAGTGAGATGCTCTAACCTTTATAGAAAATGTTTAAGAATATTTTTTTATAAATATTTAGTTAACATTTCTTTTGATATTTGAATGTAAAAGAACCTAGGAAAGAAGAGAAATGAACCATAAAGAAAAAGAAAAAAAACAAGTAAAACGGCAAAACATTAAAAAAATAATACGGATATTCAATCTCATAAACAATTTAATAAATAAAATCTATTCACATAGCTTTAGTGCATATCACTATTCAATCTTATAAAAGATTTAATAAATAAATTCTATCTACACATATCTTTGATGCATATCATTATTCAATCTCATAAACAATTTAATTAGAATTAATGAGTTCGATAGTCCTGTTTTGCTTATTATTATGTGTGTGAAATAAAAACACCATTGGGATATCATTAAAAAACACTATGTTTCTCTTTATTTCTCACTTTCGTGAATATATGTGCAGATATTCAAGTTTTTAAGACTTTCTTGAATATATTTGTAGATACTCGTGTGTTTAAATGTAAAAGTGAACTAAGAATTGGATTGCAATAACTACAAAACATTCTTCAAAGTCTTTTAGAATTTAAAATAGATATTTACTTTGCAGAGCCGGTCAATCTAATATATAGATGTTCTGTCAACTCTCAGTATCTGAGAGAAAGGACGGATATTCAAGTTTTTAAGACTTTCTTGAATATATTTGTAGATACTGGTGTGTTTAAATGTAAAAGTGAAGTAAGACTTGGATTGCAATAACTACAAAACATTCTTCAAAGTCTTTTAGAATTTAAAATAGATATTTACTTTGCAGAGCCGGTCAATTTAATATATAGATTTTCTGTCAACTCTCGATATCTGAGAGAAAGGACGGTCAGTCAGTCAAACGCTTGTTATTGTTCAGAAGACGGTAAATTATTTTGCAGAAAGAGCTCTGAGTATTTCAGAGGCGACTATGATAAAAGACAACTATGCCCAATGCATTGTATTCTCAGGTACAAATTTTAAATGGATAAAATTAAAATTTGAACCAAGCAGACTGTAGCTACATAACTTGTAATCCCCTGTGCTGGTCGAGTTATGTAAAGATGGAGAATTTAGAACATTATCCATGCCCGAACTTCCTGATAATGAACCATTTGAGATATCATGAGATACAAACTATCCATAAATACTGATGAGAAAAAATAGTATTCACTTCCACCCGCGATTGAAATTCTGGGAAGGGATTATAATCTATAATCACATAAGAAGGTTTAAATTAATACGTCAATTGATTAAGTCAAAATAACATATACATAACTTGTGAGGCAGGTAACGTGGCTCTGAAACCCTACAATTTTACTAAGAAAATCCAATACTCAATTAATGTACTTATGAAATGTTAATTTGGTTGGATATAATAAGTTGGTTGCAATTAAATTTTAATTTTAATAATATTTTAGAATTTAAGGTGGTTAAGATTTTTTTAAAATTGCATGAAAAAGGATAAAAGTATTGTCTAAATAAAATGTATGGTAGTTGTTATAAAGTTGAAATAAATAATTTTTGAAAAAAAAAAAACTTGTAATTAATGTTGCATGAATAAGTGAAGTTAATGCATAAATACCTCTTGATAAATGTATAAATAACAAACAGTTCATAGCATTCAACCCATTTAATTAAAAAGAACAACACATAGCATACAACCCAATATCTAATTTAAAAAGCAACACATAACAACTGATTTATGGTCAACTACCATAAATTAAATTAAATTGCTATATATATACATATGGTTTTTTGACACTTTTAAATAAATGTATTTCTCAGAAAAATATGTTACATCTGTAAATCCTTGCATTAAAATTTGAAACAGACGTCACTTGCTCTCTAACTTGTTATTTATATGTCAAGGGAAAGGAATTTTGCACACATCCATTTTATATTTGAATAAAGATTCATAACTAAATCTTGCAAAAAAACGATAATGGCAAATAGTAATATTGAATCTCCATATCAAAGTAAACAGTAATATTGAATCTCCATATCAAAATATATGTAATATTAGGAGATTAATGAGGACATATTTTCCATCCAACCAACAATATCTATATTTTTATGTAAGCAATCAGAAATACAGGCGATAGTTCTGCCGACATTACGGTTAGGAGAGCCATAAGACAAAATAACTAAATTCACCCAAAATCAAACATCTAGCAGCATAGTTGTAGATATATAATTTACATAAACAGAGAAAATCCTCGTTGATCTTCCATGTGATTCAATTCATTCACTCTATCAGTAATGAAATTGCCCCAGATTCTTTATATGGAGAAACTACAAACTTACAATATATATATAATAATCGTCGTTATTTAGAAACCTTAACCGTCGACTCTCACAACCTACTGCTCAAGATACGATATTTTCTCTTTAATTTCACCTGCCATGGATGATCTATGTTGTATCGCCGATGGCAGCGTAATACTGGAGGGAGGAAGGTTCTGCGCAGATTCTAAGATGACACCAGTCAGTCTGGGTTCAAGCAAAGGCGAACCCACAAAATTGGATCCTATCCCTTCTATCATTATACAGGCAACCCATACCCCCAGTCAAGAAAACCGAGACAGTTTAGAAAATAGAAAGAAAGTTGCATCCATAGGATTAGGTCTAGAACGAAGTTTCCCAGTAATTTCATAGTGGATCTTTTCTTCATCAAATAATGCGCGTACGTTAAGATAGGGTTGATATTTTTATGCGTCCGTTAATTAATTTAACAAGTTGGTCGTTCTTTTATATTAATCAAATAATGTGGTAATAAATCATGTGGAAGAGTTTAGAGCAGTTTTTTACATGCACGGTAAAATAGTTCCACTTGGCAATGCTTAGGACAACCACTTAAGCGATTTATAAAATAGTTCCATTTCTGATTGAGTGATTTATAAATATTTTCTCCCGCAAGGTCTGCCCGGACAGACATTGGACTTTAAATTTAAACAATACTCAGGATATGTAACAGTTGATAATAAGGCAGGAAAAGCGCTTTTCTATTATTTCACGGAGGCCGTCCAAGATCCCTCTTGTTCTCTGGCTTAATGGCGGTAAATGGCGGTAAATTCATTATAATATTAATTCTATTGTCCAGTTTTCATTGTCTTGACAAACTGCTTGGCGCACAGGACCTGGATGTTCGTCACTGGGAAATGGAGCAATGGCAGAACTTGGACCTTTTCACGTAAACCGAGATGGAAAAATGCTGGAACCAAGGTGAGTATTGCAGAGCCGGTCAATCTAATATATAGATTTTCTGTCAACTCTCAGTATTTGAGAGAAAGGACGGTCAGTCAGTCAGAGGACTGTTATTGTTTTGCAGAAGACGTTAAATTATTTTGCAGAAAGACAACTAAAAATTGTCTTGACAAACCGCTTGGCGCACAGGACCTGGATGTTCGTCACTAGGATATGGAGCAATGGCGAAACTTGGACCTTTTCACGTAAACCCAGATGGAAAAATGCTGGAACCAAGGTGAATATTGCAGAGCCGGTCAATCTAATATATAGATTTTCTGTCAACTCTCAGTATCTGAGAGAAAGGACGGTCGGTCAGTCAGAGGCCTGTTATTGTTTTGCAGAAAGACAACTAAAAAGTATTGTTTTTTGTTGTTGTTGTAAAACTCTGATAAAAGCTAGTTAAATTTGATATTGTAATTTTAGCAATGGTAATTACACTACTTGTTTCAAACTTGATTTTAAAAACTATCTAGATAACCAAAATTACAACTTAAACATTCCAAATCGTGATTTCAGCCATAATTTCTCTCTGGTGATTGGGACCGTTTTGGTTACGCTTCTACTGCTCCTTTCAAAGGCGGTGGGAGGAATTGTGGTCGGTTCAGGTTTCGTCCAGACTGGTGATGACGTGTAAAGGACGATGACAGATACGTATGACAGTGAACGGCTGACAGAGATTGGCATGTATGAGACTGAACGGTGGGATGGTATTGGTCTGTCCAAAACTGTACAGTGTCCTATTGTAAATCTTTTAAAGAGTCTATTCTAATTCCATAAGGGAAAACACAACATTTAAAAAGTTTTTTTTTGGTAGCAGGTTTCCACAATATAAATTCCAAGATTTCTTCATAGCAGGCGAGAAACACAGATATTTCAGGGTTAGAGAGAAACACAGATATTTCAGGGTTACCTCTACTGCACAGGCGAATCCGCGAATGCTCCAGCGACCGGCGAATGCTCCAGCGACCAGCGAATGCTCTAGCTACGAATCGGCGAATGCTCCAGGACTGCACAGGAATGGGGAAACTGGGTTTTCGAAACTGTATCAGGACTGGGTTTTTGAAACTGTATCAGGACTGCACAGGAATGGGGAAAATGGGTTTTCGAAATTGTATCTTTGGGTTTTGGAAACTGTATCTCTGGGATCTCGTCCGCGCTTATCTCCTCCACTGCCACGTCTCCTAACAGACCTTTGGCGGCTAACAGATTCCTCCACGACTCTACATATCTAGGCGCTGGCTAACGACTGACGACCTCATCTGTTAACAAACTCTCCTAAGAAACTCCTAACTCATCTGTTAAAAGATCAGACGATTGGGATGATCTTGAGCATCCACTTGGCGGGATTCGCAGGATCTTGATGATCCACTCAAGCAAATCCATCCCCCCAAAATACCATTGATATACGCCTATCGACGTAATTAACGAACCTTGTGTGATATTAATGATGTGGGAATCTACTAGAATCTATCATCTAAATAGTATTGGACACTAAAGATGTAAAATTCAAAATCTGTATTGTATTTTATTAAACCATTATAATGATCAAATATCTTGAGATACAAACTTTTACTTTTTTTAATATTTTAAAGAGTTGGATCCTATCTTTTGGATCATAAATGGAACTAGATTTAAGGAAGGTGTTTCAACTTTATGAAAAATTCTGGCAAGAAGCTTCCCCTGTATTTCTAATGCATTGAGCTGCCAACCTTGGCAGGGGATTCAAATCCAGCTCGGGATTGATTCGATTCGCGGAGTAGGAGATAACTCCATTCTTTCTCATGGTCTGGCTTCGGTGCTGCATGGCATGAATCTTTATGTGTTGAAGGACGCACAGAGAGTTCCTGGGTTAAAATTTTGGGCAGAGTCGTTGGAGCTAGGGCTGTTAGGTAATTATGCGTTAGAGTGGGCTAAACCATGGAAATATCTCTCTGTCTGAAGAAGCCGATAAATTGGTATGGTCTGCAAACCCCCGCGATGCGATGGAAAAGTAATGGCAAAGCTGGCATATCGTTCTATAATCTCCTTGAATTTATCGGAAAAGTCCGACTGGTGGTCGTCATGGCTGTGGAAAGGGGATTCAAAGGTCCAGGAAGATGCCCTCTTTGTTTCAAGAACAATGATGCGACTTACCACTTATTCGGTGATTGCGCCTATTTTTCTGTTGTTTGGGATTCGATTTTAAACCATCTGAATATCGTTCAGAGGTGGAAGAGGGGTTCGGTGGTTGACAATTTATAGGCTTGGCATTCAAGATCAGCTGATTTTGAACATCTCCCTTGTTTCGTGTTATGGGAGGTGTGGAAGGCTAGAAACTTTTCCTGAGAGGTAACCTGTGTTAAAATTCTCTCCTCTGGTCTTTGAATGGCATAGAGAGAAATATTCGAAAAGGCAAAGAGATATCTCTCCCCCTCATTTTTGCAGGTTTATCCTCTGATATATTTCGATGGAGCTGCTGCAAACGGAGTTTGTGGAGCAGGTTTTGTTATAAAATTGGACTATGCCGAGGAAATCAAGGGCTTGTTAAAAGCAGGTAGGAGTTCTAATATCGGTATTGTGGAGTGGACTGTTTGTTGCAAACTAGAGGGGATTGAAAGACATCCATGTTGTAGGGGATTGAAAGACATCCATGTTGTAGGGGATTCTCAAGTGATAGATAATTGGGCATTGAAAAAGGCTTAATTCTTGTCCCTGGATTTATTTCACTGGATGACTAGGCTAATGAATGAATTCAACAGTTTGTCTTTCAATCATATCTTCCAGGAGTTGAAAAAGCATGTTCCAAAGGTTGGGTAGATATGTTTTTGTAGCTGGTGTTTGGCGTTGCTGGTTTTTTTTGTTTATCAATGAAAAGTTGTTGTTTTATATCTGAAAAAAAACATTTTAATTTATGTAAAAGTGATGAGGTTGTTAATGTTTTAAATCTTATTTGAGCCAACTTGTTATATTTTATAATATTTTAATTGTTTTTTTAAATACACTTGTCAAATGAGTATAGAAGGAGTTACACATCTTCCCCTATTGAGGAGTAAAATGCTCCTCTTCTCCAAACCAATATAGATTTATATAGTGTTTACATAGAGAAAATATTTCACTAAATCCTAAAAATCAATAACTATGTCTAAAATAATATAATTGAAAATTAAAGATATATTTCAAACTTGAGATGAAAATATGATACAATTTCATCTACTCTTTGAAAATGCAAAACTAAAAAATACAACAAAACTATAATAATACTAATAAACATACCCTGCATACAAATTGTAAAATTAATATCTCATATGAAACAAACCATAACTTAAAATATATCATTAAAAATCTCTTATCATCTTACACTATGAAGGTAGTCACCTTACCACTCTAAAGGTAGTGCCAAAGTCAATAAATAACTTTTTATATCAACCTATTCATATTTTAAATTATAAATATGTTTTAATTTATAAGATTGTGAAATAAATAACTTTTTATATCAACATATTCATATTTTAAATTATAAATATGTTTTAATTTATAAGGTTGTGATGTGTAAGTAATTTTTTTATTAATATTCTAAAAGGCCATAAGGTTAGTTTCCCTATTTGAAAGAGAGATTTAATCAATTAAAGCTCCAATACAATATTAATATTTGACATAAATACGATATTAATATTTTACAAAACACTATATAGCTTCTTACTTATATAAATAGTTTTTCATTATCCAAAGTATAACTACACACCAAGAATAAGAGGATAGCCGATGTATTAATTAACTCACTCCTCAATTGTTGGACAACTTAAATAGAATAATTAGAAAATTTTCGCATGCAAGTTGTCGCTAACGTCGTAAAACCAACACATTTTGCAGCTAAAGAAGTGGATCTAGACAAAGATGAATCTAGTGTGTAATGTATTTGATTTAAACCTTAGAAAACAAGTTGGTTGGGGTCTATTGGTCCCTTGCATGTAATTCAAGAAACAATGATGTCAACACAATAATTAGATAGATTTTGATTGCACCACCTATTTCAAGGGATCGTTGGAGACATTGAAAGACAACCATACCTCATAATCCAAAGTTGAAAATGTGGTTAGCATTGTGTATTAATGACACGAGTAGTGGTTTAAATACCTAGGATTTTTTAATAAGTATTCCCATGAGTGAGCACAAGTATAAATGTAAAGAATTCAATCTGTTTTTAGGCTATTGTTTGTTAGTATTACCAATTGTTGGTGTTTCTCCATTCGAACTAAGTTCATACCTTATTTGTACGAAAACAAAGCCCAAGATATTGGCCCAACAGTGCAAAGCTTAGCCGACAACACCTACGACGCCGATGCTGTCTCACCCAATATATCTCTTATGGATAACTGCCAGAACTAGGTTTCTGCAATTGCGTGGGGATTTCTCCTCTCACAACACCTTACCAACTATCTCGACTGAAGCCGATGGGTGTATTACTTATATTTATTATGAACATTCACGATATTACTATATTTATCCATTAACAGAGATTACTATAGTCAATATAATGCCTTATTAGCTATACCAACTAGAAACAGTGTGACAGATGCATAGATGAACTATTTATAAGCAACTACATAAACACTTATTCACAACATACACTCATGCGACAGAAACACATTTATCAAATACACATTGACACAATATTTAACGTGGAAACCCATCTGGGAAAAACCACAAAGGCAATCTTCATTTGGAATGAGAAATATATGCACCTTTCATCTGCGCACTCAGCTGCAAACTCTATTCTATATTTTCTTCTACACTCTATACATACTTCTCTCTCTTCCCATGCTCTCTAGTCGCAGATCTTTGAAGTTTTCTCTCAGTCACTCTATTGTTGATCCGCACACAGACTGGATCGACTCACTCTTCTCTTCGACTCTACTGTTGATCCACACACAGCTTAGATTGACTCACTCCTCTCTTCGACTCTTCAACTCTTTGATTCTTCTAACAAACACAAACTAACTAGGAAGTAAACAACCGACTGACTAACCAGGAGTAACAGACACACTGACTAACTCGGAACCAACCCACACATAGGATGGTTTCTTCCTTTTATAAACTCTTTACATGTAATTATCAGTCGACTTCATTCTGTTAGCCGACGCCGGACGGTTTATCATTCCTATTCTCATACACTCCCTTTACAACTATCAATAGGCACTATCAGCCCAAAATAGAAATATGTTTTATTCCTTAAAGCACACATGAATCTGGTCGACTTCTTACCCACAATCTCTTGAGTTGTCATTTTCAGCTGCTGCATATTGTCTATCGTGGTTTCTTCTGTTGCTGTTGATCTCATCCTAGCTTTCCCTTATGTCATGGAATTCTTCCTTCGAGGTTGATTCTGTCACGTGACCGGACTCTTCACATTTCGAGCAGAATTATATCTAAATGCATATATTCTCCTAGGACCAACAGGTCCCCAACACTCATCTATGGCTCGTCCCAAGCCATGCTGCGCTACTCCAAAACTTCTACAGTTGTGACGACTTTTCTTTGAAAATCTTGAAATATTTTCACTATCTCCTCTGTCTCTCATCGCACATCCTCTTCTTCCTTTTGTAAGTTTTCCACAAGGTCTGAATTGATGTGTTCTAGTGTTACAAGTCATGTGGCCTCTGCTACTTGTCACACCTTCTGATGTATAGGCTGAATGATGCTTGTAATTGTTCCTGCTTCATCCTACAAATCTACGACTTTGTCATTCCTTTGTTGTTGTTGAGTTCGTAGCGCTACGACATGTTGTTGAAGTTTCTTTAATTCAGCAGCCTTACCCATTTTCTCTGCTAAGGGAAAGTTCTTCATTTCATTCTTCAATTGAGTTTCTTATGCATCAGTAGTGCGCAGCTACTCTGTGACTTTCTCTGGATCTGCATCATCAATTAATGCTTCCCAAGTCTGAGAAACTTTTTCGACATCCTTGACACACAGTTCCTTTTCCTCTTCTATCTTATTCGCAGCTTCTGCTGCTGTTATCCTTCTTTCTTGGTTTGAAAAGTTACTGCTTTGGAGCGGTAGGACTGATGAGGGAGAAAATATCATCGACATCACCAATTATATCCTGAACTTCTTAGAAAGTTGAAGATGAAATCCCAGATGCTTTCCTGGACATTATTTTCTTTGACTTCTTCCTCCCCATAGGAAGAATGTTTTTATCAACTACTTCTTCGTCTTCCATCACTAGTGCTGAGACAGATTTCTTCTTGCGGGTACCAGAACATTTCTTCATTGGAGAACCAGGTGTGTTGGTTCATAACCTTACTTCAGGGATGACTAGAATTTGTTTAGTTTCATGTGCAACCCCTGCCTGTGGTGGAACATATCCAACATTGTCTTCCATAATGAGCGTGGGTGATGGAGTCTTAATGGCAAATTACGCAACTGTTCTTTTACTAGAAATCAAAATAACCATGCTCTGTGGAAAAATTAGTTCAGCTCTTGCAGTTGCAGACAACAATTTCTCTTCTCAAATGTAGCGGAATGAAATGAAAATTGGGCGCGAAGTGTGATAACATCTACCCATTTAATCAATCATTCCTTCGCATACGCAAACAATTATTGGAAAGGTAGTTGTCATTTCTATCACATGGGATGAACGTTCGAATGATTCCAAGGAAACTGCCACTTGCTTGTCATGTTAGTGGTAGTTATTGTGCAATAATGAACAAGGTGACCCAAAAAGTACGTCGCCAAAATATCTAGGGATTTTCAAATTAACAATGGCCAGGTATCATTTCTATGACTCAAATTCATATTGCGACAACATCACTATTTATGCGGCCTGTATCATTCCTTCGACATATTCTTTTTCTTGTGACAGATGGATTGTCTTCACCTTCTTTTTTCCTCTTGTGATATACAAAGAGTGTGCAACAATTTTCCTCTGTATGCAACTTAATAGCAATCTATGAAAGTCTTTTCTTTTGCACATATGATTTCCCGTGGTTAAAAAAAAAACAGAGGGTTTTTCTTTTTCTTTTCCTTTCTTTTCTCTCTTTTTTTTTCATTCAACTGATTTGCGGCTATCCTTAAACTTAACATCTTCGCGAATTTCAGTCCACTTGAACTTAACATCTTTCTTCAATAACTTCTCCATCGGAGCAGTCACCTCTACATATCCTTTGATAAATTTTCTGTAGTATCTTGTATGTCCCAATGTAGCTCTCAATTGCTTCACTGCGGTAGGTGGTGGTAGGTTGACAATAAACACAATTTTGGCAGGGTTTGCTAAGATTCCATCATGACAAACTACATGGCCCAACAAAATTCCAAATGGGGCACAAAAGACACATTTCTTTAAATTTAGTGATATTTGATACTAGCGATAGCATTCCAAAAACATCCCGAGGCTCTTAATATGATCCTTAATGATCCCAAAAAATGTCCAATCGTTGAAGTAACCCTTAAGAAATTTATGAATAAAATCTTTGAAAGCAACCACTACTATTCTAGAAAAAATAGCACGAGCATTCTTGAGTCCAAAGGGAATTAATGTGTGTTGGAAACAACCCCACTATGTTGTAAAGGTTGTCTTATATCGATATTCCTTTACAATTCTAATCTAATGGTAGCCAGTGAACCCATCAATGAATGAGTAAATTTCTTGACCCCTAACACTTTCCAGTACCTCATCTATAAATGGAGTCAGAAATGGGTCATGTAAACACGCATCGTTCAATTTTCTTAAGTCGACGCAAATTCACACTTCACCAGTAGTCCTTTTATCTTGCACTACTATCATACTAATCCATTCTGATTCTTCTACAGGTTCTTTGATACTTGTATCTAGAATTTGGTCTAGTTTTGCCTTGATTTTTTCTTTATACCACGGATTCAATCGGTATGGTCGATGCTTGATAATTTTGTGTCAGGATTTAAAGGTATCTTCATTTATCCAAGGTCTTCGAAAATCCCTTTCATCTCTAATAATTTCATAGGAAACGGATCTTAAAATTCATGCAATAGATTTGTGGTTTTCCCAACAATATCATCATCCCACTAATCTCTAATATTGGAAAATTTTGGATTCTCCAAGGTGCCAATATTTACTATTTTGACTTTTAGTGGATTAAAAAATTGGTCATTAGAAATACCAAATCCTTCCGCTACACATGTACCTTCAAACTCAGGTCTATTTATATCAAGTGGGCCATTGTCACTAGGTTCTCTCATCACATTGTAGCACTCCATCCAGTAATGAATTGTTGCACCGTGTTGATTGGAGTTTGTCATTGTGACAGAGATATCTTCAAAAATTATCTTTATCTTGATTACTTGCAATGCGACATCAATCGAATGATGATCATCAACAAATTCAAATGTGTGTATTAAACTAGTACCTAATTCATCCCATTCAATGTTTCCTCATCTCAGTTCAATTGATGTATACCAAGTCCTTGGTATCATTTCTAACGTGTGTATGAACTGATGAACCCATTCTTGTCGTGGACATGCCTCCCATGTCGCACGACAATACTCAATATGGTTGATAGGATTAGTCAATCTTGTATACTTTTGACTAGTATAACTAATCTCTTC
Organism: Pseudotsuga menziesii; assembly: GCA_001517045.1. Lineage (NCBI taxonomy): Eukaryota > Viridiplantae > Streptophyta > Pinopsida > Pinales > Pinaceae > Pseudotsuga > Pseudotsuga menziesii. Next base: position 30,967 of record LPNX011052794.1, read on the forward strand.
TCTGAACCTTATCTCAATCAATCTTCAACATTGTGTCCATTCCGATATATATTCTTTATGTGCGACCCACTATCTAGCGGGTGTAGCTTTCATAAAAAATTCCAAGGCAGAAAAGCGTTGATGTTCTATGAATTTTTCTTCAAGCTCTATCATAAACGATGCAAGGTTAAGTAAAACTTCATAGGTAGGTAGCTCAATTTTCTCAGTTCCTACCCGTCGAACAGACCGTGTAATTCTTGCACACTTTCTCATGGATACTTCGTGCATCCGATTTTGCTAGTTTTCCAATGCTTCTCCAAAATTTGATGTATAGCAACTAATACTCGCCATCTAAGCTTTCTGTCAACTGTTGGATTTACATAGACGTCCCTCATAGACATTATGTTATAAATATGGTCAAGATAGTCTCCTTGGCCTTCACTATTTACTGGCTCAATGTATTTATGACCTTCTAGCGAATCAATTGGTGCGACCACCCTTAGCTCTGAATCTTCAAATGATAAGATTCTTTTCTTAAAATTGATGATGGTCTGATTATAGATTTCCTAGTCGATCCAAAAAAGTGCAAGACATGGGGTTTTGTCGTAGACAATGTCGATTACTTTAAAATCAGCATACGTTATCATGCCTTCTACCTCGACAAGCACTTGAGTCATTCGAGCAATAGGTAGGACTTTTGCCTAATTTTCTAATCTAGGATGAATGGGAGACCAATCCAGTTGCATTTCCCCCATACTTTCCCATGTTTGTCTTGTTATAATGTTGACATAAAATCCCAAATCTAGGATAATGTAATCCATATAGTAATCTCCTATTTGGGCAGGCATTCTTAACTCACGACCATTCTTTAATCTTTTTCCCACATGGTTTATTCTTATGTCTGGTCGCACTTCTTCTTGATGTTCTTTCAATTAGAGATGTCAATTCCGCGACAACATCTTTATCGTGTATTAGTGATAAGAAATTTTTAAAAATTCTTTAATTTTACTAACCTTTCCTGTCGGTTTATTTCGAAATAACTGATCTAATCTTTCAAGCATATCCCTTATCGCTCTTCTTGGCAGTGTAGGAGATGACGTTGACGCTTGATTCTTATTCACAAATTTTGGTCACAAGACCAAGAATGCTTCCTTTTCTTTTTAGATGTTGAACGCCACTTTCTTTTGTGCTGCTGGTTGCACCTATGGTTGGTCATGTTGTGTATCTTGGTCTTCTCTAGTAAGAGCACCTCCTCTAGTCACGACAATAATATTTGCTTCTCTTAACTTAGCAGAAATCATTTGGATATTCTGGTTGGGATTCATGTTAGGATTCTGCATAGGGTTTGTATTTCCCACATTTCTATCCTGTCACTTCACAATCAACTGCAAACATAACTCGACAGTATGATAAAATGATTTACAATATGAACATGTCTTTGCAGGGCATGCACAGTCCCTAGCGAAATGTCCCGGTTCTCCACAATTATAGCATATGATTTGGCCTCTTCCATGACCAAATCCTCCTCCTCCTTGTTGTTTTCCTCGACCTCAAAAATTTCCACCCCCCTTAGTTGAGGGTATTGTTGTTGCAGATACCGATTTTGTTGATATTAGGCCAGTGAATATTGAGCTTGTGCTCTCTCACCTTGCATCTCCTCTTCATTCTTCATAAAAAAGGTATCCACTATTTTCTCCTGCAACAACTAGAAGGCTCTACAATCCTTCTCATCATGGCCTATGGATTTACAAAATTTACAGTACAACATATTCGACATACATAACCATTTGTTGACATTTCTCCCTTCAGCCCAAGCTCATACCTTCTTTGTATGACAACAAAGCCCAAGATATCGGCCAGATAGAGGAAGGCTCAATCGACAGCACTTGCGATGTAGATGCAGTCTCACCTGAGATATCTATTATGGGTAACTTCCATAACTAGGTTTCTACATTTGGGTGGGGTTTTATCCTCTCACCGCACCTTACTAACTCGCTCGACCGAAGCCGGAGGGTGTCTTACTTATATTTATTATGCACATTCACGATATTATTATGTTTATCCATCGACAGAGATTACAATAGTCAATATAATGCCTTATTAGTTATTCCAATTAGCAATAGTGCGACAGATGCATACAAGAACTATTTATAAGCAACTACATAAACACTTATTCACAACATACATTCATGTGAAAAAAACACATTCATCAAATACACATTGACACAATATTTAACGTGGAAATCCATCTGGAAAAAACCACAAAGACGCTCTTCATCTGGGATGAGAAATATATGCACCATTCATCTGCGCACTCAGTTGTGGACTCTGTTCTAAATATCCTTCTACACTCTATACAAACTTCTCTCTCCTCTCATGCTCTCTGGTCGCAGATCTCTGAATTTTTCTCTTCTTCACTCTACTGTTGACCTGCACACAGCCTGGATCGACTCACTCTTCTCTTCAACTCTACTGTCAATCCACACACAACCTCGTTTGACACACACTTCTCTTCGACTCTTTGACTCTTCTAACAAACACATACTAACTAGGAAGTAAACAACCGACCGACTGACCAGGAGTAACAAACACATTGACCGACTAGGAACCAACCCACACACAGGCTGGGTTCTTCCTTTTATAGACTATTTACATGTTGTTATCATTTTTCTTCTTTCTGTTAACTGACATGATGTCATTCCTATTCTCATACATTTTCATTATAATTGTCAGTAGGCACTATTGCCCCAAAATACAAATATGCTTTATTCCCTAAAGCACACATGACTCTACCTGAATTCTTACCCACGATCTCTTGAACTTCCATTTTCAGCCATTGCACGCCATCTATCGTGGTTTGTCCCATTGTGGTTGATCTCATCACAGTTTTCCCTTATGTCGATGACTTCTTCTTTCTAGGTTGCTTTTGTCGCAACTTTCCTTCTCATGCTACTTCTTCTGTCTTATCCCTTCCTCCGTTGCAACATCCTCTGTCGTGCGACCAGAATCTTCCACGAATTCTTCACATTTCAAGCAAAATTCTATCTGAATTCTGCCTATCTTCTCCTAGGACCAACACCAATGGTTAAGTGGATGCTTATTTTTGTTGTCAATGTTTTTGTTGTTGTTTCTTATAGTAATTAAGTGGATGCTTATTTTGGTTGTCAAATGTTTTTGTTGTTGTTTCCTAGAGTTGCATCTTAAGGTCTATGGTATGTTATGATGTAATTATGAGATATTTTGTTGATTGTGAATACACAACACATGTCACTCCCCACTCACTTTTATTATTATTTATAAGTATGGAGATAATTTAACTTATTTAGTTTATGTTGCATGTGTTCCATATTGTTGGATGCCCATTGCTTAGTTGTCATCCCTTTTCTATAAATGAGTAGACTCTTTTATGGTTGCATAGCTAATCTAGAATTAATATCTTATTGAATAAATGGTTAGAAGGATAAATGGATAATAACATTATTGCATATGTTATATTTCTTAATCCTTTCGTATCCCTAATGTATTGGAAATCACTTTGGGTGAGACCTTCTCTCTACTTGAATAAATAGAAAATGTCAATATAAACTATAATGACCTCTTTATTGGACATTCTCGCAAACAATAGTTTTAAACAAAGCCAGCAATGACTCTCATTTTGTTCTTTTCTAAAGAGAAAATCGTTACCAACTCTTTATAAAAAACCGTGATATCCAACAACTTTAAATGAGATAATTCTATGATATCAACCAATCCGAAATTTCACACTAAGTGAAAATAGTAACACATGTACGTAACAACAAATACAATATTTTAATATTTCATCATCCGTATCTAAATTACGTTTTGATCTAATTATTTAATAAATTGAATTAAGGAAATATAATTTCTTAATAAATTGTATTAAGGAAAATATAAATGAATTAATGATAGATAACGCATATGATTGACATGATACACTGGGAAATAACTCAGAACTCTTAATTTTTATTTAAAAAAAAAGGTTTATACACCATGAAATGTTTACAACATTATTAATTTTTAAACCATGATATGAATGACTAAACACCCTTACAAGTAAAGATTATGTATAAATAACAATACAACCCCATAAAATTCAAGTGTTTCACATCTCACTTGTTCATCTCTAATTTTATTTAAAGTGAAAAACTAAATAATGTACACAACAACACACTTATCTATCACTTATAAGAAAATTATAACTGAGCTCATAAGATCAATTCACATGGGCATTCGAAAGAGGAGTTGGGTTTTAATTTTTGTATAACGAAAGGTGGTCAAGGATATGAAATTATAAATTTATCATTATTGATTAGGAAGATTGCACTCACTTCACTTATGAGTCCCTTAAGTTCATGGAAACGGTGAGGATCCATGCTCTTTCTCACAATCATGATCATGAAATAATATAAACAAGTAATTTACTTCATGTGGAGTACATTCTCTATCTTATTTTGTGTCCAGAGAAAAGGCAAATAATGTGCTCAACATTTTTTTTTTAATTTGCATGTACATGTTTCCTTTATACATTGAATAATAAAGAAAAATCTTTAAAAATCATCATAGCATTATATAACGGATGTTTAGTGTCGCATCAATATCGTGCACATTGCATTTTTAGAGGCCTCCGTCTCAATTTCAAAGTAAAGAGAGAAAAATGAGAAATCACAATTTAATGCCTGATCTCTTTGAATGTTTCATGTTGTAGAATTTTTGAATTGAAACAAACTTTCATTTTGAAATAAATTGTCATTCTCATGAAGCTTTATAAGTGGTAATTTTCTTTAAAGGTGAATAGTTGACATTTGTTCGCCCTAGGAGAAGATAAGCAGAATTCAGATAGAATTATGTTTGAAATGTGAAGAGTCCGGTTGCACGATAGAGGAAGTTGCGACGAAGGAAGAGATAAGATAGAAGAAGTAGCGGGAGAAGGAAAGTTGCGATGAGATCGACTGCGATGGAAATAACCACGATAGATAGCGTGCAACGGTTGAAAATGACAGCTCAAGAGATTGTGGCTAAGAAGTTGGTTAGAGTCACATGTGCTTTAGGGAATAAAGCCTAATTTTTTTTTGGCTTGATAGTGCCTACTGACAGTTGTAACGAGAATGTATGAGAATAAGAATGACAACCTGTCGGCTAACAGAATGAAGTCAACTAATAACGACATGTAAAGAGTCTATAAAAGGAATAACCCGGGTTGTATACAGGTTGGTACCTAGTCAGCCAATGCATCTGTTACTCCTGGACAGACTGTTGTATGTTTACTTCCTAGTTACTATGTGTTTGTTAGAACAGTCAAAGGGTCGAAGAGAAGAGTGTGTTGATCCAGGCTCTGTGCGGATCGACAATAGAGTCGAAGGGAAGAATGAGTTTATCTAGGATGTGTGTAGATCGACAATAGAATCGAAGAGAAGAGTGAGTCGATCCAGGTTGTGTGTACATCAACAATAGAGTGAAGGAGAGAAAACTTCAAATATCTGTGACCAAAGAGCAGGAGAGGAGAGAGAAGCCTGTAAAGAGTGTAGAAGAATATATAGAACAGAGTCTACAACTGAGTGTGCAGATGAAAGGTGCATAGATTTCTTATGCTAGATGAAGAGCACCTTTGTGGTTTTCCTGGATGGGTTTCCATGTTAAATACTATGTCAATGTGTATTTGATGAATGTGTTTTTGTCATAAATAGTTCTTGTATGCATATGTTGCACTGTTGCTAGTTGGAATAGATAATAAGGCATTATATTGACTGTTGTAATCTCTATGGAAGGATAAATAGAGTAATATCATGAATGTGCAATAAAATATAAGTAATACATCCACTAGCTTCGGTCGAGCGAGTTAGTAAGGTGCTGTAAGAGTTGAAAAATCCCCTCCCAACTGTAGAAACATGGTTTTGGTAGTTACCCATAAGAGTTATCTCGGGTGAGACCTCATATCCATCTCAGGTGTTGTCGGCTAAGCCTTGCTCTGTCAAGATGATATCTTGGGCTTTGTTGTCATACAAAGAAGGTCTGAGCCTGGGTCGAAGGGAGAAACACCAACAAATGGTTCTGTTGTCGGGACCCTAAATCATTGTGGTGAGGGATATGTTTTGGCACCCAACGAAGCCAGGAATTTAGAGTAGGTGGATTCTAAAGCATTAGAGTTTGACGAGAATAAAGTGAAGAATCACGATTGAATTCAACAAAGTGGTTGGAGCGATACCTATATACAGATATTCATGGAATTTTATTTTGTGAGTTTCCTATTGTGTTGTATGAGTGGTTGTTGAAGCTAGCAACCCAGCGAAAAAATTTCTAGGTGAGAGAACCGATAGAGTGGAATCCTTAGTTGTTTCAACGACTGAAGAGTATTATCAACCCAGTGTCGAGGGATGTTGATTTTTGGGTGGACAACATTTTGGAGGGATACATTACTGAGTTTGTTATCGACACAATAACATCACATAGTGAGGTGGAAAGAAAATCTTTCTAAGGACCACGAGGAAGATACTTGACATCTTTAAGAACTTGGATAAATATGCTTGTATGCAAAAAACAAAATCATGAGAATAGAGTCCGACGAATAAAGAACTGTATATAAATAACTGGGTTATGTCGCAAAAGAAGTGCGTGAAAAATGGAGCAAAATAAGCTTAGATGTTCCCTCGTGATAGTTGAAATACACTAGAAGATGGACATCTAAGAAGTGGTAGGATATTTTGGTCGAGAAAAAAAAAAGAATTATGACAAGAAGAGGAAGTTGCAGTATGACCAGAGGAGAAGACTATGAGTTGACTTCGTACTTTGGCGAACATTCTTGCGATGAAGAAGAGGAATATCATCCTATATTGGAAAGAGAAGAAGAAGAAGAAGAAGCTCCAGATCCAGAGTATGAGTACGGTACACCTATGACCCCACATACATCTCTAGAGGTAAGATCTAGATACTCGCCTCCTAGTCGATTTGTAAATACAACTAATAATAATAGTGGAAATAACAGAAAAGGGAGTCATGCTAACCAAATGCTTTGTCCAAGAGTACCAAGAGTCAATATACTGGCTGGAAATGATATTAAGTTGGCGATATTAAATGGAAATGGGTTAGAAGACCCAAGTAAACATTGGTTTCTATGTGAATCCATATGGACTGTGCGACAAGTCCAAAATGATGCAATAAAGAAGGCATAGATGATCACGACTCAAAGGGGTCGTGCACTCGACTGGTATATGAATTTTTTTGTGGTTCCAAAAGAAGTCGCATAGAAAACGTTCGACCAAATTCAAGCGAGATTAATAGATGAATTCATAAAATCCTAAATCTAAATCTCAATGTGTTACAAAGATTAAAGAGATTAAGCATTTACCTACAAAGTCCATGTGGGACTTTGACCATAAATTTAAAACATTAATGGATAAAGTAAGATTTCAAATGTCGGATGTACAACACAGGGAATGGTTCATTGCAGCTCTGTTTCTGCACATTTGAATTCCATTGATGCAACATAATCTTGTGTTGCAGATTAAAGATTTGGAGATAGCAATGAAATTGGAATCCTTGCCAATTGGAGAGACTGGTGCAGGAATGATGCAGATTCAGTCGCAGCTAACTAACCTTATGCTGTAAATACGGGACATTAAGAAAGGGAAGGAAGTACAAGAAGAAATATGGTGTTCTAGATGTAGAACCGAAGGACACCACAAGGACAATTGTCCGATGTTCATGAACTATGTCACAACAAGAGCTCTGAATCCCATAAATGCACAAGGGATGCCTTGGTGTAGAATATGCCAAACTAGAGGACATTGTCGAAAAAGTGTTTGTACTTGCAGAAGATTGTAAGTATGTCGCTAGTAATTACTACAAATTTTGTAAATCCGTATGCCATGATGAGAAGGATTACAGAGCTTTCTAGATGATGCAGGAGAAAATGGTGGATACCTATTTGATGAAGAATGACAAGCAGATGCAAGCTGAGCGAGCACAAACTCAATATCAATCGTCCCAATATAAATAAAATCGGTATCCTCAACTACAATATCAAGAAAATCAGTATCCGCAACAACAATACCCTCAACCAAGGGGGGGGTGGAAATTTTCGAGGTCAAGGACAACAACAAGGAGGAGGATTTGGTCATGGAAGAGGCCAAATCATATGTTATAATTTTGGACAACTGGGACATTTTTCTAGGGACTATGAAAGACCTGCAAAGACATGTTCATATTGTAAAGCCTTTGATCCTACTATTAAACTATGTCTGTAGCTAATTGCGAAGTGGCAGGATAGAAATGTGGGAAATCCAAACCCTCTATAGAATCCTAACCTGAATCCCAACCATAATTTCTAGATGATTTCTGTTGAGCTGATAGAAGAAAATATTGTTGTCGTGACAAGAGGAGGTGTTGTGACTAGAGCAAGCCAATATACATAGCATGACCAACCACAAGTGCAACCACCATCACAAAAGAAAGTGTCATTCGATGTACAAAGAGAAAAGGAAGTATTCTTGGATGCACGACCATAATTCATCAACAAGAGTCAACCATAAACATCTACTCTTGCACTGCCAAGAAGACCGATAAGGGATATGCCTGAAATATTCGATCAGCTATTTCAAAAGCAATCGATGGGAAATGTTAGTAAACTTAAATAATTTTTCAAAAGTTGCTTATCACTAATACACGACAAAGACATTGTCGCGGAATTGCCAACTTTAATAGAAGAACATCAAGAAGAAGTGCGACCATACAAAAGAATAAACCATGTGGGAAAAACTTCCCAGATAGGAGATTACGATATGGATCACATT
>LPNX011052798.1:480-12178 GCA_001517045.1 Pseudotsuga menziesii
TGCACGCCAACTTTCGCGACGTTTCAAACTATTTTGACCCCCTTTCAGCCCAACCCTGTTGAAACCGCACGACGGAGTTTTCCTTTCGAGCAATTTCTTGGAATTTAAATTTGATCATAAATTTGGATGCCAATTTGATCAACAAGCGTCCATGCAAACTTTTGAGACATTCCAAAATATTTTCACCCCCTTTAAGCCCAACCTTAGCAAGACCGCACAACGAAGTTTCACGTTTGACTAATTTCTCAAAGTTAAAATTTAATCATAGATTTAAATCCGCATTTTGAAAATAAGAGTGCATGCCAACTTTCACGATGTTGAGAGCTATTTTCGCCATCTTTAAGCCAAACCCTAACAAAACTGCATGATGTAGTCTCAGCTTTGACCAGATTCTTAGAATTTAAACCTGATCATATGTTTGGATGCATATTGGATAGACAAGCATGCACGCCAACTCTCGCGATGTTTCCGGCTATTTTGACCCCCTTTAAGCCCAACCTTGTTGAAACCGCACGACGAAGTTTCCCTTTCGAGCAGTTTCTTAGAATTTAAATTTGATCATAAATTTGGATGCCAATTTGATCAATAAGCATGCATGCAAACTTTTGAGACATTCCAAAATATTTTCACCCCCTTTAAGCCCAACCTTAGCAAAACCGCACAACGAAGTTTCACGTTTGACTAATTTTTCAAAATTAAAATTTAATCATAGATTTAAATCGGCATTTGGAAACTAAGAGTGCATGCCAACTTTCACGATGTTGAGAGTTATTTTCGCCATCTTTAAGCCAAACCCTAACAAAAATGCTTGATGCAGTCTCAGCTTTGACCAGATTCTTGGAATTTAAACCTGATCATATGTTTGGATGCATATTGGATAGACAAGCATGCATGCCAGCTTTCGTGATGTTTCAAGCTATTTTGACCCCCTTTAAGCCCAACCCTGTTGAAACCGCACGACGGAGTTTCCCTTTCGAGCAGTTTCTTAGAATTTAAATTTGATCATAATTTGGATGCCAATTTGATCAACAAGCGTGCATGCAAACTTTGGAGACATTCCAAAATATTTTCACCCCCTTTAAGCCTAACCTTAGACAAATCGCACAACAAAATTTCACGTTTGACTAATTTCTCAAAATTAAAATTTAATCATAGATTTAAATCTGCATTTGGAAAATAACAGTGCATGCCAACTTTCACGATGTTGAGAGCTATTTTCGCCATCTTTAAGCCAAACCCTAACAAAACTGCATGATGCAGTCTCAGCTTTGACGAGATTCTTGGAATTTAAACCTGATCATATGTTTGGATGCATATTGGATAGACAAGCATGCACGCCAGCTTTCACGACGTTTCAAGCTATTTCGACCCCCTTTACGCGCAACCCTGTTGAAACCGCACGACGGAGTTTCCCTTTCGAGCAGCTTCTTAGAATTTAAATTTGATCATAAATTTGGATTCCAATTTGATCAACAAGCGTGCATGCAAACTTTTGAGACATTCCAAAATATTTTCACCCCCTTTAAGCCCAACCTTAGCAAAACCCCGCAACGAAGTTTCACGTTTGACTAATTTCTCAAAATTAAAATTTAATCATAGATTTAAATCCACATTTGGAAAATAAGAGTGCATGCCAACTTTCACGATGTTGAGAGCTATTTTCGCCATCTTTAAGCCAAACCCTAACAAAACTGCATGATGCAGTCTCCCCTTTGACCAGATTCTTAGAATTTAAACCTGATCATATGTTTGGATGCATATTGGATAGACAAGCATGCACGCCAACTTTCGCGACGTTTCAACCTATTTGGCGCCCTTTAGGCCCAACCCTGTTGAAACCGCACGATGAAGTTTACCTTTTGAGTAGTTTCTTAGAATTTAAATTTGATCATAAATTTGGATGTCAGTTTGATCAACAAGTGTGCATGCAAAATTTTGAGACATTCCAAAATATTTTCACCCCCTTTAAGCCCAACCTTAGCAAAACCACACAACGAAGTTTCACGTTTGACTAATTTCTCAAAATTAAATTTTAATCATAGGTTTAAATCCGCATTTGAAAAATAACAGTGCATCCCAACTTTCATGATGTTGAGAGCTATTTTCGCCATCTTTAAGCCAAACCCTAACAAAACTGCATGATGTAGTCTCAGCTTTGACCAGATTCTTAGAATTTAAACCTGATCATATGTTTGGATGCATATTGGATAGACAAGCATGCACGCCAACTTTCGCGACGTTTCAAGCTATTTTGACCCCCTTTAAGCCCAACCCTGTTGAAACCGCACGACGGAGTTTCCCTTTCGATCAGTTTCTTAGAATTTAAATTTGATCATCAATTTGGATGCCAATTTGATCAACAAGCGTGCATGCAAACTTTTGAGACATTCCAAAATATTTTCACCCCCGTTAAGCCCAACCTTAGCAAAACCGCACAACGAAGTTTCACATTTGACTAATTTCTCAAAATTAAAATTTAATCATAGATTTAAATCCGCAATTGGAAAATAAGTGTGGATGCCAACTTTCACGATGTTGAGAGCTATTTTCGCCATCTTTAAGCTAAACCCTAACAAAACTGCATGATGCAGTCTCAGCTTTGAACAAATTCTTAGAATTTAAACCTGATCATATGTTTGGATGCATATTGGATAGACAAGCATGCACGCCAACTTTCGCGACGTTTCAAGCTATTTTGACCCCCTTTAAGCCCAACCCTGTTGAAACCGCACGACGGAGTTTCCCTTTCGATCAGTTTCTTAGAATTTAAATTTGATCATCAATTTGGATGCCAATTTGATCAACAAGCGTGCATGCAAAATTTTGAGACATTCCAAAATATTTTCAACCCCGTCAAGCCCAACCTTAGCAAAACCGCACAACGAAGTTTCACGTTTGACCAATTTCTCAAAATTAAAATTTAATCATAGATTTAAATCTGCATTTGGAAAATAAGAGTGCATGCCAACTTTCACGATGTTGAGAGCTATTTTTGCCATCTTTAATCCAAACAATAACAAAACTGCATGATGCAGTCTCAGCTTTGACGAGATTCTTAGAATTTAAACCTGATCATATATTTGGATGCATATTGGATAGACAAGCATGCACGCCAACTTTCGCGACGTTTCAAGCTATTTTGACCCCCTTTAAGCCCAACCCTGTTGATACCGCACGACGGAGTTTCCCTTTCGAGCAGTTTCTTAGAAATTAAATTTGATCATAAATTTGGTTGCCAATTTGATCAAGAAGCATGCATGCAAACTCTATAGACATTCCAAAATATTTTCACCCCCTTTAAGCCCAACCTTAGCAAAACCGCACAACGAAGTTTCACGTTTGACTAATTTCTCAAAATTAAAATTTAATCATTTATTTAAATCCTCATTTGGAAAATAAGAGTGCATGCCAACTTTCACGATGTTGAGAGCTATTTTCGCCATCTTTAAGACAAACCCTCAGAAAACTGCATGATGCAGTCTCAGCTTTGACCAGATTCTTAGAATTTAAACCTGATCATATGTTTGGATGCATATTGGAAGGACAAGCATGCACGCCAACTTTCGCGACGTTTCAAGCTATTTTGACCCCCTTTAAGCCCAACCCTGTTGAAACAGCACGACGAAGTTTCCCTTTCGAGCAGTTTCTTAAAATTTAAATTTGATCATCAATTTGGATGCCAATTTGATCAACAAGCGTGCATGCAAACTTTTGAGACATTCCAAAATATTTTCACCCTCTTCAAGCCCAACCTTAGCAAAACCGCACAACGAAGTTTCACGTTTGACCAATTTCTCAAAATTAAAATTTAATCATAGATTTAAATCTGCATTTGGAAAATAAGAGTGCATGCCAACTTTCATGATGTTGAGAGCTATTTTTGCCATCTTTAATCCAAACCATAACAAAACTGCATGATGCAGTCTCAGCTTTGACTAGATTCTTAGAATTTAAACCTGATCATATATTTGGATGCATATTGGATAGACAAGCATGCACGCCAACTTTCACGACGTTTCAAGCTATTTTGACCCCCTTTAAGCCCAACCCTGTTGATACCGCACGACGGAGTTTCCTTTTCGAGCAATTTCTCAGAATTTTAATTTGATCATAAATTTGAATGCCAATTTGATCAACAAGCGTGTATGCAAAATTTTCAGACATTCCAAAATATTTTCACCCCCTTTAAGCCCAACCTTAGCAAAACCGCACAACGAAGTTTCACGTTTGACTAATTTCTCAAAACTAAAATTTAATCATAGATTTAAATCCGCATTTGGAAAATAAGAGTGCATGCCAACTTTCACGATGTTGAGAGCTATTTTCGCCATGTTTAAGCCAAAGCCTAACAAACCTGCATGATGCAGTCTCAGCTTTGACCAGATTCTTAGAATTTAAACCTGATCATATGTTTGGATGCATATCGGATAGACAAGCATGCACGCCATCTTTCGCGACGTTTCAAGATATTTTGACCCCCTTTAAGCCCAAGCCTATTGAAACCGCACGACGGAGTTTCCCTTTCGATCAGTTTCTTAGAATTTAAATTTGATCATAAATTTGGATGCCAATTTGATCAACAAGCGTGCATGCAAACTTTTGAGACATTCCAAAATATTTTCACACCCTTTAAGCCCAAGCTTAGCAAAACCGCACAATGAAGTTTCACGTTTGACCAATTTCTCAAAATTAAAATTTAATCATAGATTTAAATCTGCATTTGGAAAATAAGAGTGCATGCCAACATTCACGATGTTGAGAGCTATTTTCACCATCTTTAAGCCAAACCCTAACAAAACTACATGATGCAGTCTCAACTTTGACCAGATTCTTAGAATTTAAACCTGATCATATGTTTGGATGCATATTGGATAGAAAAGCATGCACGCCAACTTGCGTGACGTTTCAAGCTATTTTGACCCCCTTTAAGCCCAACCCTGTTGAAACCGCACGAAGGAGTTTCCCTTTCGAGCAATTTCTTAGAATTTAAATTTGATCATAAATTTGGATGCCAATTTGATCAACAAGCGTGCATGCAAACTTTTGGGACATTCCAAAATATTTTCACCCCCTTTAAGCCCAACCTTAGCAAAACCGCACAATGAAGTTTCACGTTTGACCAATTTCTCAAAATTAAAATTTAATCATATATTTAAATCTCCATTTGGAAAATAAGAGTGAATGCCAACTTTCACGATGTTGAGAGCTATTTTCGCCATCTTTAAGCCAAACCCTAATAAAACTGCATGATGCAGTCTCATCTTTGACCAGATTCTTAGAATTTAAACCCGATCATATGTTTGGATGCATATTGGATAGACAAGTATGCACGCCAACTTTCACGACGTTTCAAGCTCTTTTGACACCCTTTAATCGCAACCTTGTTGAAACCGCACGACGGAGTTTCCCTTTCGAACAGTTTCTTAGAATTTAAATTTGATCATAAATTTGGTTGCCAATTGGATCAACAAGCGTGCATGCAAACTTTTGAGAGATTCCAAAATATTTTCACCCCCTTTAAGCCCAACCTTAGCAAAACCGCACAATGAAGTTTCACGTTTCACTAATTTCTCAAAATTAAAATTTAATCATAGATTTAAATCCGCATTTGGAAGATAAGAGTGCATGCCAACTTTCACGATGTTGAGAGCTATTTTCGCCATTTTTAAGCCTAAGCCTAACAAAACTGCATGATGCATTCTCAGCTTTGACCAGATTCTTAGAATTTAAACCTGATCATATGTTTGGATGCATATTGGATAGACAAGCATGCACACCAACTTTCGCGATGTTTCAAGATATTTTGACCCCCTTTAAGAGCAAGCCTATTGAAACCGCATGACGGCGTTTCTCTTTCGAGCAGTTTCTTAGAATTTAAATTTGATCATAAATTTGGATGCCAATTTGATCAACAAGCGTGCATGCAAACTTTTGAGACATTCCAAAATATTTTCACCCCCTTTAAGCCCAACCTTAGCAAAACCGCACAACGAAGTTTCACATTTGACGAATTTCTCAAAATTAAAATTTAATCATATATTTAAATCCGCATTTGGAAAATAAGAGTGCATGCCAACTTTCACGATGTTGAGAGCTATTTTCGCCATCATTAAGCCAAACCCTAACAAAACTGCATGATGCAGTTTCAACTTTGACCAGATTCGGAATTTAAACCTGATCATATGTTTGGATGCATATTGGATAGACAAGCATGCACGCTAAATTTCGCAACGTTTCAAGATATTTTGACCCCCTTTAAGCCCAACCCTGTTGAAACCGTACGACGGAGTTTCCCTTTCGAGCAGTTTCTCAGAAATTAAATTTGATCATAAATTTTGATGCCAATTTGATCAACAAGCGTGCATGCAAACTTTTAAGACATTCCAAAATATTTTCACCCCCTTTAAGCCCAACCTTAGCTAAACCGCACAACGAAGTTTCACGTTTGACTAATTTCTCAAAATTAAAATTTAATCATAGATTTAAATCCGCAATTGGAAAATAAGTGTAGATGCCAACTTTCACGATGTTGAGAGCTATTTTCGCCATTTTAAAGCTAAACCCTAACAAAACTGCATGACGCAGTCTCAGCTTTGAACAGATTCTTAGAATTTAAACCTGATCATATGTTTGGATGCATATTGGATAGACAAGCATGCACGCCAACTTTCGTGACGTTTCAAGCTATTTTGACCCCCTTTAAGCCCAACCCTGTTGAAACTGCACGACGGAGTTTCCCTCTCGAGCAGTTTCTTAGAATTTAAATTTGATCATCAATTTGGATGCCAATTTGATCAACAAGCGTGCATGCAAACTTTTGAGGCATTCGAAAATATTTTCACCCCCTTCAAGCCCAACCTTAGCAAAACCGCACAACGAAGTTTCATGTTTGACCAATTTCTCAAAATTAAAATTTAATCATAGATTTAAATCTGCATTTGGAAAATAAGAGTGCATGCCAACTTTCACGATGTTGAGAGCTATTTTTGCCATCTTTAATCCAAACCATAACAAAACTGCATGATGCAGTCTCAGCTTTGACTAGATTCTTAGAATTTAAACCTGATCATATATTTGGATGTATATTGGATAGACAAGCATGCACGCCAACTTTCGCGACGTTTCAAGCTATTTTGACCCCCTTTAAGCCCAACCCTGATGATACCGCACGACGGAGTTTCCCTTTCGAGCAGTTTGTTAGAATTTAAATTTGATCATAAATTTGGTTGCCAATTTGATCAAGAAGCGTGCATGCAAACTCTATGGACATTCCAAAATATTTTCACCCCGTTTAAGCCCAACCTTAGCAAAACCGCACAACGAAGTTTCACGTTTGACTAATTTCTCAAAATTAAAATTTAATCATTTATTTAAATCCTCATTTGGAAAATAAGAGTGCATGCCAACTTTCACGATGTTGAGAGCTATTTTCGCCATCTTTAAGCCAAACCCTCAGAAAACTGCATGATGCAGTCTCTGCTTTGACCAGATTCTTAGAATTTAAACCTGATCATATGTTTGGATGCATATTGGATAGACAAGCATGCACGCCAACTTTCGCGACGTTTCAAGCTTTTTTGACCCCCTTTAAGCCCAACCCTGTTGAAACAGCACGACGGAGTTTCCCTTTCGAGCAGTTTCTTAGAATTTAAATTTGATCATCAATTTGGATGCCAATTTGATCAATAAGCGTGCATGCAAACTTTTGAGACATTCCAAAATATTTTCACCCTCTTCAAGCCCAACCTTAGCAAAACCGCACAATGAAGTTTCACGTTTGACCAATTTCTCAAAATTAAAATTTAATCATAGATTTAAATCTGCATTTGGAAAATAAGAGTGCATGCCAACTTTCATGATGTTGAGAGCTATTTTTGCCATCTTTAATCCAAACCATAACAAAACTGCATGATGCGGTCTCAGCTTTGACTAGATTCTTAGAATTTAAACCTGATGATATGTTTGGATGCATATTGGATAGACAAGCATGCATGCCAAATTTCACAACGTTTCAAGCTATTTTGACCCCCTTTAAGCCCAACCCTGTTGATTCCGCACGACGGAGTTTCCCTTTCGAGCAATTTCTTAGAATTTTAATTTGATCATAAATTTGAATGCCAATTTGATCAACAAGCATGCATGCAAACTTTTCAGACATTCCAAAATATTTTCACCCCCTTTAAGCCCAACCTTAGCAAAACCGCACAACGAAGTTTCACATTTGACTAATTTCTCAAAACTAAAATTTAATCATAGATTTAAATCCGCATTTGGAAAATAAGAGTGCATGCCAACTTTCATGATGTTGAGAGCTATTTTCGCCATCTTTAAGCCAAACCCTAACAAAACTGCATGATGCAGTCTCAGCTTTGACCAGATTCTTAGAATTTAAACCTGATTATATGTTTGGATGCATATTGGATAGACAAGCATGCACGCCAACTTTCGCGACGTTTCAAGCTATTTTGACCCCCTTTAAGCCCAACCCTGCTGAAACAGCACGACTAAGTTTCCCTTTCGAGCAGTTTCTTAGAATTTAAATTTGATGATAAATTTGGATGCCAATTTGATCAACAAGCGTGCATGCAAACTTTTGAGACATTCCAAAATATTTTCACCCCCTTTAAGCCCAACCTTAGCGAAATCGCACAACGAAGTTTCACGTTTGAAGAATTTCTCTAAATTAAAATTTAATCATAGATTTAAATCCGCATTTGGAAAATAAGAGTGCATGCCAACTTTCACGATGTTAAGAGCTATTTTCACCATCTTTAAACCAAAGCCTAACAAAACTGCATGATGCAGTCTCAGCTTTGAGCAGATTCTTAGAATTTAAACCTGATCATATGTTTGGATGCATATTGGATAGACAAGCATGCATGCCAACTTTTGCGACGTTTCAAGTTATTTTGACCCGCTTTAAGCCCAACCCTGTTGAAACCGCACGACGGAGTTTCCCTTTCGAGCAGTTTCTTAGAGTTTAAATTTGATCATAAATTTGGATGCCAATTTGATCAACAAATGTGCATGCAAACTTTTGAGACATTCCAAACTATTTTCACCCCGTTTAAGCCCAACCTTAGCAAAACCCCACAACGAAGTTTCACGTCTGACTAATTTCTCAAAATTAAAATTTAATCATAGATTTAAATCCACATTTGGAAAATAAGAGTGCATGCCAACTTTCACGATGTTGAGAGCTATTTTCGCCATCTTTAAGCCAAACCCTAACAAAACTGCATGATGCAGTCTCCCCTTTGACCAGATTCTTAGAATTTAAACCTGATCATATGTTTGGATGCATATTGGATAGACAAGCATGCACGCCAACTTTCGCGACGTTTCAACCTATTTGGCGCCCTTTAGGCCCAACCCTGTTGAAACCGCACGACGAAGTTTACCTTTTGAGCAGTTTCTTAGAATTTAAATTTGATCATAAATTTGGATGTCAGTTTGATCAACAAGTGTGCATGCAAAATTTTGAGACATTCCAAAATATTTTCACCCCCTTTAAGCCCAACCTTAGCAAAACCACACAACGAAGTTTCACGTTTGACTAATTTCTCAAAATTAAATTTTAATCATTGGTTTAAATCCGCATTTGAAAAATAACAGTGCATGCCAACTTTCATGATGTTGAGAGCTATTTTCGCCATCTTTAAGCCAAACCCTAACAAAACTGCATGATGTAGTCTTAGCTTTGACCAGATTCTTAGAATTTAAACCTGATCATATGTTTGGATGCATATGGGATAGACAAGCATACACATCAACTTTCGCGAAATTTCAAGCTATTTTTACCCCCTTTAGGCCCATCCCTGTTGAAATCGCACGACGGAGTTTCCCTTTCGAGCCATTTCTTTGAATTAAAATTTGATCATAAATTTGGATGCCAATTTTATCAACAAGCGTGCATGCAAACTTTTGAGACATTCCAAAATATTTTCACCCCCTTTAAGCCCAACCTTAGCAAAACCACACAACGAAGTTTCACGTTTGACTAATTTCTCAAAATTAAAATTTAATCATAGATTTACATCCGCATTTGGAAAATAAGAGTGCATGCCAACTTTCACGATGTTGAGAGCTATCTTCGCCATCTTTAAGCCAAAGCCTAACAAAACTGCATGATGCAGTCTCAACTTTGACCAGATTCTTAGAATTTAAACCTGGTCATATGTTTGGATACATATTGGATAGACAAGCATGCACGCCAACTTTCGCGATGTTTCAAGCTATTTTGACCCCCTTTAAGCCCAACCCTATTGAAACCGCACGACGGAGTTTCTCCTTCGAGCAGTTTCTTAGAATTTAAATTTGATCATGAATTTGGATGCCAATTTGATCAACAATCATGCATGCAAACTTTTGAGACATTCCAAAATATTTTCACCCCCTTCAACACCAACCTTAGTAAAACCGCACAACGAAGCTTCATGTTTGACTAATTTCTCAAAATTAAAATTTAATCATAGATTTAAATCTGCATTTGGAAAATAAGAGTGCATGCCAACTTTCACGATGTTGAGAGCTATTTTCGCCATCTTTAAGCCAAACCCTAACAAAACTGCATGATGCAGTCTCAGCTTTGACCAGATTCTTAGAATTTAAATCTGATCATATGTTTGGATGCATATTGGATATACAAGCATGCACGCCAACTTTCACGACGTTTCAAGCTATTTTGACCCCCTTTAAGCCCAACCCTGTTGAAACCGCACGACAGAGTTTCCCTTTCGAGCAGTTTCTCAGAATTTAAATTTGATCATAAATTTGGATGCCAATTTGATCAACAAGCGTGCATGCAAACTTTTGAGACATTCAAAACTATTTTCACCCCCTTTAAGCCCAACCTTAGCAAAACCGCACAACGAAGTTTCACGTTTGACTAATTTCTCAAAATCAAAATTTAATCATAGATTTGAATCCGCATTTGGAAAATAAGAGTGCATGCCAACTTTCACGATGTTGAGAGCTATTTTTGCCATCTTTAAGCCAAACCCTAACAAAACTGCATGATGCAGTGTTAGCTTTGACCAGATTCTTAGAATTTAAACCTGATCATATGTTTGGATGCATATTGGATAGAAAAGCATGCACGCCAACTTTTGCGACGTTTCAAGCTATTTTGACCCCCTTTAATCCCAACCCTGTTGAAACCGCACGACGGAGTTTCCCTTTCTAGCAGTTTCTCAGAATTTAAATTTGATCATAAATTTGGATGCCAATTTGATCAACAAGCATCCATGGAAACTTTTGAGACATTCCAAAATATTTTCACCCCCTTTAAGCCCAACCTTAGCAAAAGCACCCAACGAAGTTTCACGTTTGACTAATTTCTCAAAATTAAAATTTAATCATACATTTAAATCCGCGTTTTGAAAATAAGAGTGCATGCCAACTTTCACGATGTTGAGACCTATTTTCGCTATCTTTAAGCCAAACCCTAACAAAACTGCAAGATGCAGTCTCAGCTTTGACCAGATTCTTAGAATTTAAACCTGATCATATATTTGGATGCATAATGGATAGACAAGCATGCACGCCAACTTTCGCGACGTTTCAAGCTGTTTTGACCCCCTTTAAGCCCAACCCTATTGAAACCGCACGACGGAGTTTCCCTTTCGAGCAGTTTCTCAGAATTTAAATTTGATCATAAATTTGAATGCCAATTTTATCAACAAGCGTGCATGCAACC
>LPNX011052798.1:13212-23256 GCA_001517045.1 Pseudotsuga menziesii
TTAATCATTTATTTAAATTCGCATTTGGAAAATAAGAGTGCATGCCAACTTTGACGATTGTGAGAGCTATTTTCTCCATCTTTAATCCAAACCATAACAAAACTGCATGATGCAGTCTCAGCTTTGACTAGATTCTTAGAATTTAAAGCTGATCATATGTTTGGATGCATATTGGATAGACAAGCATGCACGCCAACTTTCACGACGTTTCAAGCTATTTTGACCCCCCTTAAGCCCAACCCTGTTGATACCGCACGACGGAGTTTCCCTTTCGAGCAGTTTCTTAGAATTTTAATTTGATCATAAATTTGGATGCCAATTTGATCAACAAGCGTGCATGCAAACTTTTGAGACATTCCAAAATATTTTCAGACCCTTTAAGCCCAACCTTAGCAAAACCGCACAATGAAGTTTCACGTTTGACCAATTTCTCAAAATTAAAATTTAATCATAGATTTAAATCCGCATTTGGAAAATAAGAGTGCATGCCAACTTTCACGCTGTTGAGAGCTATTTTCGCCATCTTTAAGCCAAACCCTAACAAAACTACATCATGCAGTCTCAGCTTTGACCAGATTCTTAGAATTTAAACCTGATCATATGTTTGGATGCATATTGGATAGACAAGCATGCACGCCAACTTTCACGACGTTTCAAGCTATTTTGACCCCCTTTAAGCCCAACCCTGTTGAAACAGCACGACGGAGTTTCCCTTTCGAGCAGTTTCTTAGAATTTAAATTTGATCATAAATTTGGATGCCAATTTGATCAACAAGCGTGCATGCAAACTTTTGAGACATTCCAAAATATTTTCACCCTCTTTAAGCCCAACCTTAGCAAAACCGCACAACGAAGTTTCACGTTTGACAAATTTCTCAAAATTAAAATTTAATCATATATTCAAATCTGCATTTGGAAAATAAGAGTGAATGCCAACTTTCATGATTTTGAGAGCTATTTTCGCCATCTTTAAGCCAAACCCTAATAAAATTGCATGATGCAGTCTCAGCTTTGACCAGATTCTTAGAATTTAAACCTGATCATATGTTTCGATGCATATTGGATAGACAAGTATGCACGCCAACTTTCACGACGTTTCAAGCTCTTTTGACACCCTTTAATCGCAACCTTGTTGAAACCGCACGACGGAGTTTCCCTTTCGAGCAGTTTCTTAGAATTTAAATTTGATCATAAATTTGGATGCCAATTTGATCAACAAGCGTGCATGCATACTTTTGAGACATTCCAAAGTATTTTCACCCCCTTTAAGCCCAAACTGCACAACGAAGTTTCACGTTTGACTAATTTCTCAAAATTAAAATTTAATCATAGATTTAAATCCGCATTTGGAAAATAAGAGTGCATGCCAACTTTCACGATGTTGAGAGCTATTTTCGCCATGTTTAAGCCTAATCCTAACAAAACTGCATGAGGCATTCTCAGCTTTGACCAGATTCTTAGAATTTAAAGCTGATCATATGTTTGGATGCATATTGGATAGACAAGCATGCACACCATCTTTCGCGATGTTTCAAGATATTTTGAACCCCTTTAAGCGCAAGCCTATTGAAACCGCACGACGGAGTTTCCCTTTCGAGCAGTTTCTTAGAATTTAAAATTGATCATAAATTGGGATGCCAATTTGATCAACAAGAATGCATGCAAATATTTTCACCCCCTTTAAGCCCAAGCTTAGCAAAACCGCACAACGAAGTTTCACATTTGACCAATTTCTCAAAATTAAAATTTAATCATAGATTTAAATCCGCATTTGGAAAATAAAAGTGCATGCCAACTTTCACGATGTTGAGAGCTATTTTCGCCATCATTAATCCAAAACCTAACAAAACTGCATGATGCAGTCTCAACTTTGACCAGATTCAGAATTTAAACCTGATCATATGTTTGGATACATATTGGATAGACAAGCATGCACGCTAACTTTCGCAACGTTTCAAGCTATTTTGACCCCCTTTAAGCCCAACCCTGTTGAAACCGTACGACGGAGTTTCCCTTTCGAGCAGTTTCTTAGAAATTAAATTTGATCATAAATTTGGATGCTAATTTGATCAACAAGCGTGCATGAAAACTTTTGAGACATTCCAAAATATTTTCACCCCCTTTAAGCCCAACCTTAGCAAAACCGCACAACGAAGTTTCACATTTGACTAATTTCTCAGAATTAAAATTTAATCATAGATTTAAATCCGCAATTGGAAAATAAGTGTGGATGCCAACTTTCACGATGTTGAGAGCTATTTTCGCCATCTTTAAGCTAAACCCTAACAAAACTGCATGATGGAGTCTCAGCTTTGAACAAATTCTTAGAATTTAAACCTGATCATATGTTTGGATGCATATTGGATAGACAAGCATGCACGCCAACTTTCGCGACGTTTCAAGATATTTTGACCCCCTTTAAGCTCAAGCCTATTGAATCCGCACGACGGAGTTTCCCTTTCGATCAGTTTCTTAGAATTTAAATTTGATCATCAATTTGGATGCCAATTTGATCAACAAGCGTGCATGCAAACTTTTGAGACATTCCAAAATATTTTCACACCCTTTAAGCCCAACCTTAGCAAAACCGCACAATGAAGTTTCACGTTTGACCAATTTCTCAAAATTAAAATTTAATCATAGATTTAAATCCGCATTTGAAAAATAAGAGTGCATGCCAACTTTCACGATGTTAAGAGCTATTTTCACCATCTTTAAACCAAAGCCTAACAAAACTGCATGATGCAGTCTCAGCTTTGACCAGATTCTTAGAATTTAAACCTGATCATATGTTTGGATGCATATCGGATAGAGAAGCATGCACGCCAACTTTCGCGACGTTTCAAGATATTTTGACCCCCTTTAAGCTCAAGCCTATTGAATCCGCACGACGGAGTTTCCCTTTCGATCAGTTTCTTAGAATTTAAATTTTATCATCAATTTGGATGCCAATTTGATCAACAAGCGTGCATGCAAACTTTTGAGACATTCCAAAATATTTTCACACCCTTTAAGCCCAACCTTAGAAAAACCGCACAATGAAGTTTCACGTTTGACCAATTTCTCAAAATTAAAATTTAATCATAGATTTAAATCCGCATTTGAAAAATAAGAGTGCATGCCAACATTCACGATGTTGAGAGCTATTTTCGCCATCTTTAAGCCAAACCTTAACAAAACTACATGATGCAGTCTCAACTTTGACCAAATTCTTAGAATTTAAACGTGATCATATGTTTGGATGCATATTGGATAGAAAAGCATGCACACCAACTTTCGTGACGTTTCAAGCTATTTTGACCCCCTTTAAGCCCAACCCTGTTGAAACCGCACGAAGGAGTTTCCCTTTCGAGCAGTTTCTTAGAATTTAAATTTGATCATAAATTTGTATGCCAATTTCATCAACAAGGGTGCAGCCAATCTTTTGAGACATTCCAAAATATTTTCACCCCCTTTAAGCCCAACCTTAGCAAACCCGCACAACGAAGTTTCACGTTTGACCAATTTCTCAAAATTAAAATTTAATCATATATTTAAATCTGCATTTGGAAAATAAGAGTGAATGCCAACTTTCACGATGTTGAGAGCTATTTTCGCCATCATTAAGCCAAACCCTAATAAAACTGCATGATGCAGTCTCAGCTTTGACCAGATTCTTAGAATTTAAACCTGATCATATGTTTGGATGCATATTGGATAGACAAGTATGAACGCCAACTTTCACAACGTTTCAAGCTCTTTTGACACCCTTTAATCGCAACCTTGTTGAAACCGCACGACGGAGTTTCCCTTTCGAGCAGTTTCTTAGAATTTAAATTTGATCATAAATTTGGATACCAATTTGATCAACAAGCGTGCATGCAAACTTTTCAGACATTCCAAAATATTTTCACCCCCTTTAAGGCCAACCTTATCAAAACCGCACAACGAAGTTTCACGTTTGACTAATTTCTCAAAATTAAAGTTTAATCATAGATTTAAATCCGCATTTGGAAAATAAGAGTGCATGCCAACTTTCACGATGTTGAGGGCTATTTTCACCATTTTTAAGCCTAAGCCTAACAAAACTGCATGATGCATTCTCAGCTTTGACCATATTCTTAGAATTTAAACATGATCATATGTTTGGATGCATATTGGATAGACAAGCATGCACACCAACTTTCACGATGTTTCAAGATATTTTGACCCCCTTTAAGCGCAAGCCTATTGAAACCGCACGACGGAGTTTCTCTTTCGAGCAGTTTTTTAGAATTTAAATTTGATCATAAATTTGGATGCCAATTTGATCAACAAGCGTGCATGCAAACTTTTGAGACATTCCAAAATATTTTCACCCCCTTTAAGCCCAACCTTAGCAAAACCGCACAACGAAGTTTCAAATTTGACCAATTTCTCAAAATTAAAATTTAATCATAGATTTAAATCCGGATTTGGAAAATAAGAGTGCATGCCAACTTTCACGATGTTGAGAGATATTTTCCCCATCATTAAGCCAAAGCCTAACAAAACTGCATGATGCAGTCTCAACTTTGACCAGATTCAGAATTTAAACATGATCATATGTTTGGATGCATATTGGATAGACAAGCATGGACGCTAACTTTCGCAACGTTTCAAGCTATTTTGACCCCCTTTAATCCCAACCCTGTTGAAACCGTACGACGGAGTTTCCCTTTCGAGCAGTTTCTCAGAAATTAAATTTGATCATAAATTTGGATGCCAATTTGATCAACAAGCGTACATGCAAACTTTTGAAACATTCCAAAATATTTTCACCCCCTTTAAGCCCAACCTTAGCTAAACCGCACAACGAAGTTTCACGTTTGACTAATTTCTCAAAATTAAAATTTAATCATAGATTTAAATCCGCAATTGGAAAAAAAGTTTGGATGCCAACTTTCACGATGTTGAGAGCTATTTTCGCCATTTTTATGCTAAACCCTAACAAAACTGCATGATGCAGTCTCAGCTTTGAACAGATTCTTAGAATTTAAACCTGATCATATGTTTGGATGCATATTGGATAGACAAGCATGCACGCCAAATTTCGCGACGTTTCAAGCTATTTGGACCCCCTTTAAGCCCAACCCTGTTGAAACTGCACGACATAGTTTCCCTTTCGAGCAGTTTTTTAGAATTTAAATTTGATCATCAATTTGGATGCCAATTTGATCAACAACCGTGCATGCAAACTTTTGAGACATTCCAAAATATTTTCACCCCTTTCAAGCCCAACCTTAGCAAAACCGCACAACGAAGTTTCACGTTTGACCAATTTCTCAAAATTAAAATTTAATCATAGATTTAAATCTGCATTTGGAAAATAAGAGTCCATGCGAACTTTCACGATGTTGAGAGCTATTTTTGCCATCTTTAATCCAAACCATAACAAAACTGCATGATGCAGTCTCAGCTTTGACTAGATTCTTAGAATTTAAACCTGGTCATATATTTGGATGCATATTGGATAGACAAGCATGCACACCAACTTTCACGACGTTTCAAGCTATTTTGACCCCCTTTAAGCCCAACCCTGTTGATACCGCACGACGGAGTTTCCCTTTCGAGCAGTTTCTTAGAATTTAAATTTGATCATGAATTTGGTTGCCAATTTGATCAAGAAGCGTGCATGCAAACTCTATAGACATTCCAAAATATTTTCACCCCCTTTAAGCCCAACCTTAGCAAAACCGCACAACGAAGTTTCACGTTTGACTAATTTCTCAAAATTAAAATTTAATCCTTTATTTAAATCCGCATTTGGAAAATAAGAGTGCATGCCAACTTTCACGATGTTGAGAGCTATTTTCGCCATCTTTAAGCCAAACCCTAACAAAACGTCATGATGCAGTCTCGGCTTTGACCAGATTCTTAGAATTTAAACCTGATCATATGTTTGGATGCATATTGGATAGACAAGCATGCACGCCAACTTTCGCGACGTTTCAAGCTATTTTGACCCCCTTTAAGCCCAACTCTGTTGAAACCGCACGACGGAGTTTCCCTTTCGAGCAGTTTCTTAGAATTTAAATTTGATCATCAATTTGGATGCCAATTTGATCAACAAGCGTTCATGCAAACTTTTGAGACATTCCAAAATATTTTCACCCCCTTCAAGCCCAACCTTAGCAAAACCGCACAACGAAGTTTCACGTTTGACCAATTTCTCAAAATTAAAATTTAATCATAGATTTAAATCTGCATTTGGAAAATAAGAGTGCATGCCAACTTTCACGATGTTGAGAGATTTTTTTGCCATCTTTAATCCAAACCATAACAAAACTGCATGATGCAGTCTCAGCTTTGACTAGATTCTTAGAATTTAAACCTGATCATATGTTTGGATGCATATTGGATAGACAAGCATGCACGCCAACTTTCGCGACGTTTCAAGTTATTTTGACCTCCTTTAAGCCCAACCCTGTTGATACCGCACGACGGAGTTTCCCTTTCGAGCGGTTTCTTAGAATTTTAATTTGATCATAAATTTGAATGCCAATTTGATCAACAAGCGTGCATGCAAACTTTTGAGACATTCCAAAATATTTTCACCCCCTTTAAGCCCAACCTTAGCAAAACCGCACAACAAAGTTTCACGTTTGACTAATTTCTCAAATTAAAATTTAATCATAGATTTAAATTTGCATTTGGAAAATAAGAGTGAATGCCAACTTTCATGATGTTCAGAGCTA
Source organism: Pseudotsuga menziesii (assembly GCA_001517045.1). NCBI lineage: Eukaryota > Viridiplantae > Streptophyta > Pinopsida > Pinales > Pinaceae > Pseudotsuga > Pseudotsuga menziesii. The sequence continues at coordinate 19,908 of LPNX011052798.1, forward strand.
TTTTCGCCATCTTTAAGCCAAACCCTAACAAAACTGCATGTTGCAGTCTCAGCTTTGACCAGATTCTTAGAATTTAATCCTCATCATATGTTTGGATGCATATTGGATACACAAGTATGCACGCCAACTTTCACGACGTTTCAAGCTATTTTGACCCCCTTTAAGCCCAACCTTAGCAAAACCGCACAACGAAGGTTCACGTTTCACTAATTTCTCAAAATTAAAATTTAATCATAGATTTAAATCCGTATTTGGAAAATAAGAGTGCATGCCAACTTTCACGATGTTGAGAGCTATTTTCGCCATCTTTAAGCCAAAGCCTAACAAAACTGCAATGTGCATTCTCAGCTTTGACCAGATTCTTAGAATTTAAACCTGATCATATGTTTGGATGCATATTGGATAGACAAGCATGCACGTCAACTTTCACGACGTTTCAAGCTATTTTGACCGCCTTTAAGCCCAACCTTGTTGAAACCGCACGACGAAGTTTCCCTTTCGAGCAGTTTCTCAGAATTTAAATTTGATCATAAATTTGGGTGCCAATTTGATCAACAGGCGTGCATGCAAACTTTTGAGACATTCCAAAATATTTTCACCCCCTTTAATCCCAACCTTAGCAAAACCGCACAACGAAGTTTCACGTTTGACTAATTTCTCAAAATTAAAATTTAATCATAGATTTAAATCCGCATTTGGAAAATAAGAGTTCATGCCAACTTTCACGATGTTGAGAGCTATTTTCGCCATCTTTAAGCCAAACCCTAACAAAACTGCATGATGCAGTCTCAGCTTTGACCAGATTCTTACAATTTAAACCTAATCATATGTTTGGATGCATATTGGATAGACAAGCATGCATGCCAACTTTCGCGATGTTTCAAGCTATTTTGACCCCCTTTAAGCCCAATGCTGTTGAAATCGCACGACGGAGTTTCCCTTTCGAGCAGTTTCTTAGAATTTAAATTTGATCATAAATTTGGATGCCAATTTTATCAACAAGCGTGCATGCAAACTTTTGAGACATTCCAAAATATTTTCACCCCCTTTAAGCCCAACCTTAGAAAAATCGCACAACGAAGTTTCACGTTTGACTAATTTCTTAAAATTAAAATTTAATCATAGATTTAAATCCGCATTTGGAAAATAAGAGTGCATGCCAATTTTCACGATATTGAGAGCTATTTTCGACATCTTTAAGCCAAACCCTAACAAAACTGCATGATGCAGTCTCAGCTTTGACCAGATTCTTAGAATTTAAACCTGATCATATGTTTGGATGCATATTGGATAGATAAGCATGCACGCCAACTTTCACGACGTTTCAAGCTATTTTGACCCCCTTTAAGCCCAACCCTGTTGAAACCGCACGACAGAGTTTCCCTTTCGAGCAATTTCTTAGAATTTAAATTTGATCATAAATTTGGATGCCAATTTGATCAACAAGCGTGCATGCAAACTTTTGAGACATTCCAAAATATTTTCACCCCCTTTAAGCCCAACCTTAGCAAAACCGCACAACGAAGTTTCACGTTTGACTAATTTCTCAAAATTAAAATTTAATCATAGATTTAAATCTGCATTTGGAAAATAAGAGTGCATGCCAACTTTGACCAGATTCTTAGAATTTAAACCTGATCATATGTTTGTGTAGTGCCCCATTTTTTTAGACTCTTTTATTGTTCGACTATATTATTATTTGAGGGCATTTTATCGCAAATGACCCGGTTAAATTTTGAATTATATGTTTTGATCATGTTGATACATTTGGGTACTCTTGGATAAATGAAATTTTGTAATGCAACATTGTACTGCCTTGTTGGACAGACTGTTTCAAGTGTTAAAATGTGTAATGGTTTCAGGGCATTTCGAGTACAAACGGCCCGGTTTAATGCAATGAATTAAAACGACTTATTTATGTATTGGTTGTTGTGTCACAATGATTGCTTATGAATGAATGGACATTGGTAGATAGATTATATAATGTGATATGATTGATCTAAAATGTGTGAATGAAATATATGAACAATTTGCATTTCTTATGATGTATTGGTAGATGCTTTGATAGTTTTCTAGTGTGACAGGGACCCAACTGCGCAATGACACAAGGTGGTGTCAATGCCACATGAATTTTAGTTTGAATATGAACAGGATATCAGGTGATACAATTTATTTTAATAATATTTTGATTAAATTGTGTAAGTGCGATTAATGCACATGGTTTTCATGTGTGTAGGCACATGATCTGGTTCCCAATTGATCCACAAAGGATGATGGGGTTGCACGAAAGAAAGTACATGTATGGTTAGCACATATTTTCCATGTGGCAGGTTGAAAAGCGAGAGAGGCTTTTACCTGCAAGAGACATGCTGCCGTGAGGGTAGGCCGCGGACTCGGTCACTCATGAGGATCAACTGAGGGGCGCGCAATGAGGTGTCGACCTTATTCCTCAGTAGCCATGAGTCTCTCTATAGCGTGGATTGGACTGAGTTAACGTGGTCTCAGACATCGCACTAACTCCCCGCCACGGAAAGTGGGATATTTAAAGGGCATGAAGACGATCATGGCACCCTTGATATCACCTGGAGAAACAAAAGAAATTATTAAAACTATTAGATTGAAAATAATTAATAACTAAACCATAAACTCATGACTTGGAAATAAATAACGGAAGTGCAACCTTATGAAATAAAAAGTAAAGAAATTTAAAAAAAATAAAAATAAAAATATAAAAGAGGAAATCATCATAAAGGGAGATAAAGTAAATTCTAAATAGAAACACATTGCACACACACAAAAATAGTAAATCAAGCAAAAATCTAGGAATGAAATATAGGAATGGTTTAAATAAAGAAATCCTAAATTAAGCACATTGCATAAATGCATATCACAAAGATCCGTTGAAATAAAATAAAATAAAAAGAATTCAAAATAATAATAAATGAAAATAATAATGCAAAATGATATAAATAAAGAGGTAGGGTTTGAGCAGGGGAGGCTTTTTACCCTAATGTTGGATGGATGAGAGAAGGCAGAGGCAGATGGTGGCTGTAGAGAGTTTGGCTTATCAAGTGTGAACAGGGTTGGGAGGCCCTGGGTGATTCTACACACTCTGATTGTGCTTGGGTACTTCTTTCGGCAACCCCATTCAGCTCGGGGGTCCTTAGGGAAGGAGAGTACCCATTGGAATGGTAGGGAGGTCAACCGGTGGATATCTTGTGATTGGGAACTGATCGACGTTCATGGGAACCAGACAAGTTCGTGGTGCGGCAACCTCAGAAAGAACAAGCCTGCACAAAGAAACTCAGGTTTTTATGGACTGTTAGATGGTTGTATTTTATTTAGATCT
>LPNX011052798.1:23495-33704 GCA_001517045.1 Pseudotsuga menziesii
CTTGATCTTTATTTTAGATCTGTAATCGTATTTTTTTAGATATGTGTTTTGCATTTTAATATAGATATTGATTTATTTATAGATTTGGATTTGCATTTCTGATCTGGATTTAATAAGTACATTTGCTACTGCTATAAACTGTATCTAGTACTTTCTACAAACATCTGCTGAGAAATCTGTGAAAAATCCCAAATTTGCGTAGCTCATTTGCTTAGCAAGCACAACGGCAGATCAGTAATGCCAAGAGCACGACATCACATAGTTCATCTCCATCTCAACCAACAAATCCAGCCTCTTGCAAATTCCCTTCCTTACAGAAAGCGCCCAACATCGTATTAAAGGTTAAGATACTTGGAACGTTGCCGCTGTCAAGCATTTGTCGATATTTCCCGAGCCTGTTCTATACGAACAAATCAAGCAGGACCTTCAGAATCCTATGGTAGTTTCGGATACTGGGCACAATCCCAACACGAATAATTCTATAATACAAATCAACACTGTCCTCAATCGGCCTTTCCTTCGTATAAATCCAGAGCAGCAAGTCAAGAAGCCTAGGAGATGTGTCTTTACCTCTGTATTCATTGATCAAAGACTCTAAGACACTGCAGCATTGGGTTTTAACAATGCTCTTTACAATATAGCACGCCGATCAATCAAGCCCCGCACCGCTCAATATTTGCAAGAGGGTACCATAGATTGAGGTCGTGGGTTCGAACCCGGGCTACCTTTGAGCCCAATGAAAGAAACGCAAGGCAAGCCTGGGCTTCGCTCTCATCTTACACAACACTCGAACAACTATTGAGGGATTTAAAACCATATCATTGCATCCTAAACCCCATGGCTGGTTTCATTTGGGTTTCGCAGATAATGTCTACGATGTCCTCTTCTCCGATTTCCCCTTTTGACCAGCGAGTGGTTCTTGCGGATTCCTGCATTTTAAATTCTGTCACAGATATTGCAGCTCCTTCTGCCTGCTAGGTGCTTGCATGCCTTCTTTACTGAGGAAAAGAACCAATTGAATTCTACCAAACCACTTCAAACTATAAGTGCTTACAGCGTTCAGTCTTCGGCTAAGAACTTGCACTTGCATGAACTCCCTTCGCTGGCAGTCGTTATATGTATTTTGACCTCTTCATAGTCGATCCAGAGAATACTATTTAGTTGAGAACCCAAAAGAAAGAAAGAGTGATACATCTGATAGTGAGCTTCAGAATTGGATTGAATACTTTCAATAAGGTTAGGTAGATTGACGGCTTAATTGAATACAGGATATCAGAACCAAATGCTTGAACGACTCGCATGATCATGAATGAGCAGTAGTAAAGTCCCGGCTTTAAGTGCTGGCTTAGGGTATTGCTTCTCTGCTCCACAAACATTTCTATCTATATTATTGAATAAGCGTGATTTTAATATCTACATTTTAACACAAAGAACTCTTACCTTCACCTAATTTTGTTCAACCACAAAATATGATTCAATTCATGCTTTTTCTATTTTGGAAAATTATATAAAGTCGTTGCCTTTTTAGTCTAATTCTATTCATATAAAGAGCATGGCTTTTTCTATTTTGAAATTATATAAAGTCATGACTTGTTAGTCTTTTCTATTTTTTTTATTCATTCAAAAATTAATTACTAAATTAGTATTATGGAAATTGATATATTTTCCTTGTGATATGATATATATATATAGGGTAATTTTATAATTCTTGCAAATATTAGTAAAGCAAAGTTAGCTATTAATCTAATGTTATATGTTACTTTTGAAATTGTTTACATTTATATCCAAAATTAATTAATTTTGAATGATTTAAATAATCTATTTATTAACTAGATATTTTATCATTATTTTGCTTTGTACATTTATGTGATATCATGTTATGTTGTTCAACAATGGACATACAAAGTATAAAAAAAAAAAGTGTATTTTCCTTGTTAATAGACGATGGGATGAAAAGGTGCTACACATGGTATCAGAGCGAGGTTCTAACTCTAGGACCTTGGGCTCATTGCTCTTTAAGTTATTTTTGTTTATTTATATTTATTTATTTATTTTTATTTACGTAGTGATTGGAAACTAATACATGAACTTTTCACCTTGCAAACTCAGGAAGCATGGATTCTAGAGGAAGAAGAGGAAGGAGAGGTAGAAGTGCTAAGGGACATGGTACACCACCTCTTTTACAGCCTTCGCCTCCACGTGATCCACTAGCAGTGGAAGAACCGACCCATATACCTGCAGGCGAGGTGATGAATATGATGCGTTCATTCCAGCGGATGTCTGAGGCATTGATTAGTCGGTTAGACCGAGAGGATAGAGATGCCGTAGCACCAACAGAAGGATCTCAGCAACCGCCGAAGGAAAATGCTCAAAGAGAACTTGAGAAGGTGAAATTTCCTGAATTTTGGGGCGCACCGGATGGCATTGCAGCTGAGGCATGGCTTGAGAACATGTCCATGTGCTTTGCATTACGCGATTATACCTCAAACATGAAAGTGCACATGGCGATATTGCAACTTAAGGGAAGCACACTGCTATGGTGGAAGACCTTGTTGCCGTAGCTTGGAATTGAAATAATAGAGGTCTCTTGGGAAATATTTGAAGAACGTTTTTGAGAACGTTACCTATCCGAAGAGTTTATTGAAAGACAATTGAATGAATTCAATTCCCTGAGGCAAGGAGGTCGATCAGTCCCTGAGTATGAAGCTAAATTTATGGAACTACTGAGGTACGCTCCACATTTGAGTACGCAGAAGTTGCGAGTGAATAAATTTGTGTATGGGCTCAACTTCAACATCAGGGAAACAGTGCGTATTTTGATGCCACGTACCTTGCACGAAGCAGTGCAAAAAGCTATCATAGCCGAGGAAGAGTTTGTAGGAGGTGGACAGTCTCGACCACCTCGACCTTCAGGAGCAGTGGTATAGAGACCAGGAGTACAGTCAGCTAGTGCTTCGAGATCAGCAACAGGACGCCAAAATTCATTTAAGAGTCCCACAGCAGGGACCGGTGGCTAGAGACCACCGTATATGCCACCAATGCAGTCACAATATCAGAGTGGAAATCCAGTAGCGCAACGCCCCCAGTATAGCAGTGGATCTACTTTTACTCAATCGGGTGTCCAGAGGTCGGCCCCAAAAGGGGGGTGTTGGACATGCGGAGAACCACATTTCCAGAGAGACTGTCCGCAAGCCAAGATAGATTCTAGTCAGGGAAAGGGACAGACTACAGTTGGAGACTTGGTCAAGGCTCACCGAATCCATGCTGCAGTCAACAACCGCCAGGCAGAACATCAATCCACCGTGCTAGAGGCGACAGGTAAAATAAATGGTATTAAATTTTCTCTTTTAGTAGACCCAAGAGCAACTGAAAGTTTTATTTCTTATGAAGCATTGTCTAGATGTAAGGTGATGGCAAGCAAGCAAGATACTTTCAATATGGTCGAGATGGCATCGGGTATCACTCAAAGAGGAGGAGAATTGGTCAAGGATTGTGTGGTAGACATGGGCATGTGTGTTACAAAAGTATCCCTTTATGCTACAGCATTAGGATCCTATGATATTATCTTAGGGATGGATTGGTTAGAAACCCATTCAGCTATGTTAGACTGTAAGGAGAAAAAGCTAATATTCATAGATGATGTCGGGCATAAGAGAATCCTAGTAGGGACTAAAAGAGGGGTATCATTAAGGTTTATTTCAGCATTGCAATTGAAAAAGAGCATGTGTAAGGGATGTGAGTTGTATGCGGTGGTAGTGATGAATGACAAGAAAGACACTGTCGATGTAAGTCAACACCCCATACTGTCCCAGTTTGCAGATGTATTCCCTGAAGAATTACCTGGGTTACCACCTAAGAGGGAGATTGAGTTCACTATTGAACTTAAGCCAGGAACCGAACCTATATCTAGAGTACCCTATCGTATGACGACACCCGAGTTGCAAGAATTGCAGATACAACTTCAAGAGATTTTAGATTTAGGTTTCATTCGCCCTAGTATATCACCTTGGGGAGCACCAGTGATATTCGTGAAGAAGAAGGATGGTTCATGGAGACTTTGCATTGACTATCGTCAATTAAACAAAGCAACCATAAGGAATCAATATCCCTTACCAAGAATTGACGATCTGTTTGATCAGATGAAAGGGGCAACAATATTTTTGAAAATAGATCTAAGGTCGGGATACCATCAACTAAGAATCAGAGAAGAAGATGTACCAAAGACTGCATTTAAAACTCGATATGGACATTTCGAGTTTGTTGTAGTACCATTTGGGTTGACGAATGCACCTGGAGTTTTCATGAATTTGATGAATAATGTATTTAGAGAGTACTTGGATAAATTTGTACACGTGTTTTTAGATGATATCCTTATTTACTCAAGGACGCAAGAAGAGCACGAAGAGCATTTAAGACTTGTGTTGCAGCGTTTGAGAGAACGCAAACTATACGCCAAACTGCAAAGTGTTCCTTCTTCCAGCCAGAGATTCACTATTTAGGACATATTATAACTGGGGATGGTATAGCGGTGGATCCCGCAAAGGTTGAGGCCATTCTTGAATGGCCAGCACCGAAAAATGTACATGAGGTGTGCAGTTTTATAAGATTAGCAGGATATTATAGAAGATTCGTAGAAGGATTCTCAAAAATTGCAAGCCCAATTACAGAGTTACAGAAGAAGAACAAGAAGTTCATATGGATATAACGATGTGAGGAGGCATTCGCACAACTTAGGCAGTTGTTGACGACGGCTCCAGTTCTTAAGGTACCCGATATGGATAAAGACTTCTTAGTGTGTACTGATGCATCGAAAGAAGGTCTAGGAGGTGTTTTGATGCAAGAAGGTAGGGTGATAGCTTACTCCTCAAGGAAACTTAGACCTCATGAGGAGAACTATGCAACGCATGACTTAGAGCTTGCTGATGTGGTTTATGCTTTGCATTTATGGAGACATTATCTGGTAGGAAGGAAATTTGAGTTAAAGACAGATCACCATGGGCTACAGTATATTTTTACCCAAAGCGACCTCAATGCTAGACAAAGGAGGTGGTCTGAATTAATGAGCGAGTATGATTTTGAAATATCGTACATTAAAGGGACAATGAATAAGGTGGTGGATGCTCTAAGTCGAAGGCCTCGTATCTTTTCCCTAGTGCCCTTAAAAACAAATTTACGGGAAAAGATATTGAAATTACAATTGGAAGATGAGTGGTATAGAGAGGTTAAGACCGAGTTAGAAAATGAGGTATTGAAGAACCCAAAGTATGAAGGGTATGTGTTTGAGGAAGATGGATTATTGCGATATAACAAGAGAATTTATGTACCATCCAATGAAGAAGTTCAAAATTTGATCTTATCTGAGGCTCACAGGGCTGTGTATATGGCACATCCTGGGGTTAAGAAGATGTACGCAGATTTAAAACTGTTATTTTATTGGAGTGGAATGAAGAAGGATGTAGTTAGCTTTGTGGAAAGATGCCTAGAATGTTAATTGGTCAAGGCTGAGCATATGCATCCTGCAGGATTACTACAACCACATGTAATTCCGGAATCAAAATGGGAGGTTATATCAATGGATTTTATTGTTGGGTTACCAATGACTGCAAGAAGACATGACTCTATTTTTGTGGTCGTGGATACTTTAACTAAGAGTGCGCATTTTATACATGTAAAGACTACCTATCAAGCACCAGAGATTGCAAGAGTATTTATAAATGAAATTGTGAGGTTACATGGTGTACCTCGCAAGATAATTTCAGATAGAGGGCCAGTATTCACTGAAAGGTTTTGGACAAGTTTCCAAGCCGCTTTGGGGACAAGGTTAAATTTTAGTACATCATATCACCCTGAGACAGATGGCCAGACAGAAAGGGTGAACCAAGTCTTGGAAGACATGTTACGTATGTATGTGATGGATCAACAAAAGCGTTGGGAGGAATATCTACCTTTGGTTGAGTTTGCTTACAACAATAGTTATCAAAGCTCTACTAAGATGGCACCGTTTGAATTCTTATATCGGAGGCCGTGTAGAACCCCGTTGAGTTGGGATCGCCTGGAAGATAGAGTCCTTGTAGGACCAGAATTGATTCAAGAAATGGAAGAACAGATGACAACTATTCATGCACGGTTGAAGGAAGCACAGGATAGACAAAAGAGCTATGCTGATGCAAATATAATCGATAGGAGTTATGAAGTAGGTGATAAGGTATTCCTTCGGGTTAGGCCACAAAAGAGCTCCATTAAATTTGGAAAGGGAGCTAAATTATCACCGCGATTCGTAGGACCGTTTGTGATACTCGAGAAGTTGGGACCAGTTGACTATTGTCTTGCATTTCCATCATCGTTGAGTCGTATGCATAATGTTTTTCATGTTTCTATTTTGAGTCATTATATTTCAGATCCTTCTCATATTATAAATTTGAGTAACTTGCAGATATCGGACGATGGGGTCTTGAAGGCCGAACCGATCCGTATACTGGACCAATGAACTCGACAGCTTCGGTGTCGATTAGTTGATCAGGTAAAGGTCCAATGGGATAACTACAGTTCTAACTCAGCTACTTGGGAGGATGCATCCGAAATGCACCAGCAGTTTCCTTACTTGTTTTGAAAACTTCGGGACGAAGTTTCTTGAAGAGGGGGTGTATGTAGTGCCCCATTTTGTTAGACTCTTTTATTGTTTGACTATATTATTATTTGAGGGCATTTTATCGCAAATGACCCGGTTAAATTTTGAATTATATGTTTTGATCATGTTGATACATTTGGGTACTCTTGGATAAATGAAATTTTGTAATGCAACATTGTACTGCCTTGTTGGACAGACTGTTTCAAGTGTTAAAATGTGTAATGGTTTCAGGGCATTTCGAGTACAAACGACCCAGTTTAATGCGATGAATTAAAACGACTTATTTATGTATTGGTTGTTGTGTCACAATGATTGCTTATGAATGAATGGACATTGGTAGATAGATTATATAATGTGATATGATTGATCTAAAATGTGTGAATGAAATATATGAACAATTTGCATTTCTTACGATGTATTGGTAGATGCTTTGACAGTTTTCTAGTGTGACAGGGACCCAACTGCGCAATGACACAAGGTGGTGTCAATGCCACATGAATTTCGGTATGAATATGAACAGGATATCAGGTGATACAATTTATTTTAATAATATTTTGATTAAATTGTGTAAGTGCGATTAATGCACATGGTTTTCATGTGTGGAGGCACATGATTTGGTTCCCAATTGATCCACAAAGGATGATGTGGTTGCACGAAAGAAAGTACCCGTATGGTTAGCACATATTTTCCATGTGGTAGGTTGAAAAGCGAGAGAGGCTTTTACCTGCAAGAGACATGCTGCCGTGAGGGTAGGCCGCGGACTCGGTCACTTACGAGGATCAACTGAGGGGCGCGTAATGAGGTGTCGACCTTATTCCTCAGTAGCCATGAGTCTCTCTACAGCGTGGATTGGACTGAGTTAATGTGGTCTCAGCCATCGCACTAACTCCCCGCCACGAAAAGTGGGATATTTGAAGGGCATGAAGATGATCATGGCACCCTTGATATCACCTGGAGAAACAAAATAAATTATTAAAACTATAAGATTGAAAATAATTAATAACTAAACCATAAACTCATGACTTGGAAATAAGTAACGGAAGTGCAACCTTATGAAATAAAAAGTAAATAAATTAAAAAAAAATAAAAATAAAAATATAAAAGAGGAAATCATCATAAAGGGAGATAAAGTAAATTCTATATAGAAACACATTGCACACACACAAAAATGGTAAATCAAGCAAAAATCTAGGAATGAAATATAGGAATGGTTTAAATAAAGAAATCCTAAATTAAGCACATTGCATAAATGCATATCACAAAGATCCGTTGAAATAAAATAAAATAAAAAGAATTCAAAATAATAATAAATGAAAATAATAATGCAAAATGATATAAATAAAGAGGTAGGGTTTGAGCAGGGGAGGCTTTTTACCCTAATGTTGGACGGATGAGAGAAGGCAGAGGCAGATGGTGGCTGTAGAGAGTTTGGCTTATCAGGTGTGAACAGGGTTGGGAGGCCCTGGGTGATTCTACACACTTTGATCGTGCTTGGGTACTTCTTCCGGCAACCCCATTGAGCTCGGGGGTCCTTGGGGAAGGAGAGTACCCATTGGAATGGTAGGGAGGTCAACCGGTGGATCTCTTGTGATTGCGAACTGATCGATGTTCGTGGGGATCAGACAAGTTCGTAGTGCGGCAACCTCAGAAAGAACAAGCCTGCACAAAGAAACTCAGGTTTTTATGGACTGTCAGATGGTTGTATTTTATTTAGATTTGTATTTGTATTTTATTTAGATCTGTATTTTCATTTTAATACAGATCTCGATTTTTATTTTAGATTTGTAATCGTATTTTATTTAGATCTGTGCTTTGCATTTTAATACAGATCTCGATCTTTATTTTAGATCTGTAATCGTATTTTACTTAGATCTGTGCTTTGCATTTTAATACAGATCTCAATCTTTATTTTAGATCTGTAATCGTATTTTATTTAGATCTGTGCTTTGCATTTTAATACAGATCTCGATCTTTATTTTAGATCTGTAATCGTATTTTTTTAGATATGTGTTTTGCATTTTAATATAGATATTGATTTATTTATAGATTTGGATTTGCATTTCTGATCTGGATTTAATAAGTACATTTGCTACGGCTATAAACTGTATCTAGTACTTTCTACAAACATCCGCTGAGAAATCTGTGAAAAATCCCAAATTTGCATAGCTCATTTGCTTAGCAAGCACAATAGCAGATCAGTAATGCCAAGAGCACGACATCACATAGTTCATCTCCATCTCAACAAACAAATCCAGCCTCTTGCAAAGTCCCTTCCTTACAGAAAGCGCCCAACATCGTATTAAACGTTAAGATACTTGGAACGTTGCCGCTGTCAAGCATCTGTCGATATTTCCGGGGCCTGTTCTATACGAACGAATCAAGCAGGACCTTCAGAATCCTATGGTAGTTTCGGATACTGGGCACAATCCCAAAACGAATAATTCTATAATACAAATCAACACTGTCCTCAATCGGCCTTTCCTTCGTATAAATCCAGAGCAGCAAGTCAAGAAGCCTAGGAGACGTGTCTTTACCTCTGTATTCATTGATCAAAGACTCTAAGACACTGCAGCATTGGGTTTTAACAATGCTCTTTACAATACAGCACGTCGATCGATCAAGCCCCGCACCGCTCAATATTTGCAAGAGGGTACCATAGGTTGAGGTTGTGGGTTCGAACCCTGGCTGCCTTTGAGCCCAATGAAAGAAATTCCTGGCAAGCCTGGGCTTCGCTCTTATCTTACACAACACTCGAACAACTATTGAGGGATTTAAAACCATATCATTGCATCCTAAACCCCATGGCTGGTTTCATTTGGGTTTCGCAGATAATGGCTACGATGTCCTCTTCTCCGATTTCCTCTTTTGACCAGCGAGTGGTTCTTGCGGATTCTTGCATTTTAAATTCTGTCACAGATATTGCAGCTCCTTCTGCCTGCTAGGTGCTTGCATGCCTTCTTGATTGAGGAAAAGAACCAATTGAATTCTACCAAACCACTTCAAACTATAAGTGCTTACAGCGTTCAGTCTTCGGCCAAGAACTTGCACTTGCATGAACTCCCTTCGCTGGCAGTCGTTATATGTAATATGATCTCTTCATAGTCGATCCAGAGAATACTATTTAGTTGAGAACCCGAAAGAAAGAAAGAGCGATACGTCTGATAGCGAGCTTCAAAATTGGATTGAATACTTTCAATAAGGTTAGGTAGACTGGCAGCTTAATTGAATACAGGATATCAGAACCAAACGCTTGAACGACTCGCATGATCATGAATGAGCAGTAGAAAAGTCCCAACTTTAAGTGCTGGCTTAGGGTATTGCTTCTCTGCTCCACAAACATTTCTATCTATATTATTGAATAAGCATGATTTTAATATCTACATTTTAACACAAAGAACTCTTACCTTCACCTAATTTTGTTCAACCACAAAATATGATTCAATTCACGCTTTTTCTATTTTGGAAAATTATATAAAGTTGTTGCCTTTTAGTCTAATTCTATTCATATAAAGAGCATGGCTTTTTCTATTTTGAAATTATATAAAGTCATGACTTGTTAGTCTTTTCTATTTTTTTTATTG
>LPNX011052829.1:0-10159 GCA_001517045.1 Pseudotsuga menziesii
CAACCAAGAGAAGGGATTTTGATCATTTGAGAAATTTGCATTTGTGAATTGAGAGAGCTAGTGGATGACTAGTTCTTGCCTTAGCCAATTTCGAGGGTGAAAGATTCCCATCCAAGCTGGTGTTTGGAGAGGCCACTCAGGTATTTCATGGAGATTTAATGGATTCATAAGTTATAGGTTTAAGCGACATGATAGCTCATGGACACTACAAGATCAGCTTGTTCTTTCGTCTATTTCAAGTTTTCTTAGCATATTCTTGCTCTATGGATTGAGGCACATTTGGTGAGCTATTGATTTTTTGGGGGGAGATTATAATGCCCCATTATTTTATGTTCTGATGTAAATGCTCTGTATTTCAATTTTATAATACTCTTAAGTCAAAATACTGAAATATTTCATGTAAAAATGTTAATCAATGAAGAAATAGTGCCGTTTCCCCATTATCTTGTTGTGAACCAATTTGATGTTGATGGATTCAAATGGATAAGTAAACTACTGATGGTTTATGGATGAATGGAATGTTATTTATGTGTTTATATTTTATAAGACTCACAGGTTGAAATACCCAAAATATTTCATGTATAAATGTTAAACAATGAAGAAACAGTGACATTTCCCCACTACCTTGTTGTGAACCAATATAATGTTGATAGATTCGAATGGATAAGTAAAATACTGATGGTTTATAGATGAATGGAATATTATTGATGGATTATATAAGTTTAATGTTCAGTACATAAACATTTGTAGTTATTTTGTTGAGTTTCATAGCATTTGGAGAAGTCTGCTTATCATTTCCCCCAAGGTTGAAACTAGTCTTTTTGCACCTGATTTAAGGGAGTTATAGAATACATTAAAAGTTGAATGGTGATTCATATGATTTCATATACATTTCCCATAATTCCATTCAGAAATTCGAGTTGGCTTGAGTCCATTTGGGAAGCCATTTTCAGTATTCATTGTGGGGGAATTAGAACCCCAAATTACTAGCCACAACCCCTACCTCGACCAGAATCTTAAATAAGTTTGCAGAAGCCTTTAGAGGGTCATAAATATTCCCTAAACATCATATTCAAACATTAATATCATTCATATACCTTATGTGAATATTTGGGAGCATTTGGACCAATTTGGAGACCTAAACATCAAAACTAGTCAAAGGTCGAAATAGGAAAAAAAGGTGAAAAGAATTGGTCATTTAATAAAATTTCAAAAAGGGACATTACATGGAACAATCCATCCTAGGAATGATGTAAAATTTATTTTTTTATCCTTATTAATACAAAAATACGCAACCGTTTCTGTTAAGAAAAAAATATTTGCACTATATTATCAAGTTATTGAATTTATAAATCAATTATATTTATTGATAAGTTAATTATTATTTTTTTGTTTGGTTACATGAAAAAGACTAATATTCATAGCTCCATCAGTAATCCATTTTTGAATGATATTGAAAACATAGATCTTGCAACTTGGACAAAAGATGAGACTTATGAATCTCTTTTAATCAATGAAAAGAGTGAGGCAAATATAACCAGATGTTGACTTACAATGTCGTGGTTAAAAAAGTGACATATGAAGAAAGGGATTTGAAAGGAGTGACTGTAAACATCTATCAAAAGCCACAAGCATTTATTAATTATCTCATAGATACATTTTCAATATAAGGAGATTGGGTCTTAGATTTGTTCTCGAGTTCATGTAAATTTTCAGATATTACATATGGAAACATATTTCAAGTTTTATCATTTTTTTATTATTCATTAATTTTTTTAAAATATACTTCTTTATGCGATCTGTCTTAACTTTTTGTTTTTGTTTTTGGTAATTAGGTACAACAATAGCATGCTCCTTACAGAAGGGAAGAAATTACGTATCCATTTATAATGATCCACTACAATGCAATTACATCAAGCAAAGAATTAATGTTATTCAAGTTCTTCTAGATGAATTGCAAGAAATTGGTTTGAAGAAATGAGAGTTTAGTGAAACACTTGTGGCAAAGATGTCAAAAGAGCCTCAACATTAGGAGGTATTTTTTTAACGGAGCACTTTGGACATCTTGTAGACATATAATACCCAATGGAAGAGGACATTGATGTCCTTGAGGAAAGCCAAGCTCCAAAAAAGTTCCAATTTCAATGAAGAATTTGGGCTGGATGATATTGTTGATTAGTTTAATGTCTTGAAAAAAATGTTAAATTTGACAACTTTTTGATAGGATATGTTAGTACTGTTTTGACTTTCATACTTTATTTTAGAAATACAATTTATATATATATTGTTTTTAATATGTTATTACAAATATATGGTATAGTTTTCTTGAATTTACATGAATCGTAACATTTTGGAATATAGTATGAAATAGCATCATTTTTATACAAAAAATCTATGAAAATGGTTTAAATGTCTTTATTTTCTGGAATTTCTTACAATTTTGTCAATAAAAAAGTATTATTTTGTCTATAAAGATGTCTTATTTTAAAGAAAAAATTGCAAAATGTATATGTTTTTCAATATAACTTGCTTCTAAATTTTATTTTTTTTGTTAAATGTCTAAAAAACACACTTGAAAATAGAACTTAATAATATTTTACGACAAAGATGATTCAAAGGCCCAAAAAAATGCCTTAAAATGAAAAAGTGTGATACTGGTATCAACCCTTTTTTAAATGGAGGTAAAAATAACGTTTAGAATTAGGAGAGAGGAAAACAAGAACTGTGTCGAGTTCTCATTTCATAGTATAAGTGGTTCTTTCTTTTGATGGAGAAAATACATGTCAAAATGATGGCCCTACTTTCTTTTCTTCATTAGGTATAATACAAATGAGATAGAAGAATGCATGACAAATCAATAGGGCTGGAGAAATAGTTATGGCCTACTTTCCTTTCTTTCAAGTGGATAACTCAGTTCAATAGGTGCAATTTCCCTCTTTCCAAAAATGAAAAGAGTGAGTAGTAGGTACAGTTTTAAATGGCAGGTTATTAAGGGTGCCGCACCTTAAATATGAGCTATATATTCACATCTGAATCACTATAATTTTTCCATAATTATTCTCTCAGCAGCACATTTTATGACTGACAAAACCCATAAATTGCCCCTTATTCCTTATAACTTGTAGAATATCAATACTTTTGACATTACCGTTGGAGACATCTTCCAGTTTAATCACGGGGGCATTCACAACTAGGACACAATTCTCCAATTTAGTAGAAATGTCATTCGCATTCACATTTCTATTACTCGCATTTACATTTTCCAATAACTGGAATTGCCTTAAGAATCATTGTTGTACCATTCCACCCAATTCCACTAGTGAGTGTCCCTCACATCTTATTTGTGTCTTACTTTACTTATTCTCATGCCTTTGTATAGCTATTCAATCTTCAACTCTTCCTTCTTTAACCTTGCAAACATACATTCAACCAAACAACTGATTATTTCAATGATCAATTACAAATTGGGAACCATGGCAGTTAATAAAAGATGAAAGGCTAATTTCTCTAGCAAGTTCATTGTGAAAACATTATATTCGGGGATCTTCTTCCATTCAAGCCTAGTGTTAGTGATGGTCTACACATTCCGTGAGACAAAAAACCTGTGTTAATTGGTGTTTTCCTTGTACTACAACTAGAGAAAGAAATGGTTGCAAAAACCTATGCAAATTGGTGTTTTACTTGTATTGCAACTACAGAAGACAAGCACTCCTCCACCTATAAATCTACACAAAGTATCACATAACAAGATAAGAAGCAAGTGTTCATAAATAAATCAATGAAATCAACAAGAAGAAACCTAGCTAACCAATCTTTCCTCGAGGTCACTAACATAATAGTATACTAGTATTATCCCTCAACCCTTAAACAATTAAACATGCATTCTAATAGTTGAAAGTGAGAACAAGTGAGCAACAATCACTAAGAACCTTGTGAAAAACAATATAATTTAGATATTTTCATTCAAAAGTCCCATAAATTACATGTGCCTTCCTCCTATTTATAAGATAAGAGGATGCTAGGGTTAGGTTTCCAAATTCCAAGGTCAAAAGGTGACACTGAGTTACAAGACACTTGTAACTTTTGGAAAAGTGACAAACATTGCTTCCAAAAAGACATTTTGTAATTCCCCCCCCCAAAAAAATATATATTTTAACTTGTAACACACATTGCAAATTTAATTAACTCAAAAAGAATTATACCCAAGAAAAACAATGGCTTTAAAAAACGTACTTTGAAAACGTGTCCAAAGGTGACACATCATCAACTAATATCTCAAGATTTATATATTCAATTGATTGGTGCTTGCCTATGCCAATTCTTATATTGTTTCAAATTGTGGTGGTGCTCAAAACTCTAAATGGCCATCAATGGTTGTCAGTCGATTAACCTATAATGAAGCCCATGGTTGGGTAGATGTTGAATTTGATTTGGAGGGTAGGGAAGTCTTGGAAAGGCTTTGAAAACCCAAGGAGTTGTCCACTATTTGAACACCTTTCATATCTAAAACCAATCCTCCTCATCGCCTATAATGATACCCCAAAATCTGACCAAGCATGGCCTTGAACCAAATTGAATTTGGGTAAAATACCCTTGAGCGTGAAAATTAGCATGCTTATACCACCAAGACTAACAACTCTAAATTTGAGTTTGAAAGTGTTTATATGGGTTTGTTGTGCATCAACACTATAATGTTTTTAGTTTCATGCAAATCAAACTCAAATTAAGATAGATTTGAATTGAAAAGATGTTGGGCTTATGGGTTGAATTGAAAATTTTGTTATTAAAAATCGAAATCTAAACTTATTTGTGAAAACAACAGGATTTTATAGTCTTTCTTGGTTCGCTACATCAAAACCTTATCATTAGCATCCCTTTTAGCTTCCATTTTTTTTTTAGAGATTTATTTGGTAGTTTTTTTTTGTTTTTTATTTTATTTTTTATGAAAAGTTGACTCTATTTCATGAAATGGTGCTAAAGTTGACATTATTTCAGATTTATTTGGTAGTTTTTTTTGTTTTTTTTTGTTTTTTTATTATTATGAAAAGTCGACTCTATTTCATGAAATGGTGCTAAAGTTGACATTATTTCATGCAAGGGCTTTAGCACCAAGTTTAGCACCATATTTAGTGATAGATTTAATGCTAGGTTTATCTTAGCACCAAATATAGCGGCAATTTTAGCACTAGCTTTAATACCAAGTTTAGAGCCAGATTTCCTAAGTGACTAAATAAAAGGGAGGGAGCATTTTAAAATACAAATATATATAACATAAAAGGTTAAAAACAAACCACTTGTCTCAATCCTCATGAGTTGGAGGGAATTTCAATTATTTTAATTAAAATCCATAATTTTCTCTCATAAAAGCCCTTCAAAACCTACTCTTTCATTATTTTCTCATTTTCTCTCTTTATATCTTCTCTTAACCACCATTATCCTTTATTCCTTAAGGTTCTCTCTCTTGAGATTTCATCATCATGGAGGACAGGGTTTTGGTTTCGTCCTTATGGAGGATAGGGTTTTGGTTTTATGGAGGAACCTCCACAAGGAAGATAATGAATTCTCCTTTTATTTTTCTCCTTTCCTTTTTCTTTTTCTTTATTTTCCTTTATTGATTTACTAATTTTTAGTGTTGTATTTGTCATATATACATCCCAACAAGACTAATGGTATAAAATGTTTCACCAATCTACTAGTTCCTTAGGTTGAGGTGGAAGAATTAAATTTTGCAATAAGGGAGCTATGGGACCCAAGAGGACCTTAGTTTACCATATACACATTAAATTGGGTCTTGTAAATAATAAATTTGGAGAAAATAAACTGTCATTACTTCATGGAGACACTTGGAAGCTCATGGAGACCTTGGGTGGCTAGATTCCTCCCTACACTTGTCATGACCTAACTTCAAATTCGAAATTATGGGGAATGGAATGTTCTTGGGAGGTGAAGAGGTTTCAAGTAACATATCATGAGCCAAGGAATTCAAATTGGTGAATAGGAGTAACTCCCATGGAAGAGGAAGAGGCTAGGAAGACAACGTGTGCCACTTAGAGAGAGATTATCTGCACTCTATGACAACTACGATGGAAGATTCTATGACAAAGTTAGACCTGATTGAAGACCTATGACAATATGACATGACAGATATAAAAATAGCCACCAAGAGGGCACATTTGGGGGTTAATGGTATCCATTCGAATTTGGAAGAGAATTGAGGCATGAGGAAGAGGGCAAGTGTCATAAGGGTTACTAAACCACTAAGATGAGTTGGAGGAAGCCTATGGAGGGAAATTTGACCTTAGGGGAAAAAATGAGGATTATAAAAATATTTAATGAGGAAGGAGAATAGATTTTTATCATTTTGAGAATTTTCCTTTGGCATTTTGGAAAGCACTAGCTTGTCTATTACACCGTGAGTGTTCACTCTCCCTGCTAGTGAGTCAATTTCGAGGGAGTTGGATTCCTATTCAAATTGGTTATTGGAGAGGCCATACAAACCTCACATTTGGATATGAATGTAGTTTTTTGGTTGCATATTGAAGGCTGATACAGTTCATGACTCATCTATTTCCCCATTCTTTCATGTTTGTCTCACTATTCCCCATGTTTTCAAATGATGGCACACTTGTGAGAACGGTGCTTGCACTTGGATGATATTAGTTGATGTACAAGATTGGGTAAATGATGTTTGGATCTGTAATATGGTTTCCCTATACTCTGTAATTCGAATCATCAGAAATACATGTGCAAAATGCCCATGTTTCCAAGCTATTGTTTAACTAGTTTTCATGTGTTGGCTTCCAATTCGGAGGAGATATGTATCTGATATGTAATGAAGAATTTATATGATTTTAAATGTTGTTGAATAATTTATTTGTATGTTTTATATGGTCTCCATTCATCATTCTATGTTCTGAACCATTTCATTTACTTTTTATGAGTAAAAATGAAGTTATCAATGTCATTTCCCCTTAAGCAATATCACTAAAAGTTATCAAACGAATGTGGAACTGTATAACCAGTTTGAAAAAATAATAAACATGTGTAATGACAGTCCATTAGGTCTTATATCAGTACCCATAATTTTCTTATAAACTTGGTAGGGCCATACATGAGTTGGGAAGCCCTTTTTTCCTACACCATAGGGGGAATTTCATCACAAATTCCTAGTAATTTTGCCCTTTTTGTCATTAACCCAAATGAAGTTGAAGAGGTATAAAACCAGTAATAAAGGGATCATAGAGTATTTTTATATACATTAAGACTCATCATATCAGTCCCTTTCAAATTTGTGGCCCTTTGGTGCCATTTGGAACTCCTAGAGTCAAGACTAGTTAAACTGAATTTGCCCCAAATTGTGCCTTTGTCTAGAAATTCCAAGTTGGGTCATTAAAGTTTTGTTGTTATATGTTTAGGTTTTCATTTATGGAGGGTAAGGTTTGATCAAAGAACCTATGTAACAAAAGTAATGACTTCTCACTTCCCTTCTCCTCCTTCCCGTTTTAGTTTTATTTTAATATTTTTATTTTCTAATGTTTATTGTTATTTTGTTGTTGCACATTTAGGTTTCATGCATGGGGTTAGGGGTTTGTTATCACAATTCTTGTAGGAAACCAAATAAGTAATCATTTCCAAGATGGCAGATAATGTTAGTTGCTAAAGTTGTGATCCTTGAGAATCCTATCCCCCAAAAAGATGAATTGGTTGTTACTCTATGTAAGACTCTCATCACTTTAAGTTACCTAGGATACTAAAAGTGGACAAAACTAACTATGGAAGAGACCCAAGTTCGACCCCAAAGTCCAAACACTTATTATTTCTACAAGGCTCTAATGTATGATTGGACAATATGATAGATCATAAACCATGAGAAACTACTTCTAGATCCTTGACTTAATTTCGAGCTTTGATTTATGAATTGGTTATGGTTTAGAGATATAATGATATCCAACTAACAAACAAGCTCAGCTATAGGCTAAACTAATGGATCTAGAGGGATTGAGATTATGATGGGAGAAATTTAAATTGTTTTTCAACCCTAACTCTAAAGCAACTTACTCGATTATACTTACACTTGTTAGCATCCACTAGTGAAATCACATTGATGGAAAAGGGGACTCATTGGATATTCCACACATAGTTTTAAAAAAAAACAAAAAAAACAAAAAAAAAACGGTTATGTTATTATAAATGAAACAGCAGTTGGTATGTTGGAATAATTCAATACAACACTCTACTAACTCGCCTCAATCTCCAGTCAGGCTAGGGAGGTATTTCAAAGCTTACACTCGAGTTAATCACAAGGTCATTTTGCCCGATCCCTATCGACTTGTTGGCTGCTATATCCGCCAGAACATTCAGCTCCCTTAGAATGTGATAAAAGGTGACTTTCCTGAACAATATGGCCTTGGTTCTAATCCTATTTATTAGTCTTGCAGTGCATACATTCTTGCCTCTTCCGCCCCCATTCAATGCTTGAATAACTAATCTGGAATCACCAAAGACCATAACTTCTTCCACACCTTCTTTCTGTAACTGTTTGATCCCTTGCCAGAGTCCATAATCCTTGGCCATATTGTTGGAATTGTAGCCAATATTCCAGTAGTATTCCATCATGATTTTCCCACCTGGCTCGATAATGATTCCCCCTCCTCCCGCTTTCCCCGGGTTCCCTTTCGAAGCCCCATAAAAAAAAAGGTTTAAAAATCTTCCTTTCTCTTAGCCAGTTCTTGAACTGGGATTCGTCCATTCTGATTTCCCATTTTTCCAGTTTACTTGCTGCTACTGCTCTTACCGCCTTGATGTTTAGTCTCTGCATCCAACTTTTCTCATTAGCATTAAGAGTCCCTTTGTTGCTAGGTATCTTTGAATTGCTGACAATTCCCCCCAGCGTGGCATTTACTTTTGCAGCTATCTTCCATGTTGGTTGAGTTTTGTTTTGAAAAATTCGATGGTTTCTTTCATTCCAAATGCACCAACAGGTTAGTTTGGGGAGCTTCATCTAGCATGCTCGCACTCCATTTTTGTTTGATAGCTCTCCATTATAATGTTTGTCCCAGTGTAAGAAGCAGTCCTGGATATTGTCCGGGACATGATTATCCTCTCCCCAGCCATTCAGCACTTCAATCCAGACAGCAGCAGCAAAAGAGCATTTAAAAAAAAGGTGGTTGATATTTTCTGATACTACAGCACAGAGTGGACATCGGAAGGGACCAGCAAACCCCCTTTTCTCCAAATTCTCGCCAGTGAGGATTTTCTTATGCATCAGTGTCTAGGAAAACATTTCAATCTTTGGCAGAGTGCTGTAATTCCATAAATTGTTCCAAGTTCTTGGATTGGCAAGCACATTGTAGTTAGCAGAAAAACGCTAGTACCCTTCAGCAGTTGTATACTTGCCGGACTGCCTTCCCCAACAACGTTTATCTTTTCTAGGTTTATTGATTGGAGCGAGGCCTACTAGGTGATGTAAAAGAAATGTGCTTTCAATTTTTAAATCAGCAGGGCACTCCGGCAATGCCCATCATGACCAGTTATTTGGCTATGCGTCCTCCCATTCAGTAATGTCCCAAATCGTGGTCAATCTTTTGTCTGTCATCCAAGCTTGCAGGCGTGGGAGATGAGGTGGAGGGCGGCCCAGGATGTGCCAAATGCTAATCGATTTCCCATTGCCTGGAATGAAGGATAGCTCAGCTCTGAAGTATGGCAGCATTTTTTTGCAGACATTGTAAATGACAGAGCCATTTTTTACTACGTGGTCTCCATCCAGGAACCTGAGTGTTGGCCCGGGGAAGTATTTCTTCTTTAGCACCCTGCTGCTCCAGGAGGATTTGGGCTCGAGCAAATTCCATAATAGCTTGGCTCCCATGGCCAAATTTTGGATTTTTAAGTCTCTGATTTGAAGGCCTCCTTCCGACCAAGGCAATTTTATGGTTTTCCAGCTGACCAAGGCGAATTTTTTACTCCCCCCATTGTTCCCCCCTTGCCAGAGAAAGTTTCTTATCAGGACTTCAATTTGGTTTAAGACGGTGGCCAGAGCTAGAAGAAGGGAGCATTGGTAGAGCAGAAAGCTATTCAATACAGCCTTGATGAGCACTACCTTGCCAGCCAAATTGAGCCAGATCGTCCCCCAATTCGTGATATTCCTTTTGATTTTCTCCAC
>LPNX011052844.1:13513-38857 GCA_001517045.1 Pseudotsuga menziesii
CCTGCTGATGGCATTGAAGACACTGGAGATGGTCCTGAAGACCTTACAGAAGATGGAGAAGCCCTAAATGACTTGGAGAAGCATTAATGACCCATTTTGTGGTCATTCATGCTCTGATGGTGTCATGGTACCCTAAGAGAAGGACTGGCAACCCCACAGGTGATGTCATGATGGATCCTGACCCTTGGAGGTCCCCTTACGTGGTTAAGATTGTTGAAGAAGCCTATGAAGCTTCTTACTTGATGAAGAAACCTTGAAGAGGTCCTTGGACCCACAATTGATGGTTTAAAGGTCCTTGTACTCTTGATGAAGATGAAGTGGTCATATGGAGTCTTGGAACCCTTGTTGAAGTCATGGAACTCTTGTATGTTGAAGATGACCTTGTATGGTCTTTGACATGTTATGGAACCCATGAACATGCCCTTGCTTGTTGAAGAAGCACTTGAAGAAGCCCACCTTGAAGATGAGGAAGCATTGATAGCCCTTGGTCATTCTCTTGCATATGGGATGATGGCATCTTGGTGATGTGGATCACACCCTTGCTTGTGGTGACCTAAGTCGTTTGTGGACTAATTGATGTCTTGTGAACAAGCCCTAATTCGTTATGATAATAATGAGGAGCTTATGTGGAACCTTTCAAATGACTTGTGGACAAGAGTGATAAGGCTGACTATTGAAGAAGTGATTGGGTAATAAAATAATAATAAAATTTATATTAAATAAAAATTCAAGTAGAAGTCGGCTCAGTCATTTTTTAATTAAAAATAAAATTATTTTTATAGGTCGGCTCCAAACTATATCAAAAAACCACTATAAATACCCTAACAAATTTCATTTTAGGGTGTGAATTTTGGAAAGAGCTCTGAGGTAAATTCGGAGGTTTGACTGAGGTAGCTGCAGAAGGAGCAGCAGCAGTAGGGTTTTACTGTGTAAATTCAAAGGTTTGACTGAGGCAGCCACAGAAGGAGCAGCAGCAGTAGGGTTTTACTGTGTAATTTCGGAGGTCCAATTTCGTGGGAGCAGTCAAATTTTTGGACAGCTCTGAATTTCGGTACAGTCCACTGAGGCAGCCACACAAGTTTTTTTTAACTCTGAAATTTTTTGGGACTGAGGAAGAAATTCACAGGAGCATTATACTGTGCATTTTTGAAGAGGAATTTTGTGTAGCAGCAGTAAGGAGCAGCCATCGAATTTTTTACAGCAGTCTGTTTTTTTTATGCCCTAACTTCTTGGCTAAGAAAATTTTCGTGGGAGCAGATTAGCAGCAGTAAGGAGCAGCTAACGAATTTCTTACAGCAGTTTGATATTTTTTTATGCCCTAACTTCTTGGCTAAGAAAAATTTCGGTGGGAGCAGTCCAAGCCTAGTTTTTGGATATTTTTTTTAAGCCCTAAATAAGGCAGCAGTCTGAATTTTTCCTCTTTTTACAGCAGCAGACGAAAGAATTTGATGATAGCAGGAAAAACATTTTGGTCCATGAAAATCCATTGAAGAGCTAACTGTTAGACTATGGCAGCTTGGCTGAGTCCAATTCGGAGCTTAAGGAGATACATCTAAATCCTTTCCACAGAGATCCTCTTGGGCCTCATTCATTGCTGCCCTAAATGAACAGTCCCGAGTTCTTGTGACAGTCTTCATGGTGGTCTGAGTTTTGCAAGTTGTTTGAGTTTTATGATGATGGTGCATGCTACACTCCTGTACAAACAGTGGTAAGTACACAATGATAAATGTACACTACGGTATTGATGTATGTAGCACATATACAGTCCACAATTTGAAGCCCTCTACACCATGATGATGACGTATTATGGTATACATAGCCCTAAGTGTATGCAATCAAATGCTAAGAGATGTACACACTGTTGAACTATGATGAAACACTCAAGCTTGTGAACCGAGTTTGATGTGTGACAGTTCCAAGCTCATGGAGAGTGAACAGTCGAAGTTTGATGATGGAACAGTGATGAAGTTGAGGGTGCTTGAAGTTTGGTGACCAGCAAATGCGAGTTTGATTTTGTGACTTGCACATATTGGAAGCAGTCCTAAAGTTGATGGGTGGAAGCAGTCCTAAAGTTGATGGGTGTTGAACAATCTGGTTTAGAGATCTTCTACAGACACACACAGCCCCCAAGTGTAAGTCTTGACATTCACTAATCAAGATTGGGGTGAATTAGGTTGACTGAGTTTGAAAACACAGAGTCCTAATTTGGACTTGCTTGGGATTTCTTCAAAGTCATCAATAGCAGCTTATTACACAGTCAAGCTTGAAAGTGGCATGCACAGTGATGTACAGCCAATGAAAGGTAAGATCATTCCAAACTTTATGTGGTGCACACTTGATGAAATCCAAGATTGAAGGAAGCAAACAAACTTGAGGTCTAGGTTTAGATGAAGATGACATGCTCAGCTTGAGTATGACTTTTGACATGGTATAGGGCTTTTGACTGAGCATAGATACAGTACAAGGGTGTTTGAACAATTCAAGCCTTGGATGTTGTTAATGCCCTTCTTCTGCACACAGACATTGGCTAAGTGAAAGAGTGGTATATGTGATGATGATGTATATTGGATGACACCATATGATGATGATATGATGTACATTCTATGATGGAGATATGATGATGCCCTACAATCTATGATATGATGACACATATGAAGATGCATGTAACCATATAATGATGATTCATGCTTCTATGTGATGATGGATATTGCTCCTTGATATGTATCATGATAATTGAATGATGCACCCTATGATGATGATGGCAATTTTTATGCATACTCCACTAAGATGATGATGCTTTGATCTAATACATACTGTATGATGCAAACAAACAGTGACAGCCATTCATATGACAATGACAGCAGTCTGATATGATATGACAAATGATAGTGACAGGTTGATGACATTGACAGTGCTTACACAGTGAGATGCTTGACAGATTGAATATGACCTGTGGATTGATGAGGCTTCTTGAGCAGAAGTTAATGAGCAGAGATTCATGAGCAGCAGTTTTGATGAGTAGACTGATGAGCAGACCTATGACCAGCAGTAAAGATGATGAGCAGTGTTGATGAGCAATTGACCAGCAACAACAGAGATGAGCAGACCTTGATGACTTGGCAGTATTGAAGAGCAGGTGTTGATGAACAGAGAAGATTGAGAAGTGTGTTGCAGTAGTGTTAATGAGAGTGATGAGCAGATGATCAATAGTATTGATCAGCAGCAGAACAGACTAAAGAAACAGATGATGTTGACGTGACAGTGAGCTTTAATTGTAAAAGCAAGCTTGTCTTGCTTTTGAGGTTAGGATACCTCAAACCCTTCTTGGCGGGGTCTAAGAAAACCAGGCAGGGTCCTGGATGCAGAGTAGGTGCTCTTTGTATCAGTAGGTGTTGATTTTATCTAACAGTTGTAGCCGGACCAAAACTAATACAAAAAGATTACAAAATTATATGGTGTTGTGTTCTTTTGTGTTATGGTTCTTGATGATTCAAATGCTCATGATATGTGAATGATGAAGTGAAAGATGTTTATGAAATGATTATGAGATTGGTAGAATAATGGAATGATGAATTGGTAGTTAATTGTGACAAGCTAAAAAAAGTTTTGAAATTGACTTTACACTAATTCACCCCCCCTCTCAATGTCTAACATCAAAACTTAGGGACCTAAGGCTCATTATAAACCTATAAAGAAGATAATTAGTCCTAGAATGTCCTACACTACTGTAAGCAACTAAAGCTTGAAATCTGTTGTCATAGAGTAGCTAGACTTGACTAAATAATTGTAATTACTGCGATTATCTCATGTAATGGTTGGAAGTATTGTACGAGTAGGTATAATTTTTAAACTGGTATATACTTATGGATACTACTATAATTAACTATGTAGCACGGGAACCGCTCCCAGCTTTTAGGAAACTTGTTCCCGAAGTTCCGACGTTCCAGAGAACTTTGGAACTTGTAGGAAACTTTCCCAATCCAACGGAAACCGTTCCCGATGGTTGGGAATTTATTGGGAACGTTTACCCTCTAAAATCGGGAACTTGGGGACTTCTTTTTGCACGTTTCCTTCATTAGGAACTTCCACGCATTCATTCCTATTTCCTTGCGACCGTATATATACATGGTTGATTCAAAAAAATTTCTCTTGAAAACTAAGTTGCAATAAAAGTATTTTCCGTGCTACCTTGTCGAGTTGGTGCACTGATCTCTATTTAATGCTCATGCTAAAGTATTCACTCATCCCTACGCTGAATTGCACTTATCGCTAATCAATAATAAATGTAAATCTATTTTGACATTTTATCACTAATCAATAATAATGAATAAAAAAGTAAACTTTTAACTAATTGGAAATGGTTCTAAATCTTACTTTCAAACTAAATTCATATATTAGTATTACATTTAAATTAAAAATATCTTGATTTTCATTTTATAATAATCTAAATTTGAATAATTATATACCTTTGCAATACCTTGGCATAGAATGTTTTGTAAACATATAATATTCTAATACATTTTAATCATAGTTGACACAAAACTAAAAACTTACTCTATACATATAGCCACAAATATAGGGACTATAAATTCTAAAAGTCCCCACTTTAGAAAAAGTCTACCTTATATAATCAATGATGTCGATGATAATCTTGATTTTATTGCCATTTCCATCTTGCTAAGAGGCTTTCGTTACAACTGTAATACAAGGGATAAGTTAAGCCATTTGATTTGTGTTAATGTTTCATTTTTTCTCTATGTTTCTTCTCTTCTCATGTTTTTTTAATTATTATTTTTTATATTTTTTTAATATATATTATTGACGTTCCCAACGTGCCGTTTCCTGCAAATTTGGGGGAAACTTCTAGACGTATCCGACACTCGTACCCGCGTTCCCAAAGTTCCCGAGTTCCAGAAACTTGTGCAACATAGATAATTAACCTATTCCCAGATGCAACCTCAAAGCTTGATTTCATCCATAAAACATTTTTCACGTAAAACCTGTAAAAATCGAGGGGCGTCTTCCTTTAGAGCAGTTTTGACAAAACATATTTTTGTCTTTTTCTTATTTCACTTGATGGAAAATTTATTTCTTTGGGCTTCTGGTGTAATGTCCCTAACCAATTTGACCCAAAAAATTTCCCAAACATTTACCACTAGCCAGCGAGGTGATAATTGACTCAGTTAGATTTTGTGTTGTGCTTCATACTGTTGTTGAACGCTGAGAATTGAGAATTGATTTAATAGCATCTGATGTGAAATTTTTGGTTGAATCATTTCGTCAAACATTTCATACCCAAACTGCTGTAGCTTACTGTGCACTTTGGAGTGTCTATGACTGGGTTTTAAGTTTTTTCATGAGTTATTTCACAGGCCAGTTTATGGAATTTTTATCATACATAATAGCATTGCATGAATATCTATCAACCAACATTAAAGACCAAAGTAGAAGGCATATAACAGATCTGGTTTTTTTTTTATTAAAAAATGGACAGTTTACATGACTGGAGATGTTGATAAAATTATAACCAGCAACAAGAATCTTCCTCCTTTTTTCACAGCTGTAACTTCCTCTTCCAAACTGAACACGCTGCTACAGGAATGATGGCTGTGGATACTTTAAATAAATGATATATCAGCTGCTACAGGAATGATGGCTGAGAATACTTTAAATAAATGATATATCAGCTGCTACAGGAATGATGGCTGTGGATACTTTAAACAAATGATATATCAGCTGCTACAGGAATGATCTATCAACACTGGCTCTTCTATCACTGATCCACCACCGAAAATGCAAGTTTGGAACAAGAACAAGACGACCTCTCTAGAATGAAACGCCTTCTCAAACCTTCTTCACGCTGGGAAATTTATGGGTGGAATGCACCCTCGTGACAGTGTCTTGCTTCTCAACAAATACGCCCTCTTCTTTTCATGAGAAATCAGGGTGGGAAACACTCTTATGCATTTGGTATCTTCACAGGATGACTCCCTTTTGCGTTTTTGGGCCCTTCTTGAACAGCAACGAGTTGGATGTCAGGAATATGGATAGTTCCTCTTGACTGGATATCAGGAATATGGATAGTTCCTCTTGACTGGTGCGCCCCTCCACAAACAATAACACTGCTGCAAATGTACTTGAAAACGCAGATCTGAAGATGATAATAACCAAGCATTGAAGAACAAGTGAGAAATCTATGGTGATTCCTCCTCAATGGATGGCTAGGTCAGATTGTCTCACTAACGAAACCATTATCCTCCTCTAGGGTTTCCGTCCAAGAGAAGCTTTGCTCGAGAGCTCTTTTTATGAATTGCAAATTGACAAGCATGAGAGAATGAGCTCCCATTTTCCTTTTTATAATTTCACTCTCCCCTCTTTTAGTGACTTTTCGACTTCCCTCCGCTTTTCTCCATTTAAAATTTAATAAAGTGACTTTATGGAGAAAAATCCTTCATAATCCTTCACCCCACCTTTTAATTTTTAAATTGAGCACCTTATGACTTAACTTTAATTTTTCCGCTCAATTTATCATAAAGAGACTTTATAAAAGTCACCTTAGATAAATTAATTACTAATGTCACTTTATAAAACCTTTTGCCCTAGGTGACATTAATAATTAATTAATTCCCTTTTTGACAACTATAGCCTATGGGAACTAGATAGGCTAACGAGTTGCTCGAGGTGACTACTCGGAAGGGGACATTACATCTGGGCTTCTTCAAAATTACATTCTCCTTTCGAAATGCCTATCTTGAGTAACTCCACGTCAGCAAGCATTATTTTGTGTAGTTTCTGCCTCAATTGAAGAGAAATATGGTCTAGTTCATCGCTTTGACAGTCTTCAAATACTTCACTCTTAACCTTTAGTGTCGGAAAAGAAACGTTGGGAAAAATCGCCTCTTTCAGTTATAAGTGGAGTTTCTCTCTCATGTTCAACATTCTCAACCTTCAAACTCCATGGGGTAATAAATTAAAAAGGAGTGCAAAACAAGAAGACAAACTCTAAATACATCCTTTCTAAAAGCCATCAAGGCTTCTTTCTTTTATTTCAAGTTCTTTCAAGGGTTAAAATCTCTTTCATTGTAATCATTAATAAAAAAGGATAAGTGGGGTTAAGCCTCCCACATTTTTCCTACTTCCCCTATTTGGGGGAAGTGTGTCTTGTGTCTTTCCTTGCTTAGATTAGATTGCTTTTTAGACTTGGTTTATTTCCACTAATTGCTAGATTTAATTTCCATCACTTGCATGTTATTTGCTTTATGTGTATCTTTGCTTTTTAATTCATCAAAAGAACCTAAAGTCTCTTGATCTTGTCATAAGACAATTCAAGAGCACTCTCTATCGAAGAGCATTTTGCATGGCATTATCATAGTAGATTAGATAAGACTCTTGAATCTCACCATAAGGTGGATCAAGAGCACTCTCTGTCGGAGAGTTGTGTTTGCTAATAAAATCTTCAACTCACACATCCCCTAAAATTGGAACTTATTATTCTACAGTGTGTATGCTCTACCCGTTCGGGATACCCAGAAGCACTGTACTTTGTTAATTCGCACACTTAACTCCAAGTACAATCATAATAAAATTTATCACCTCATAACCAACGAACCAGCATTGAACACGATAATATTTCTAAGTGGACAAATCTTTATTGGGGCGCTAGGTAGCTCTCCTCGTCTGCAATGGTTGGAAAGTTATTGAACGCCTCGCTGCAAACTTGACAGTCCAACATGTCTTCGAACAAGGCCACTTAGAATATTTTTCCGGTTAGATTTCCAGTACCTTGCATACCGGTTGGAAATTCCCCTCACCTAATAAACAAGATCATCTAAAAATATACAATAAAATTGACCAAGAGCATTTGCAAAACGATCTCACTCACATCTTCGAGACTTGTATTTTAGCATCCCCAACAATTTGACTCCATTTTTTGCACTGGTCTTTTAATTCTTCCGAATTATTTGATCTGGACCATTTGTCATGTTTATGCTAAGTTATTCATGTTGTGGATGCTTTAATTTCAGTCTTCTTATTCAATTATCGTGTTTTGCAAATAGCAACGTGGATTCCTTAATTGATTATTGTGTATATCATAAAAACTCCTAAACAACACTAATCCATACCATTCATCTAAGAACACCTTTAACAACAAAAGCCTTAGACAACTCTTTTTTTAGAGACTACCCCCCTTGGCTTCGTTAGGAGTTGGCCTAAACGAAGGAGCTAAGATCAGGTGACAAAACCTGGCTCTTTGCTTGCCCCCAAAGCCACACCTTTCCCACTTAGGAAACAACAATGCAAAAGATTTCTGCTGACGGTGTGCATTCGGCGGACAACAGGTGCGAAAATGTGAATTTTGAAGATGTAAAGATGAGGCTTTTTGCCTTATCCTTCGAAACTGATGCATTTGAATGGTTCACCAATTTGGCTGATAATAGCATCAAAAGCTTGCCAGAGTTTCAAACAACTTTCAGTTCCAGATGGGGTGATGAAAAAGAGAACCGAGACCTGTTGGCTGGCTTAACTGAAACTTATTGAATCATTGTAACTTCGAAGAATATTCTAAATATATTTTAGTGGTCCCCAATGCTCCTATCGGGAGAATCACTTGTATTTCTTTGTACCTCGATGTTCCTATCGAGAGAATTACTAAAAGTCATGAGGAAGTCCCCTCCGTTGTAAGTCGGGTCATTAATACCTCAGTTAGGATTACTCAAGCCTACATAACTGAGTCAAATACTAAGTGAACGAAAGAATATACATAGAGGGAGGGCGCTCCTCATTTGAGACACACACACACTCACTTGTGTAGTGCATAAGAGAGAGTGAGAGAGAGAGAGAGAAAGAGTTGTAGCTAGTGAAGGAGGAGGATCAGTCTTTTGGGTTTTACCTTTTATCTTTTGGGGGCATCTATATTGAGGAAGCATTTGCTGGGTTTTTCCCTTTAGGATTTTCCCAGGATAAATCTGTGTTGTTCTTGTGATACTGTTTCTTTCAGTGATCCGTCTATATGCTTTTGATATGAAATTGAAATTAAATGTTGATAATCTAGCTTAGCATATGGAATTTTAAAAAAACTAAGAAGAAAGAGAATGAGACAATCGAGGAGTTTAATAAAAAGTTCAATGATTTGGTTTCAAGACTACATAAAGACATTAAACCTCATGCATCAATTCTCATCTACTACATAGAAGCTTTTGAAGGTGAAATGAGATATCAACTCAAAGACAAGGATCCAAGAACTCTGCATGGTCCTATGGAAACTACTGAAAAGATAGACAGAAACATGCAAGCATCTGGAAAATCCAATATGCCTGGGTTTTCTAGAGGTAGTGTTTCCATTTCCAAACTACATGATTCCAAGGGAAAAGCAGTTGAGCCAGAAAGTAAAGATCAGACTAAGGAATCCATCAAGGAAATAACAAAATTAATGAAACAAATGATGGTCAACCACACTTCCCAAATGAATTCAATGCAAAATATATTGATGACCACGGAGAAAACTCACGTTGTTCAAAATCAGGGAAGTTTTCAACCAAGGCCAAATCAAGAATGGAAGAAGAAGTATCCTCCCCAAGAGCAGAGACCTCCTAACCAACTTGAAACAAACAACATGGTTGATGAGGTTCCTCCGTATTGCAGACCTTGTGAAGAGTTCCATGAAGAATCTACTTGCCCAAATTTTTGTTACATAATGGAACAGGAGCAAATCGAGACAAGCAATTTTGTGGGTTATCCTAGATACCCTGATAATATAAATAATGTTAGGAATGTCCATCCTATCTCCAAAGAAAATTGCAGGTAAAAACAGTTAGAGATTCTCCCCATTAAACGTTCCCAACTAGCCCGTTACTGTTTGGTATGGGGAATCCGTCTGGTTTACGATCCGACTACCGTAGGTCAAGTAATAAATTAAAATGTTTTACCAGTTACGGCCCAGTCCATCGTGTATATTTTTTGTTTTTAGTGTTTAAGTTATGATGTGCAAGTGTTTATCTAAAATGCAAATTGATAGAGATAACGAAAAGTGTCACAATGTGATGCGCAGGTTCTTACGTCTCGTCTTACCTCTCTCGCATCTAAATCACAAACAGCAAGAAACTAACTATAACTAACTAGCCTAGCTCTAGGGAGCAGAATTATCAATTGACAATGAGTAATGTATTTCTGCGCATGCATTAAGAAAAATACAGATAGTTGTTACTTATTTAAGAACACATGATCATTAATAGAAATATGAACAACATGATAGCTTATTGTTTTTGACAACCTTCATTACTCACAATGGAAATTTCACAGAATAAACTAGAGTGCATTCATAACATGAACAAAAATTCAATGAGTTAGAACGATCTCACAGTTAATGGACATACGCTAAAAACAAAATAGTTCACATTTAACGGATCCATGGCAAAGCATTTGAAACATCTCACCAAACTTTCTCCAGCAGAAACTTGTAATTTATTGTAAAAGGAAGTAGTTCTTCTTACAATATACTCTCCAAAATTGCTTGTGAAAGCCGTCCCCCTTTACATCTAAACTCTCCTATATTTATACAAAAAAGCAAAACCTTTGGGCTGCCCCTCAATGACTTTTGGGATTCCCCAACCTCTCAATCCCAAAATTTTGTCTTGTAGTAAGTGCTCATAATTTATACAATATATTATAAAACAAAAATCTTTTAAAACACTTTATGAAGAGGGGCCCGCTTGGTCGTTGATGAACTTTTTCCATGCTTGAGCCTCCGCTGCTATACCTTCAAATCCGAAGGGTTCGAGAAAACGGATTTTATCTCATATTTGCCTTCCTGGTTCCTTACCCCTTCTATTCTCGCAAGACTGAGGCGCAGTTGATCTTCCAGGAGGTGTATACTTACAGCTGCATGTGCGACTGCATTCTTTAGGATCTGTTCATCTAGATCCTTTACTTGTTGGATCTCTTGCTCGTCTTCCTGGTATTTATTTTGTAGATGCTCTATAAACAATTTATGCTCTAGTATTGCGTCCAATCTTCTCTCTGCTAAAAACTAGCATCTATTGTACGTAGCAAGCACCCTCCTACAGTATTCGGCACATGCTCCTTTTGTTTTCTTTACAATTTTCTTGAATTCTTCTGCAACATTGATTGCAAACTCCAATAAATCATATTCCTGCTTTAAACTCTTCCGATCTTTAACTGGTAGCTCCGCAGGAGGTTCCTCATTTGTTTCTATCCATACTATTCTTCTTGTCAGAATCTCCAGAATCTCTTGAGATCTGTCCAAAAAATAAGACGTAGTGTCCAAAATTTCTTCTAGTCTGCTATCTATTTGTAAAATCTTACATCTTTCTTCTTCCATACACATTTGCAAATAGTGAATCTTCCTTCTCTAAGTCAGAACATGTTCTTTTAAAGGCTGGAGGTCTGTCTTCAGTTCTATAGCATTCTTCAGTGATGCTGTCAATGAAGTATCATATTCTTCCAAGGCTGCCACCTGTATTTGATATTGCTTTTCTCTTTCTTCCGTGTTGGCCTTCTCTGCCTCTAACTCAGCAATTCTGCTTTGTAGCTGGTCCTTTTCTGCACTCAGAGTTTCACAGGACACCTGGAGGTCATCTTTCTCAGTTTTCAACACTTGATGCTCTAGTTGTAGCCTCTGTAATTCTGCTAAGCTGTTCTGAGCATCCTTTTCTGTTTTCTCTACAGATACTTCTAAAGCCACCTTATTTGCCTGCAGAGTCTGGAGTTCTGTCTTTGAAATCCTCACTTCATTCTGCATGTCCTCGTATTTCCTCTTCAACTTATGACCTTCATCCCTCTCTTTCTTTAGTGTTTCTTTTAATTGAGCTGCATTCTTTCTTGACTGCTCAAGATCCGTCATCAGCCTATCAACATTATCTTTAGTAGCTTGGGTTAATGCCACCCCAGCACTTGCTGTCAATCTTGGATCTGCATCTATTCTATACACCAAAGTCTTATCAGCTATCATCTTTCTGGATTGTCCTCCTGTTTCAACCCTTTTCTCGGTTCTTTTAACAATCCTTTTCTTCTCCTTGTCATAGAAAATGGTGCTGAAGTCTTCTTTCTGCATGAAAGGGATCAAATTCATTCCAGAAAACACAGCTTGCCCTTGTTGAAAATCAGACCTCTGTTCACTTACAGATTTTGTCAAACACTTCATAAACCATCAATATCAGGCCTCAACAGTAAACCACAATCAAGCACATTAATTAACCATTCAATGGAACTATCCTGTAGGCTGATATACTATTTATAAAGCACATTTAGCAGCGGAAAAACATAAATAGCAGCAGACTGTAACACATTTAAAGACACAGTATTTTTGGTCAAATTAGACCCTGGAAAAACCCCACACTTTGGGGAAAACCAGCAAGAGAGTAATTTTATTGTGGAGCTTCAGAAGAAAGTTTTACATGAAAATGTACAGCACTAAATATTCAGCATTAATTTCACAATACTTATCTCACAAGTACCACAGTCGAACAGCACCAAACTTTGGAACCAGTGCCCACTACACTATACGGCCCTCTCTCTGTCTTTATCTCAGCAATGTACCACGATTTCTGTGCACCCACTGCTTCAGCACTACTGCTGTACTGTACAGGTACACTGTACGGCCTCTCTCAGCAGTTAACTACTCCAGTTTCAGCAACAAAAACTCTTCCTCGGTATCTATGCCAACATATGACAGTACGGACACCACTCTACAGCAGTACGGCCACCTTCAACAGCAGCTGTACGACCAGTATTAATGTCTGATTTTTCTTGGGAAGCGTGCTCACTTTCTACCTTCAAAAGTGTG
Organism: Pseudotsuga menziesii; assembly: GCA_001517045.1. NCBI lineage: Eukaryota > Viridiplantae > Streptophyta > Pinopsida > Pinales > Pinaceae > Pseudotsuga > Pseudotsuga menziesii. Next base: position 26,316 of record LPNX011052844.1, read on the forward strand.
CCCCTTTGAATGCTGTACAAACTGCATTTAACTCAGCAGTCATTCTGAAAGTGCGTGCCCCTCTTCTCATCTGGAAAAGCGCCCTTCTTGTCTTCTATCTTAGCTCCACTGCTCCAAGATACCTCTCTTGAAATTTGTGCCCACAAGGAAATAGCTCTCTCTTGAAAATCGAGCCTCTTCCTTTTCTCACCAAAACTCTCTTTTGGATATGTGCCAAATGAAGTCTCAGCACTTTTATTTACCCTATTAGGGTTATTCTCATGACTTTTCACCTTCAACGATCGAGATTAGATCTTGGCCAAGAGATCTATGGCTGGGATCTAATCTTTCACTCACTTAAATCTCCTAAGTGAACTTTACACCAAATTTTTTTTCTTTTTGAAAAGTCACATCACCCTAAATATTTAAAAGTACATTTTATGACTTAAAGTCACTTTAAAAACATAATAAAGTGAAACTCACTTTTAAATCATAAAGTCACATCAAAAAGGTACTTTAATAAAAAATACATTACTAAAGTCACTTTTCGAATATAAATGAGACTCCATAGTTAATGACCCCTGCACCTAGGCACCTGATGCAGGAGTGCCACCGAGCTATTAAAAACTAACAGCCCTTGAGTGCTACCAAAAGCTGCAGCAGGCTCATGGGGATCAGGATTATCTTGTCCATGCCCTTGGTCTGTATGATCATGTCCCTCTTGTGTATCCATTTGTTCAGTTGTCTATTGGTCTTTTCAAGATCCTGTTAATCTCAGACCTTCACTTTTTTCTTGTCGTTTCTTTATCTCTGCTTCTTCCTTCCTCTTTCTCTCCTCCTCTTCTTTCTTTGTTGCTTCCTCTGCAACTCTCTTTCTTTCTTCTTCTTCATTCTTCACCCAACTCTCTGCCTCTTGTGCTAGCCTTCTAGCATCTTCTTCCCTCTTTTTGGCCTCTTCTTCTTCCGCTGTCTTGGTCTTCTGTGCAGTTTTGCCTTTTCCGCCCACAATAGTGAGTTTTTGTTTAAATCTCGTCTTTAGGGCATTCATGTTCTTTGCACTCCTGAATGTTTGCTCGTCCTTGTCCCAGAAGTTGGCATACTCAAAATGAATGCTTGCCTCTTTGCAGTGTTCTGCTACCTTATTCCAGGAGTCATTCCTGTGAAAGTTCATCTCACCAAAACGGAAGTGCTCTAGCTCCTGCACAAATTCTGCAGTCTATTTTACCTTTGAAAACTTATAACTCCCTAGCCAGAAAGGTATGGCAGGATATGCTGCCTTTTTATGCTCAAACAAGAAACTCCCCACACCATAAAGATATACCTGCCTAACTGCCTCTTTATGTAGCACATAATTAGTGGCATATTTAGGGAGTAAAGAAGGTGCCCTGGAACCACCATAAATTCTGATATACATTCCTTCCTCAGTTAAATAATAGTCTCCATATTCTTCAATGACTTTGAACGCTTCTTCGGACATGCAGTTGCATTCGGTTAGGAAAATTAGAGTGTACAAAGGCATGATGAAGTGTTCACATATTTCTCTGTAGTAGCTATAGTATTTGTCTGCCCAAAATAATTTATATGCAGTGTATACCGGGGTCCTGTCCCTATTCCAATTACACCTCAAGGCTGGAAAAGACTAGGTACATAGTATACAGTCAACTAGGATAGAGCTCATGTAGAACTCTGACTTCTTCTGTGACACCCCTCCCAAGGCTGAAGATATGCATGCTGAGAGGCTATTGGACACTATGTTTGCCCAATTGAATATGGTTCCTTGAGTGGCCACATAGAAGATAATTGGTACCCATCCTATTTTGAAGCTTTTTCCATGAGCTCTACCAAAAATTCTATTCAGCATTAGTGCAATAAATCTACAAAGAGTCTGGAGAGTGGATGTATCATATTCTCTTGATGGCCTGGTTCGAAAGTTCTTCCCTAGTATCATCATTCTTTTTACTGTTTCTACCAGGTCCATAGTTGTCTCTTTCAACCAGCTTTATGTTAAGTAAATCTGAGCAGGAGGCAGATGATAGGCCATGGAGACATAAGCAGGGTTGTATGCAGCGTAGCCATATTTAGCAGTATTTTCAAGGATCATCGTAGTTACATCTGCCCTAGGCAGAATCCAACCGATCACCTCTGAGCACCAGAACAACTCAGGTTTTATGGCTACTTTCTTAAGAGCCGATTTTTCGATGTTTGCATATATAGTCAGCTCTTCTAATCCTACATCAGGCACATTCTGATTTGCAATTATCATGTATATTTCACCCCATTTATAATCCGGTTCGTCCTCGGTGGTAGCTTTGGTATCTTCATATATGTATTCAACCTTGGCGATGATTTCAACCTCTGGTTCTCCTTCTGCAACTGGAGCCTTCTTCTTTTGTTTTTTAGACATATCTTCTTTGCAGCAATCACCATGTCATAAACATAGCATGTTCTTAGACCATTTAGCTTTTACCATGTGAAGCAATAATAACAAACTTGTATCAATCTATTTACCTATTCCGTATGCATTCTGAAAAATGAACTTCTTGAGGTCTGGAAAATCGCAGGTAACAACAGTTAAAGATTCTCCCCAATAAACGTTCCCAACTAGCCCGTTACTGTTTGGTATGGGGAATCTGTCCGGTTTACGGTCCGGCTACCGTAGGTCAAGTAACAAATTAAAATGTTTTACCGGTTACGGCCCAGTCCACCGTGTATATTTTTTGTTTTTTGTGTTTAAGTTATGATGTGCAAGTGCCTATCTAAAATGCAAATTGATAGAGATAACGAGGAGTATCACAATGTGATGCGCATGTTCTTACCTCTTGTCTTACCTCCCTCGCATCTAAATCACAAACAACAAGAAACTAACTATAACTAACTAGCCTATCCCTAGGGAGCAGAATTATCAATTGACAATGAGTAATGTATTTATGCGCATGCATTAAGAAAACATACAGATAGCAGTTACTTATTTCAGAACACATGACCATTAATAGAAATATGAACAACAAGATAGCTTATTGTTTATGACAACCTTCATTACTCACAGTGGAAATTTCACAGAATAAACTAGAGTGCATTCATAACATGAACAAAAATTCAATGAGTTAGAACGATCTCACAGTTAATGGACATAAGCTGAAAACAAAATAGTTCACATTCAATAGATCCATGGCAAAGCATTTGAAACATCTCACCAAACTTTCTCTAGTAGAAACTTGTAATTCTTTATTGTAAAAGGAAGTAGTTCTTCTTACAATATACTCTCAAAAATTGCTTGGGAAAGCAGTCCTCTATTACATCTAAACTCTCCTATATTTATACAAAAAAGCAAAACCTTTGGGCTGCCCCTCAATGACTTTTGGGCTTCCCCAACCTCTCAATCCCAACATATTGTCTTGTAGTAAGTGCTCATAATTTATACAATATATTACATTTCAAAACAAAAATCTTTTAAAATACTTTATGAAGAGGGGCCCGCTTGGTCGTTGATGAACTTTTTCCATGCTTGAGCCTCCGCTGCTATACCTTCAAATCCAGAGGGTTCGAGAAAACGGATATTTATCTCATATTTGGCTGCCAGATTCCCTACCCCTTCTATTCTCGCAGGACTGAGGCGCAGTTGATCTTCCAGGAGGTGTATACTTAGAACTGCATTCTTTAGGATCTGTTCGTCTCGATCCTTTACTTGTTGGATCTCTTGCTTGTCTTCCTAGTATTTATTTTGTAGATGCTCTATAAACAATTTATGCTCTTGTATTGCGTCCAATCTTCTCTTTGCTGAAAACTGGCATCTATTGTACGTAGCAAGCACCCTCATGCAGTATTTGGCACATGCTCCTTTTGTTTTCTTTATGCTTTTCTTGAATTCTTCTACAACATTGATTGCAAACTCCAATAAATCATATTCCTACTTTAAACTCTATCAATCTTTAACTGGTATCTCCGCAGGAGGTTCCTCATTTGTTTTTATCCATACTATTCTTCCCTTCAGAATCTCCAGAATCTCTTGAGATCTGTCCAAAAAATAAGACGTAGTGTCCAAAATTTCTTCTAGTCTGCTATTTATTTGTAAAACCTTACATCTTTCTTCTTCCATACACATTTGCAAATGGTGAATCTTCCTTCTCTCAGTTAGAACATGTTCTTTTAAAGGCTGGAAGTCTATCTTCAGTTCTATAGCATCCTTCAGTGATGCTGTCAATGAAGTATTTTGTTCTTCCAAGGCTGCCACCTATATCTGATATTGCTTTTCTCTTTCTTCCGTGGTGACCTTCTCCGCCTCTAACTCAGCAATTCTGCTTTGTAGCTCGTCCTTTTCTGCACTTAGAGTTTCACAGGACACCTGGAGGTCATCTTTCTCAGTTTTCAACACTTGATGCTCTAGCTGTAGCCTCTGTAATTCTGCTAAGTTGTTCTGAGCATCCTTTTCCGTTTTCTCTACAGAGACTTCTAAAGCCACCTTATTTGCTTGCAGAGTCTGGAGCTCTGTCTTTGAAATCCTCACTTTATTCTGCATGTCCTCGTATTTCCTCTTCAACTTATGACCTTCATCCCTCTCTTTCTTCAGTGTTTCTTTTAACTGAGCTATGTTCTTTCTTGACTGCTCAAGATCCGTCATCAGCCTATCTACATTAGCTTTAGTAGCTTGGGTTAATGCCACCCCAACTCTTGCTGTCAATCTTGGATCTGCATCTGTTCCATACACCAAAGTATTATCAGTTATCATCTTTCCGAGTTGTCCTCCTGTTTCAACCCTTTTCTCGGTTCTTTTAACAATCCTTTTCTTCTCCTTGTCATAGAAAATGGTGTTGAAATCAGGGACCTCTTCCCCTTCTTTCTGCATGAAAGGGATCAAATTCATTCCGGAAAACACAGCTTGCCCTTGAGTGCTGCCAAAAGCTGCAGCAGGCTCCTGGGGATCAGGATTATCTTGTCCGTGCCCTTGATCTGTATAATCATGTCCCTCCTGTGTATCCATCTATTCAGTGGTCTATTGGTCTTTTCAAGATCCTGTTAAACTTAGACCTTCACTTTCTTCTTGTCTTTTCTTTATCTCTGCTTCTTCCTTCCTCTTTCTCTCCTCCTCTTCCTTCTTTGTTGCTTCCTCTGTAGCTCTCTTTCTTTCTTCTTCTTCATTCTTCATCCAACTCTCTGCCTCTTGTGCTAGCCTTCTAGCATCTTCTTCCCTCTTTTCGGCCTCTTCTTCTTTCGCTATCTTGGTCTTCTGTGCAGTTTTTCTTTTTCCGCCCACAATAGTGATTTTTTGGTTAAATCTCTTCTTTAGGGCATTCATGTTCTTTGCACTCCTGAATGTTTCCTCGTCCTTGTCACAGAAGTTGGCATACACAAAATGAATGCTTGCCTCTTTGCAGTGTTCTGCTACCTTATTCCAGGAGTCATTCCTGTGAAAGTTCATCTCACCAAAACGGAAATGCTCCAGCTCCTGCACAAATTTTGTAGTCTATTTTACCTTTGAAAACTTATAACTCCCTAGCCAGAAAGGTATGGTAGGATATGCTAGCTTTTTATGCTCGAACAAGAAACTCCCCACACCATCAAGATATACCTGCCTAACTGCCTCTTTATGTAGCACATAATCAGTGGCATATTTAGGGAGTAGAGAAGGTGCCCTGGAACCACCATACATTCTGATATACATTCCTTCCTCAGTTAAATAATAGTCTCCATATTCTTCAATGACTTTGAACGCTTCTTCGGACATGCAGTTGCATTCGGTCAGGAAAATTAGAGTGTACAAAGGCATGATGAAGTGTTCACATATTTCTCTATAGTAGCTATAGTATTTGTGTGCCCAAAATAATTTATATGCAGTGTATACTGGGGTTCTGTCCCTATCCCAATTACACCTCAAGGCTGGAAAAGACTAGGTACATAGTATACAGTCAACTAGGATAGAGCTCATGTAGAACTCTGACTTCTTCTGTTACACCACTCCCAAGGCTGAAGATATGAATGCTGAGAGGCTATTGGACACTATGTTTGCCCAATTGAATATGGTTCCTTGAGTGGCCACATAGAAGAAAATTGGTACCCATCCTATTTTGAAGCTTTTTCCATGAGCTCTACCAAAAATCCTATTCAGCATTAGGGCAATAAATCTATAAGGAGTCCGGAGAGTGGATGTATCATATTCTTTTGATGGCCTGGTTCGAAAGTTCTTCCCTGGTAGCATCATTCTTTTTACTGTTTCTACCAGGTCCATAGCTGTCTCTTTCAACAACCTTTCTGTTAAGTAAATCTGAGCAGGAGGCAAATCATATGCCATGGAGACATAAGCAGGGTTGTATGCAACGTAGCCCTGTTTAGCAGTATTTTCAAGGATCATCGTAGTTACATCTTCCTTAGGCAGAATCCAACCGATCACCTCTGAGCACAGGAACAACTCAGGTCTTGTGGCTACTTTCATAAGAGCCGATTTTTCGATGTTTGCATATATAGTCAGCTCTTCGAATCCTGCATCAGGCACATTCTGATTTGCAATCATCCTGTATATCTCACCCCATTTATAATTCGGTTCGATCCCGGTGGTAGCTTTGGTATCTTCATATATGTATTCAACCTTGGTGATGATTTCAACCTCTGGTTCTCCTTCGGCAACTGGAGCCTTCTTCTTTTGTCTTTTAGACATATCTTCTTTGCAGCAATCACCCTGTCATAAACATAGCATGTTCTTAAACCATTTTGCTTTTACCAAGTGAAACAATAATAACAAATTTGTATCAATCTATTTACCTCTTCCATATGCATTCTGAAAAATGAACTATACACAGTATTAATGCATGAAAAGAAACATGACAAGGCAAAAAGAAAATCCTATGGTTGTGCTTAAAATCCTCTAAGTCCACTGTCTGTAACAAAGATCACAACCCCGATGGAACAGATTCTTCATTTTAATCAGGACCGCCTTCGAAATGACTCGAACTCCTTCAATAAAAGCATGAACCACGTCGTCGCTACGGCTTATCCTCAAACCGCTAGACCCTATACTGTGGTTCCTCATTTAGAAAACCCTAACTAGACAAAAACCCTGAAAACCTCCTTCGTCCCACGAAAATAGGGTAAACGCATACAACAGTTTAATCCCCCCCCCCCAGACGACCATGAAGAATCAAAGAATAGGTGGTTTAGATAGCGTAACGCTTGTCTGCACCAACCCCTAAATCTTTCAAACAAGAGTAAAATGTTCATAACGGCTCAATTACGCGGGCTCAAAAGAAAAGCTAGCTCAAGCAAACCGTACAGTGAAAATCCTCGACCTTAAAACGTTATTGCAAGCATCCAACGAAGAACAATAAGCTTTAAGCAGGCAAACTAAACTCACGCAAAATTCTAAGCGGGAAAAACCCACGGTTCCAATCCACGAATAAGAATCAAACAACAAAGCCATAGTATTCCTACCTGGCAAAAACACAATGCAGTTGGCAGGATGACCCAAAACCTCCACGGTAGCATGCCAACGAGTGAAATTCGGACAGCTGGGCACGTGAAACAGCTCAATCGACAAGGACTGGAGCAGACGCGATTATCAACAAGGATAATAATAAAATAACGCTCCACTTCTATATATAAACCCTCGGTAAAGGAATCGACAGGAAAAAAACAATCCTATTGGCGGTCGGAAGCTCTAAACGTCAGGAGAAACAAGTCAATTAACAGCCGCAACGGCGGGCTACAAACAAACTATGGGTCCCGCGAGACTATTAAGTCCATCGGCGTCGGAGACTTTTAATGCTAAGTGTCGGAGCTTCATACCTAAGCATTTCCGCTGTGTCGGCGATACCAAGTACTAAAAGCTAAAGGTCGGCAGTTGAAAACACTAGACGTCGGGAGGATAGTCCTGTTGACAGCCGCAACAACGATCTTATAGACTACTACGAATCCGCGATAACATAAACCCGTCGACGGTCGGAAAATCTAAACGCTCAGAGCCGGCGATTCAAACTTAAACGCTGCCGCGGTGTCAGCGATGCCGAGCATTATCATCACGATGCTTAGTTATCAGCGATCGGAAAGACTAACCACTACAGCATCGGAACCGGCGAGCGGAAAGACTAACCTTCGGACTGCTTATTGACTTCTTTCCGAAACGTCGGCGACGGAGAGGACTCATCTTCCGACCACTATCGAAAATCGTTCCAGTGAAAAACCAAAAGGAAATAAAGGCCACGGATCGGCGAGAAACAGAACTGTCCATCAGGACGTTCGTCGTTTCCCTTCCGAAACGTCGGCGGCATAGAGGACTAATGCCCCGAATCATTCGTCAATTGACCTCCGACAGCGATAAAATAAAATCATCGAAAAATCAAAAACGTTAAGTGCTCAAATAAAATGAAAGACTCTTCGGCTGGGCAACGATAATACTAGCTCATTTAACCTCCGAAACCGCGGAAACAAACAGTCAACTAATCCTCCGACTTCCCAAAGATCAATTTTAAGTGGAAAAACTGGACTTCTAGGATAGATTTAAAGAAATCGAACAAACTTGAGCCAGATAAAATCAAAAAGAGGGTCCAAAATTTTCAAAAAATTTGGGAAAAGGTTGCAGCTGCAACAATTGGCGACTATCTGGTGAACACAGATCTCTGGACAAATTCTTCTTTGAGCAACAAATTGTTTGGACAATAAATACCAACATGCTGAATTCTTCTAGATGTCTGGATTTCCCAAATGGCAGATGTATGCACTTTAATCATTGATGATAGTCCAATTTAGGGAAAATGGAAACCAATATCTCAAAGTCTAGATAACTCTTTTGAGACCAGGGATATGAGTTTCATTTTTACCTCTGCCTTTGGGTAGCTACCAGCTTAGACACCACAGGATTGTAACATATGGTAAACAGAAATTTTCGTTTGTTCCTCATTCCCATGCCATTTTGCACTTTTGTGCTTTTTTGGACTTTTGTCCTCTTTTGAGTCCTCCTGCATGCCTTCTTTCTGAAATTTTATTCAGGCTCCTCTATCCATAGTGTCTTTTTGTGTGAGAGATGTATTGATTTTCAGCTCACGGACAGAGAAGAACTTTGGCAATCCTGTACTATATGATTCAGTACTTTGTTTGAATACATATTGCTTTCTTAGGAGATTTTGACTCTTATTTGCCTTTTGGCTTTCAATTCTTGGCATGGGATCATTTAAATATAATATACTGTTTACCTTGCTTCCTCTGCATGGGTCTTTTGCTGTCACCCCCTAAGACATTTTTAATGTGAGATGCATGGAGCCTCGAAATAGTATTCCAGACCTTTTGATCCTGAGTTATTTTACAAGGATTAAGTAGGACTTCAATGTATTCATAGCCATTTAGGAAATATGCTAATCTAGAAGAAGTTCTTTCAAATAAATTAATAGTACACAGTCTTATAATCAAGGATTTTAGTTAATCCAAAATTCTGATGAACTCCCTGCAACCAAAAGTTGTGCTTCTTTATTAAAATCAATCAAACCCTAATTAAAACAAACAAAATAAAACAAATCAAAAGTAAAACAAACCAATGAGTTTATTTATGTACAAGATAACCAAGAAAATAAAAAAAATCAAGAAAAATAAGGTGGAGAACTAAACCATTAACTGGTAAGTTCTCTTCCCACCCCTGTAAGTCTTGCAATATGTAAGTTGAGGGGCTAAGTTTAGCTGCAATTTGAAAAGGGCCTACCCATAACTGTTGAAATTTCGTGTGCTTTCATTTTTCATCGTGCGGATGATCCACTTAAGAACCAAGTCTCCTACTTCGAAATCTTTGTTCCCAGCTTTATGCTTATCAAACCAATGTTTCACTACTTCTTGTCGATGCTTAAATCTATCTTTGGCTTTGGACCTATACTCTTCCGACTTTAAAAGATTATAGATTCTGGTCTGTAGGATTTCGTTATCGGTACCTCTAGATTCCTGAGCTATTATGGAAGATGGTAACAGAATATTGGGAGGAAGAATGGCTTCTTTTCCGTAAACAAGAGTGTATGGTGACACACCTAAGGAATTCTTGGATGTGACTCTATCAGCCCAAAGAGCATTAGGTAACGCTAAATGCCAATTTCTCTGATTTTCTATTACGGTTTTCTTTAGAATCCTAATCAAATTTTTATTTGTAGATTCTGCCAAACCATTTCCTTGTGGGTAAAAGTTTGCAGAATAATGCAACTTAATTCCTATTTCATTAGCAAATGCAGTTAATCTAATAGAAGAAAAGTAAGTAGCATTATCAAAAACCAAGGAAATTGGAACCCCAAACCTGGTCATAATGTGATCTTGTAAGAAATCCGTGACTGCATCTTCATTTACGTTGCGTAACGGAATGGCCTCGACCCATCTGATGAAGTAGTCAGTTGCCATCAAAATGTACTTGTGCCGCAAGGAAAAATTTGGGTTTATCTCTCCAATGATTTCAATTCCCCATTGTTCGAATGCTCCTGTTATCATCACTGGTTTTAAAGGCCCTGCTGCTTTAGCTTGTCTTCCATCACCTCTTTGACAAACATCACACTTTCTGACATGAGCATGAGCATCCTTAAACAGTGTAGCCCAGTAATACCCGACTCTAAGAATCTTATGGGCTGTTGTATCTCCGGAAATATGACCTCCAGCAGGCCCATCATGCAATTCTGTTATGACCTTTGTATCTTCTTGTTCTAAGCATCTGAGAAAAACTCCATCATAATTTTTTCTGAATAATACTCCATCAATTCTCTGTTATGAAGCTGATTTCAGACGTAATGGTCTTCGTTGTTTGGAACTCCAATGTTCCGGAAGATATCCTTCTTGAAGGTAATGAACTAGGTCCCGGTACCAGGAATCTGGAGCTGTGAATAGAGGACATACATCCACAATATATAACTCAGCTTCATTATCCCAACTGTTTTCTTCATTGTCTTTACCTTCAGCCATTAGTTTACACAATCCTTGTCCTTTTACTATGAATGTTGGTTTGAACTCGAGATCATATTCTTGTAAGGCAGTTACCCAATTGCCTCTTCTTTCTCCTAATTCCTTTTGTACAAAAAGAGATCTTACAGCTGAGAGTGGAACTATTACCTTAGTACGGTTCTTAAGTATGTATGGCCTGAATTGCTTTACTGCTTTGAAAACTGCATAAGCTTGTTTATCAACAGCTGGATAATTCAATTCAGCTCCCTGCAGACCAGTGCTCATAAATGATATGAGGAACTCATCTCCCCCATTTTCCTTCTATGTAAGCACCGCTGCTAACGAATCATCAGATGCTAAAGTGTACAAAATAAAATCTTTTTCGAAATTTGGACTTTTGAGTGATGGTGCATGAGCAATAGATGATTTTATCTTACAAAATGCGTTCTTTTCCATATCAATCCATTTAAATTGTACACTTTGTTTAACCATTTGCTGCAAAGGTTTGACAATTTGAGCAAAATCTAGTACAAACCTTCACACAAAATTAATTGTCCCCATGAATGATTGCATACCCTTTTTGTTATGGGGTAAAGAGATCTGTTCTATACCATATTTTCGACAACGCTCGAAAATTTGTTTCAGATGGAATGCATGTTCCTCTCTCTTTTTTGAAAATATTGTGACATCATCGAGATATACCACAACACTACGGCCAATCAGACCACGGAAAGCTATATCCATGGCCCTCTGGAAAGTAGCTCCAGCATTTATGAGTCCAAAGGGCATTCTCCTGTAAGCAAAAGTTCCCCACTTGGTTTTGAATGTGGTTTTAAGCCTATCATCTTCAGCTACTAATACTTGATTATAGCCAGAGAATCCATCTAATAATGAAAACAATTCAGAATCTGAAACCATCTGCAGTATTTGTTCCATGGGTGGGACTAGATAGTTATCTTTATCTGACGCACGATTGAGGTTTCTGAAATCTACACAGAGCTTGATTTCTCCTCTAGCACTTTGAATATAATTTTAGCATCCAACAATTTTTTCACTTCACTTTGACTTAAAGGTTCCAGCTTCGGATGCATTTTCCTCAAAGGCTGCTGGTAGGGCTTGACTCCAGCTTTAATCGGGATGACATGTATAATCTTTGTGTCATACGTTTTAAGCTCTTCATATGTCGAGGCAAACACATCTTTGTACTGTTTGAACAAAATAATGAACTTACTTCTTTTGCCCGGAGAACAGCACTTTCCCAAATTTACATATCTAGGTTCAGCTTCAGTCACCAAATTTATTAGCTCAAATTCCCAAATTTTAATTATACTTGATGTTCTTCATCATCTATTATTGCTCCTTTAAAAGTCTCATCATTCATCAAGCATTCCAAAATTTGTCGATCATCGTCAAAAACCCATAGATTGGTGATCATATCCGAAACAGAAGGCCTGAAAAGTAATTCAATAGAGCATCTATTATTAGAAGGTACTAGCCTTGCAGCTGAGGTAGCTAGTAAATCAGCTGCTGCATTTTTTAATCTAGGAATGGACACAATATTGAATGCATGAATATTTAAAAGCAAATCCCAAACTTCATTTTGATAGGCTTTTAAATGTGGTGAAATACAGTGTATCTTATTTCAAATTTGCTTAACAACAATTTCAGAGTCTCCATAT
>LPNX011052846.1:0-24721 GCA_001517045.1 Pseudotsuga menziesii
CCACCATTCGTGAGCTTCTCCGTCCAGGTGAAGTGTAGCCAACTTAATGGCGTCTGTTTCTGTCATGGGGTTGAGTTGGAAATAGGTATCCAACTTTTGGACCTATGTTCTCGCTAATCCTCCGCAAGTCCCATCAAAGTTTGGGATGGTTAACCTACCTAAGGTCTTCTGCAGCTCATAGTGTGATTGAAACCCTTGTTGAAATTCCTGGGCCTATTCCTACTCTTCATGTTGCAGAAATCTGAGAAAGACATGGCAGCATGAAACTCATCCCCTAAGTCTCTGTACTCCTGCAAATAAGCCCCAAAAGGCTCGCTAGATTCTACCTGCATGACCGGGCCCCCTACTGTATCTGCTAAGAAGTGAGGCATGGTAGGCCTGATAGTAGGTCTGTTGTATATGTGCAGAGTGTTCTGGATGTTAGTGTACACCATCTTTCCACTGCTGCTTGAAGATCCCCGATCTACTGGTGAGGGAGGTGTACTGTTGATACCTGTTTCCGGTTTCGCTGATAGTCTGTTGATTGCATTGAGGACTTCTTTTTGTCCTTTGGCTAAGTCTTGCAATGCAGAGACCAAGCTACGAAACTCCATTCGATCCTCCTCTTCTCTCGTTCCTTTTCCCCTATCTGAATGCATACCTATTTGTTCCATGTCTGAATTGGTATCTTCTAGTTGAATATCTTCAAATTCTTCTGTGTATCTACTCTTCCTCCTCCTATAGGTTACAAAAGGATCTCCTTCTATATTCATTTACTTTTCATCTCTTAAGCCCACAGCTGGCAAAGAAAACAGCTCTGATACCACTGTAATATCCCAAATCCCGATATTTTCTATTTCTAAGCAAAAAGGCTGATACAACTGGGCATGCAAACTGCCATGCAAAAATCCCACTGATAAGCCGGCTGGACTGCTTCGGAGAAAGTATGTAAGCACTGAGAGCTGGATCGGAGATGAACTGATCTCCTCTGCTTACGGTGAACCCCCAGCAGCAAGACGCCTAGTCAGAAAAGGATGACGCCCTCAGGGAAGGAGGTGTCCGATGGAGCTGCGGATTTGCGGGGCTGATAGCCTTTCCGTGCCGGAGAGAATGCCTGATACAAGAGTGATTTTTGAGTCCTCTAGGCAGGATAGCGACTTGCTTCTGAGATACAGCTGCTCACGCCCCTGGAATCCCGAAACTGCTGATAACTGTTCCGGATGAGCACGGATGGATCTGATAATCACCGGGGACCGGAGTATGATGCTGATGATGAGAACGGTGCCTGAGTTTCGGAAGGAAACTGGGATCTGAAGGCCCCGCACCTGATTAGGGCTTTCTGGCTGAAAACCCCCCTTTTACGGTTGCACACGTGTCCCTGCAATGATCTATACCATATGCTAGATAACTGATGAATGAATGAAGAACAAGTGGTGAACCAGTATGGCTTACCCTGAATAAGACTAGGGCAGATGTTTCACTGCCGAAATCCTGTTAGCTGAAGACTCCGTCTCCAACCCCAACCGCTGTGCTGCTATCCAAGAGCTCCCAAAATAATCATAATCAAAAGGTGAAGTCTCCTCTCGCTTTCTCCTCTATTTATAAAGTTCAACTGCGCCAAACCTAATCTTTGACCTAATTAGGTCACTTTATCTTCTAATTTGCCGTTGACTTGCATGCATGCGTATGGAGACTTAAAGAGTCCATGCATCATTAAATAATGCTTGGTTGGCATGCACGAAGGTGGCCTTTGGCCCTGGTGGCCCTTCTTGACCAAATGATGATGCCCTAGATCTTCTATGGATGGCATCAGTCCTCAGCTGATTCCCTCGCTGTCAGTAACCGCTCGAACCCACAGGAATCACATAGGTTAGCGGTTTTGGGCCTCAAGGCCTAATTGGAAGAGGACATTACAATTTTCCTTAGAAAGAAGAATCATCCAGCATTACTCTGCCAACTACTACCCTCAGGGAAATGGTGCAGTTGAATCCACCAACAAGAACCTTATTAGAATCCTGAAAAAGGTTGTAGTTGACCATTAGAGGATCTAGCACAATGCATTAGCCCTCTCGGATGATAGGGTGACACCCAAAGCTTCCCTAGAAACATCCCCATACTTTCTGGTATATGGGAAAGAAGCCATCTAGCCTCGCAACATCCTCTTGCCCTCACTTCAATTAACCCAATCTACTAAAGGACCGAATTTCCCAACCATTCAAGGTCGAATCAACTTCTTACTACAACTAGAAGAGGATAAGAAAAGATTAAACATAAATTTGTCTCCCACCGGCAAATAGTCAAGAGGTGGTTTGACAAACACTAAGCAACCTGTAGGTAGTACGAAGTAGGGGCTCTAGTATTGAAATGGCATAAGGTCATCGAATCTAAAGGAAAGCACACCAAATTCCAACACATATGGCTTGGCTATACGAGGTAGTTAAAAAATTGGGATCCGATACATACCGTTTGAGAAACCTGGAAGGAGATGAAGATCTCCCTCTCATCAATAAGCAAATTTTGAAAAGATATTTCAGTTAGTTTCTTTAACACAGTAATTGGCTTGTATATAGTAGTCTAGGTTACATTTCTTTCTTTCTTAGATTACGATTGGTTACTTTTAAATTTTATTTTTCAGCATGTGTGATTTTTCATTTTTTTTTTCCTAGTATAGTACCTGCCTGATGCCTTGATTTGCCCCAGACAACAAGTAGTGATCGCTTCTGGAGTGCAAGCCTCAAAATCTCATGTTCTCTAAATTGGTCAAAAAAATGAAGATACAAGTTGCGAGTCTCGAGAACAAGGAAAATGCAATGATAGTGGTTCGACAAGGGAAACTTCTAGAAGTTGGGCATGATCATCCTCACATCCAATTTGAAAACAAATTTGTAACATTGTAGCGACTCGCTCACGACAACATTAATAGTTGATCATGAGAAGAGTGAAAAGTCGAAAGTCCAGGGGTCAAAAGGTAAAGGGACCTACAAATAGCCATGTACTGAAGATCTGAGCTCGATCTCAATAGAAGGAAAATATACCAGTAAGTGCTGCAAAAGCCATTGCTTCCCCCATCCAAAGTTAGTCATGGACATCTAAATAAGTGCAAAAGTTGGGAAACAAAGTTCAATCATAAAAGGGATACATGGATAACTATGTCGAAGCTATAGATGATCACTAGCAATAGGGAAATGTTTGTATTGTCGTGCTGACTCCATCAGGGCTATGGACGCTCATGGGAACTGGAGCAACACGTGAGAGATATTAAATGGTGCCTGGTGAAAATCCTTCAATCCTAAATCTATAAAGCCCTAGGATCTAGACTACAACTTAGTTTATTAACTCACACTACATAGAAATGAACTTCATCATGATGTGTCTTCAGCAAAATGAATGAGGTTTCTCAATGGATGTGCAAGTATGATCACTAACTATCTTGCAAGATAAAGTTCACATGGAACCATAGACTGCTAAATGCCTAAGTGATTGGAAAAATAGAATGATGTCTTCACGCTTCAAGGTGTAGTCGCAACTAAAATGATGTAGGGGCATCTAAGCCAAGGCTGACTAACAAAGATTACAACATGGCAACCAACTGGAAGAGGGACGACGACCTTCTAGGTGATGGAATGGGTACTGTGTGAGCCCATACGGTCGAGCGAGTACAGTGGTCAACGGAGATGATAGACAAGAACTAATCGAGATGGAGACCAGGCAAAATGAAGACAAGCAGTTGTGGTCGCAGGAGAAGAGTCAAAGACCTTTTGTGTGAAGGCAAGGGGAAGTTGAAGCCCAGATGGTCGAGGACAACGAAGAGTGGACATGCGTCAGAGGACCAAGTCGAAGCGGAGCTGAAACTAGTCGGAGGACTAGACCAGTCGCTGGGGAAGTTAACAAGTGGAGAAGGTAGTCGGAGGAGATGACATCGACAAACCAGTTGCGAGGACTAGAGAACAAGACTGGGAGTTGTAGATAGGACCAGTCGAGGTCAAGTGCAGGTCATCCAGAGGAATGGCTAGACAAAATGATGGTGTACGGAAGGTTGAAGCAAGCGAGTAAGGACCATAGGGTCATGAGGAGTCCACAAGAAGAATGGTAGAGGAACAGTCGAAGCTAGGGATGATTGTTACCGAGGAGATCATCCTACGCGTGGCCATGGGGTATAGGATTCCAAGAGGTAACATCGATCGAGTTATGCTCAAGGCAAGAGGCTACTGGAGGTTGGCGTGGAGTAGAGGCAGTTGACAAGATGGGCCAAGGAAAAAAGTTAACGAAAGGAAGGTCGATGTAGTTGGCCAGTTCGATCCAACATGTCAAAATGAAGTTCGGTCGATGGGAAGGACAACAGATGAAAAGGAGAAGAAGTCAAGTCGGAGTGGATGACGACAAGTCAAACCGGCGAGTGCAGAAACAGTCGAGAGCAAACCGACCAGTAGAGAAGAGGAGTCAAATTAACACCGACAACTGAGGAGAAGATCATGCAAGGAAGTAGCCTGGTCAAGGGGACTTTCGACATGTAGATGAATGAAGACGCAAATGAATGTTGCAATAGGCGACTGATGAGCAGGTGAATACCGGTCGAAAGTCGACTGACGAGAAAGCCGAGAACCTAGTAGATGGGGTGGTTGGAGCAGTAATGGCGGTGGTTGAGGATGCCAGATGGCATTGCGCGCCATGAGGATTCCAAAGGAAGCTAGACGCTTCTAGGAGACGCCTAAGAAGGAAAGTATGGTGATGTAGGGATTGTATGAATAGACATTGAGTCGTGAAGGAAGGGGGGCCTTCCATTGTAAAACCTACTATGTATAGACTTAGTGTCTGAAAACATGGCCTTCCCCCTGATTGTAAATGTTTATGTAATCTGATTTCTATTAATTAATATAAGCCATAATCCTTGGCAAACTTGCTTGTGTCTGTGTGTGTTTGCATTTTGTTGCGTGTACTTTGATTTGCAGTCGATCTACCCAGATCAACGTTTGCATTATAAAACAACAAAGATTACGGTTTTTCCCAAGGTATTGCCATTTGTTCAACCCTCAACAACTCCCACAGTGATGCAACATGGGGCCCCGCCTTAAATTTTTTAAGCAAATATCAATCCGCCAAATGCATTCTTCTTCAACCATGCTTCTACAATTTTAATTTGACTATGACACTATGGCTACTATGTTATGTTCAGTAAGTTCTTCATCTAATCATGCTATTATTTTTCAGCCTAGTGCACCCTTCAACTGGTTTTTTATCACCTTTCTATTAATCTATCTTGACATACTGCATGTTTTAGGGAGACCCTTAGTCACTAGATCCTTTTGCTAAGATTGAACTTTCAATCCTTTTGAGTCTGAGTGACTTGGGGTTTTACGTTTCCACACTTGTGTATGGCCTCAAAGTTTATCCTAACCAGCAATCATCCTTTCCCAATAGCCTCTAGAAGGACCTTTAAGCAGAGCGAACACTTAGAACTTTTTAAGCAAATATGTTTGAAAGTTTTCCTTTATAATGTTTAGCTCAAAGAATCATTTTCTCCACTAATGTATCGGACAAAATGAGAGTTTTATGTTGATCCATCAACAAGAAAAAGTATTTTACTTAACAACAAATCATTCGATAAATGAGATTTCTTCACCGAACAACTAGAGATTTCATTGGTCGGTTGTTGGTGCTACAAGAGAGCTATATTTGTACAAGACATTTATTTTCTATAATAAAAAAATTTGGCTTGGAGGTCATATCTTGGAGCTTCTCATTGGTGATGGTATATTTCTTCTTCATGGTTCTTCTATTGGAGGAAATATTGTGTTAGTATTGTGTTCTATTTCTCTTGAGCTTCTTTAAGAGCAATATTGTCCACAAGGAATGGATCTATGGTAAGGGCTCACCAGGCAAATCCACAAGAGATCAAATCCAAAATACATGACGATCAAATGCAGCATTGTCCCTCCTCTTATCTTCCTGTGGAGCTCAATACCATAGGAAATACCATGGAACACTCAATACCATCTAGAATGCTTCCTCATTTGACTTCGCCCACATATCCCCCTTTCTAATCAAATGTCACTGTAATGATATACAATTTAGCCCTAAGTGACATTAAGTAACCACCTAGAATGATCCTTGGAAAGGGACATCACAATCTAAAGTTCTTACTAGTTTTATTTGTTATTCTACTATTAATTTTCAAATCTAATCCTATATTTTTTTTCTTAATACTCGGAAAAATACTTTGACCCCAACCTGGCTCCAAGTCTCAATAAATCATTGTTTAATGCCCAACCTGGCTCCAAGTCTCAATAAATCATTGTTTAATGCCCAACCCAATCCAATTGCCCGGATAACATAGATAAGCATAAACAGATATTTATAACTAGAAACACATGAAGTCTTTTAAATCAGCAATACACACACATAAATTAACACTGAGATTTTTGGTCAATGTGACCCTGGAAAAACCCTTGCAAGAAAACCAGTGAGAGAGTAGAAGTTTTTTATTATCTTTCAGAAGAAGTACATAGATCGTTTACACAGTATTCACACAAACTTATCTCTGAAATCCAAGCCTCAGATTTCCTGTCTGATCACTGCTAAAGACCTCTTGGATATTTGCTCCACTCTTTCATCTGACTAAACAGGATTCGCTCCCTCTTCCACTACTAACAAATCGCCCTCTCTGCAATTCGCCCTCTCTATCTCTGTCGGTGAATTCACCTTCCCTCAAAAGCAATCTCTGCAACTGATGAATTCGTCCTCTCTATTCTCCAGATGAAGTGTGCCCTCTCTATCTCAGATGTGCGCCCCCTTTCTTTGCCTGAAGTGTGCCCTCTCTAACTCAAAAGTGTGCCCCTGCTCTCCTGTCTTCTAGAATACTCTTGCTTCTCACAATAACACTTATACACCCCCCTTTACTCCTCAACTTTGTTTTATAAGCTTTGGTGCCTTTTTTAATTTTCATGCAAAATCCCGCATGCAGAATTTCTCATTAAAAAATGCATGCATGCAAATCCCGCATGCAAACTTTAAAAAAAAAGAGTTTTACTTCCCCATTAATAAAAAACACTGTTATCAAATATGAAGTGAGGGTAAAGTCTGGCACTTGTCCTTGTTAACTTTTTCAGCAAATCCATGCTAGTTAGCTCTAAAACTCATGCTAGTATTGTGGATCTAAGTTTTATTGAAGCCTAGGTGCAGGCTTATTATTACTAACCACCATATAAAGCTAATTAGATCTAAATTCCTTGCTGGTTTTTTACTGTTGTTATGTCTTTTATTTCAAATTTATAAGCTACAGCAGTAATTACTGTTGAAATTTACTTAGAAGGCATACTAACCTAGTGCAATTTGGTGTCTTTTAATCATCATTTTATTTACCTAAGTTGCATACTCAATATGGTATGT
The DNA here is from genome assembly GCA_001517045.1 of Pseudotsuga menziesii. Lineage (NCBI taxonomy): Eukaryota > Viridiplantae > Streptophyta > Pinopsida > Pinales > Pinaceae > Pseudotsuga > Pseudotsuga menziesii. The sequence goes on from LPNX011052846.1 coordinate 7,366, forward strand.
TTAATGCTCAATACTAACAAGTTTCATTCTACCTTCTTGTTATTATCCTTAGCATTGATTTGATCCATTCTAGTGCTCATATTTAGTAAATGCTAAGCATACTATGATCCTAACGATTCACATGTGATTATTGTTCATGACCACAACAATCCAAAGACCGAATTGAATTCGCTACTTTGATATGCAACTAGTAAATGCCTTATTGATTTACTTAACAACTAGAACTATTAGTTGATGCAACATCTTTTGTGATCTCTTATCTTAGTATCAATTCGCACTTTTAAGGTCTCTTGAGTTATGATCTCATTAGTTCATGCTTAGATCCACATACTATGCACTAAATAACTCTTTGTGACAGCCTAATAATGATGAGTAATATGTGAATGCTTGGTTTCTTCATTATGCAACAAGTTTAAGCAATAACAGGGTTACTAAGTCAATTCGCACTTTCTGGTTTATTCACATATTGATACTTGGTAATACTGCTCACTAAACATTTCGCATCTTCTTCCTAATTGTCACAAGTGTTGTCATCTTTCATTTCATGTGGATGATATTTCATTGATGTCTTGATCTATATTGATTGTTGCAATGAGTTTATTTGAAATGCACATGATACTTCTCTAAGATTTTATATTTGGAGCATTATACTTAATCTTTGTGATAAAGTGCATACATGGCAAAGAGGATTATGGCATTGGGAATTCTTGGGTAGAAGAAGTGTTCCAGCGTCTATAACTCGGGAGCTTGTCGTTGAGTGAGAAAACCTGCAATTGGAGGGATCATATTAAGTAGTGACCATTGTTGGGACACGTTTCCTTGCATCCTCGTTTGGTGTAAGATGTTGGACATCACTTTTGACTCCAATCTAGTACCACTTCTTCGAGTAGTACCACATTAGACAGCACTGAACACGGACTTGGACCCCGTGTACCTTGCATATATTGGGGACCCCCTTAGGTATCCTGAAACTATCATATCAGTCATCTAGTTATTGTAGTGCACCGAAAACAGAATTCGGGAATATTACTCTTCACATACGTCGGTAGTTGGGTGGTGTGGCCAAGGGTACGGTCTATCCTCTTTGGTAAATGCTCTAAGATAATGGGTCGAGCATCATTGTTGGACCCTGCACATAGATCGAAGAGCTAGAGTGACTTGACACACCTTGTGACTCAAAGCCATTTTGGGGTTGGGGGGTTTTACTATTCAAGAAGAATCAGCTGCTCAATGTTAATGTGATGCTCTTATTTCTTTATAATTTTTGTATCATGTATTTTATGTTCATGGTAATGTTTAACACATTAATGAAGTATTAAATTCAGAGTGTGTCTTGAATTAAATTAATTACCTATAGTTAGGCACCTCTTCCTAAAAATTAAAGTTAGGTAAGTATCCTAAGTTAGCTTGACCATTCATAGTTGGCCTTAGAGGAAGCTTAGTGAGGGTCTCTCCCTTGGTTAGTCTAGGCATGTTCATTGTTGAGCCTGGGAAACCTAAAAGAGGAGCTTCCAACGTTAATGACACGTCAGGGGGAAGATCCATGGTGGTGCCCGGTTAGCAATTGATTCCTTGTCGATCCATTGACTTCTAGGTTGTGCATAAGCATGGTCCTTCTTATTTGGACACTTTTTGCGAGGCTTCGGGCGTCGTTGTCAATCTCCACAAGACCAACTATTGGCTGATTGGGTTAGATTCTCCACCAACTTGGGTTCCAGCTGCCTGATCTTACATTCAACCAGGTTTGATTATCCAAAATCTTAGTATCCCATTTGGGATGAGTTTAACGCCATTGACCAAGAATAATTATCCAAAATCTTGGTATCCCATTTGGAATGAGTTTATCGCCAATGACTATGTGGGATTGGTGTCTACAAAGACTTCAGAGCAAGCTTCATGTATGGCATCATAAGAATCTTCCTTTCACAGGAAAACCAACTATCGTAGGTCGTAATCTTTTGACTTCCCATGTGTATTATGTGTCTTGTTGGTTCCCCATTCGAGCTCATAACCATTGGTTTTAGTAGAGTATGTGGTCATATTTGTAATCCATGTATGGAGGTGCTAGAGATCTAACCCTTAGTTGCTTGGGATGTCTGCACTATTCCCAAGGATGGAGTGTTGGGATTAATTGACGTTGTAGTTCAAAGTAGTATTCTAGCAGCCCAGTGGGTAGTGAGATTTCTAGACTCTAGATAAGATTAGATAATTTTATCAATGTCCAACAAATGACCGCTAAAGTAGGTCAAAGGGACTGTTGTGTACAATGATGTCGATACAAAGTAGGAGCACTAAAGCGGCTCCTATAAGAAATACAATACATGAAGCAAAAAGTAAGAGTGTGGATCTAATCTAAACCATGTGGGATCAATGCGTCGACAGGTTCTGTTTCGACATAGGGAACTTTCAACGCAGTATATTAGCAAGGTCTATGGGGTTCCTAGTCTATGCGACGTCATCTCTTCTCCCTCCCCATTCCAAGTTGGCGGATCCATCCTATTTTAGGGTAAGTGGGTAACCTAGAGATCAGTGTTTAGGTTGCTCTGATGGTAGTGGGAGGGCAATCGAGCAGGTTGGGATCTCACCTCTTGCTCGATTTGGAGCTCACATCATCAAGGGGTTTGTGTGGCAAAGTTGTCGCATTTTCAGGCACTCCAACTAAGTGGAAAGGGTATCTTTGAATAGGTGATTTATGGAACCTTGGGGCATGGTCGTGGAAGGAGTAGAGATCACTTACATGGGAGTTTGAGCTCCTAGCCTCTGATTATCCTTCGATCATGGATTTGAGTGCCTTTATTATGAATTTCGAGCTGTTTAAAATGAATATCAATGTGTCGGGGTCTTTGTCATGTCCCTTTCCGGATGACCACCTTGGAGACAGCTTATTAACCTATCAAGTTCCCGTAAGCTATGGTCTAGAAAGGAAGGAATTAATTAATTATCAAATGTCACCTAGACTTAGAGTATTTTATAAAGTGACATTAGTAATTAATTTAATAAAGTGACTTTACTTTATAAAAGTCACTTAACTAATAAGTGAGCGAAAAAGGTAAAGTTGGGTCAAATGAGGACTCAAGAAGAAATTAAATGATAAAAAGGGGCATGTCTCACTAAAGTCACTTTTATAATATTAAAAAGTGAGAAAGCATCAAGGGAAGTCGGAAGTCACAAAGAGGGGAAAAGTGAATTATAAAAAGGACATGAGAGCTCATTCTCTCGATTCTTGTCTATTACGTTTTCGAAACTTGAGAGTTCTTGGGCTTTAGCTTCTCTTGGACGAAACCCTAAGAGGAGAGTAGTTTCGGTGGTGAGACAAACCCACACTAGCTATTATTTGGAGAGATCAGGCAGATTTCACAACTGTGATTCATTGCCATGAATTAGATTTACATCTTAGCTTCATATCTGAGTTTTGGAAGGAGCTTCCAGTTGTACAATGGAGGGCGCATTTCTTGTTTGGGTTACTTGTTCCTAAGGCAGGGCACACTGGGTTTATCATTCGCATTACTGGAGGGCGCACTCTTGAAGAGAAATAAATCACACACTTACAGTTGCCTGCTGCACATGAGGAGGGCGCATTACTGACTGTTAGAGGGTGAATCTCAGAGCATTTCCTGTGTGAAGAGGCAGCTCTCTGCTTTTACCTATCATTCTCCTTACTGAGGGCGCAGATCACTGGTATTCCCCCATACTTATCTTTCTGTGTTATACTGCTGCAAGAGAGGGCCCCTGTGGGACACTACCTCTTGGTTTGAGAATACAACGAATGGTGGAGGGGTTCACTCAGTCTTAAAAGAGCTGTACCAGTCAGTTAAGAGACAATAAAATATCCTGACGACTTTTAGCTTCATTGCTGCTCTAGTTTCACCTACAGGCATTTTGGCAAGAAAAGGGCTGTTACAGGAAGTCTGTGTTATTTTGAGCAAGTGGCACCTTCAGCATTTAAAGTTGATCAAATCCAGGACTTGTGGAGCCTGCTACAGCATCCAAGAAATGTCATATTTTTTATGGCAAAGTCCATCCTCTAAATTAAGGCATGTAAACTCAATTTTTTGCACTTATATCAGATCTGAAGTATTTTGACATACTGCTGTTATCATTAGTTAATTTTCAATATTTTTCTTCAGTGGTTTTGTAAGTGTTATTGCTTGATGCACTCTTAGCTTAACCTTTAAAGATCTGAAACAAGGAAACCTTCTGGACTGATAAACAATACTGATACAATGAGCATCCAATTTTAATGCTACAGCAGTAAATACAATTTATCACCCAAACTCTACAGCCAAGTCGACATTTAAAGTCAATCCTAGACCAAGATAACCAAACAGTAGCTACAGCAGTTGGAAATCCGCTACCTGAGAAGATCCATAGCCATTCTTGCCAGGCAGATTTGGTAGAGCTAGGCTTGGGCTATTACAGCCTTTTTGGAGGTGTTAGCGGTGGAGTTTTGGTGCACCGCTACTTCTCTATGATTTCTCGCCATCTCTATCAAATACTATATCAAAGGCACCCCTTCTCACCTGTGTTTAATATGAGGTGGACTTTGTCAAATCTCAAGATCCATTGTTTACACTGTCTTCACAATGTCTGGACAATGCAGCTTTCATATAAGCTGCACATTTTTTTCTTGGTTGGTTATTTATTAAGGGATCCCATCCAAGGCTAGGCTAGCTAAGACTGGACTCTTAGATGGGTCTCTTGCCCAATTTGACAACAACTAGATACGGTTATGCATATTTTTTGGGATTGTCAATTTGTGAAACAGTGTTGTAGATTCGTTGAGTATCAACATCCTGACTTGTTTCAAAACAAGCTATATTGGCAATTGCCTTATTTGGGGATGGGCAGTCTATTGTCCATGATTCCTTTTTTGGTCTATGTTATTGTTTATGAATTTCCACTCTGTTTGTGATTTGGAAGCTCAGGTTTAAGTATGTGTTTGATCTAGAGATGAGTTATGCGTCTGCTGTTAAGAGAAAAGCACTTGGGACAAAATGTTACTTATATGTGACAAAACAATTCTCTTATTCTTGAAATTGATTTATCTAGATAAGTACCATTAAAAAAAAACCCAGCAAACAATGAGATCATTATTTCAGCCACCAACACATATTTTTGAAGATCCCTCATCAAAGAATAGAAAAACAATTGCCAACAAACCAAACAATTAATAAGTTCAAAACTCATACCTAAAGCATATGCATGCATGAATCTTTCAAAGGTCACATCGCCAAAGATGAGCAGCCACTGATGCAAAACCTGAAGTAAAGAACCAAATCCGGCATTGAACAAAGTATCAACATAGTAACAACGAACCTCTTGCCTATGTACTCAATGTCCTAAGCTAGATATAAATAATCAACTAGAAAACATCTCTCTGTGTAAAATCCTTTGTCGTATATTATACTATATTCCACAATATAAGCAAACCAAGAATAGAGTTCAGGGAACCAAAAAATGAAAAGAATTAAAATTAAAGTGGCCATTGCAAATCTGTTGCATTGATTTAATTTTCATATTAATATCCACTATTCGCCAAACTCAGTCAATGGGATTGTAAAAGGCACAAATATAAGATTAAGTGAAATTCAGATACAGGAGTGCTAAAGCATCTCTAAAAGCAGTATAGTAAGAGGCAAAGATAACATATCAGGACTGCCAAAGAAGCTCTAAGAATAAGCAGGAAGAGTCACAAGCAAGATGAAAAAAGGCTATAAAGAGAATAAACCAAGCAATATGAAGCCACAAGAACAAGATGGAAAACATCCAAAGATTGGACTGGATCTAGCAACCTCAAGGAAGGAATCCCTCACTGAGAATGTTGTCATTCTACAACTCTCCTAAGTTCTTAACATCCAAGGCCAAGAAGAAGTGGGTGATGAGATTCCTATTGTCCACCAATTAGCTGGTATGGGGTGTACACCACCTCACTTACCTTTTGAAAGAGCTTTTGCCATAACCATCTAGAGATTGAATGTATGAGGCAATGCGTTTCAAACAAGCAAAACATGAAGGCCTATCACTAAGAATAGGTCATCGAAAAATGGAGCATCTTAATAAGGAACAATGGTAGACTTCTTTGGTCTTTGTATGGCACAAAAAACTGTTATCACAGATATTGTAGTTGGAGCTACTAGGATGCAAATCAGTTTTCTTACAGACATGAGCTAGTCCTTTTCATGATAATGGATGTTCCTGTTATCACAGATATATTGTAGCTGGGCTACCATGATGCAGCATGTAGATTTTCTCTTTTCCTCTAAGCCAGACTTATTGATGGGGATACAACATGGATCACTATTACAGCATGAGCCATTCAGAGCCTTTTTTAAGCAACAGATACAGAGTATTTCCTTGCCAGGACTGAGATCTCCTTGTCCTTCGAGATGACTTCAGCGGTGACCTAGTTCATTCTAGCAGAGCAGCAGATATGGTACACACTTTACAGATGGGCATATCAGATAGAGACAAGTATATGGTGAGATCAGGTATATGGCTCTTTGGTAGGATTGTGCTCTTTGATGTATACTAACACCTTGGATTTGTTGTGCTATGATGATTACGGTGACCTATGCCTATATTATATATATACTGATGCTTAAACTTGTGCTAAGAATGATTAAAGAATCTGATGTAGAAGACTATTGCTTATGCCATGCTTCACACAACGTTTAAAGTTTAAACCTTGGTGCTTTGTTGGTTCCATGTATCACTTGTCCCCATCCATCCAATTCATCCATAATTGAGTTTCCTCCCATGACCTATGATTGACTGGGACCTATGAGATTGAAGATCATCTTCCCCACTTTGACCCCTATGCATGATGGATCCCATGTTGTTTTGTGTCTCGGCTCTGAGTTGTGCAACAAAACTTGTCGAACCCTTGACCCTTCTGGTTCAAGAGAACCCACTGGTGTTGGTTCCTAAGCTTAGGCAAGTTGGGTTTTAAAGCCTTGACCTCTCTAGTCGGTTTCCCCCTATGTTTGGTCCTGACTGTCGACATTCCCCCCTAGTTGCCCGAAGAGTGTCAACTAAAACTTGAAGCAATATGTCTACCATCATTACATGCATTATGTGTTATATGCTATATACTGAGAAATGCAAGCCCTCAAATAAAGTTGCAAACTGTGTCTTTAGACACAACTCAAAAAGGGTTATGATTCATGAAATGAAATTGTAAAAAGCCCAAATAAAGCAATGGATAAATAAATGCAAAATCTAAAGACTGTTGGCCATCTTATAAAAATGTAATGATTAATTCCTCACAGAGCCTGCGGGTTTTGAAGTGAGATGAAGTAAGGAACAGCTAATTGTAAGTGTCCCTTAGGATCGCTTCACTACAGTTTCTTATGTACTCAATGCAAGGGTCATAGAAAAGATTCTCATGGAGCTTGATTGCTACCTTGGATGTGAGTTGTAGACATATTGTTAAAGTTGAATGGACTCTTTTCAAATCAACTCATCCACTTGTGAGACACCACCATTCCCTATTGTTTATCTGTCATGCATATGTCATTGTGGTTGTGTGTACTTGTCATCATTCGAAAAGATCATATGGTCAAAATCAACTATAAGCCATTTCACTTTTACCTTAGCCTTATATTCTAGCCTTGTTTAAACTTTGTAAGCATGGCATATACAAGAGACTTCCAGAGGATTCAATGATTACTCAAAGACACAGGTATATCTTACTGATTTGTTATTATTATTTATTATTGTCACCATGATTATGAATAGCATAATTTAAGTTGGGTTTTAATATACATCTTGGAGCAGTTCATACCTTGGATGCATGCAGGTTCAGCTCAGTTCAGTATTTCACTTTCAATTTGGGTATTTTGACTTGGTCAACCCAGTTGACCAAGTCAAACACGATTCCCAAGGTAGTGGCGAAAAATTTGACAATGCTTATATTTGTTCCAGACATGCCCAGGACCAATACTGCGGCTTCAGTTTTCAGATTTTTGCCCCAAATTTCATGCTTAGTGATTATTATCACTTTATTATTGGTCAGATCATATATTTTATTATAGATTACAGTTATTATGGTTGTCCTAGGGTGCCACAATGCTCCAAGAGGTATGAGTAGTCACTTATAGATTGCAGTTATTATGGTTGTCCTAGGGTGCCACAGTGCTCCAAGAGGTATGAGTAGTCACTTATACCATTTTACTATGTCTCCAGACACTTGTGTGCAGTGAATTTACCCTAGTTCTCATCCTCGACGAAGCTATGATGATGATTATTATTTTCAGAGGATGTACCAATAAAAAATGAACTAAGAAATCACTGAATAAATTGATTTGGCTTGTGTGGTCAAAGAAATGGAAAGGGAATTTCTTTGGATGATTTATTATGGCTCTCCAAACATATTTGCATCAATTTTAGTCAGTTTGATGTTCCGGATTATTTTTTTGGCTCTCTTAGGGAGGACATCCCCCATAGAGCGAAATTGGACAAAATGGCTAGAATAAAAGTGTGTAAATCAAGTTGTATCTTTAAAAATATGTATGGGGGGGGGGCTAATGACCCCCCCATGTCCCCTAAGTGTCAAACCTGCAAAAATAATGATTTATCATGTTGTAAAAATGGGCTTTATGAGGTAATTCGCCCCCCTCAAATGTATTTGTCTAAGTTGATCCATGTAATGTAAAATTAAAAGACCTCCACCATTGATGATATTTTAATCTCAACCGTTGGATTGATGTTGGTTAGAATGTGGACACATTCTCGGTCTATTTAAGAGTTGTGATCCCTTCATTGGTCCCATCGAGAATTTTGGCTCTTGGCTTATTGGAATAGAGAAAATTATTTTGTGCGAAATACTTGTGTTCTTGTGGATTGGATGTCGGCAATTGTGATTGAAACTACTTTTCCCTTGCACTGAAAGATCTTTGGGAAGAATCTCGCATATTTTTTGTGGATTATTATTTTATTACAAGCAGAGAGGTCGTCTTGGAGGGAAGCGTCATTTGGGGAGACCTGTTGTTTGTTTCTCTTATGGATTTGTTCTGAACAGGAATTGATTTTGTCTATGACCAATTATTTCTCTTATCTTTTATCTCTTGCTTGCAATTCATTTTCTTTTCGATCTGATTGATTTTTTCCTTGGCTTGGCCAGAAGACGGCCGCACTTTTCCACTTGGGCGTTTCGCTGGATCTTCAACAAAACTTTCATTTGATCTCTGCAGGAGTAATCCTCTCCTTTTCGACATTCATCTATAATTTCTAGGTACGTCTTCACAAGGTGCGTTCTTCTATCTCCGTTATTTCAATCCACCCGAGCATAATAATAATAAAACCCTAAGTTTAAAACCCTCAATTTTTAGATTTGTAGGTTCCAATTGCGGTTGGCTTTAAAACTCAAAACCCACTTTGGAAATAATCCAAAACCCGTAGATCTAAAGTTTCATGACCATTGGACTTCATTTACTCAATCTATCCCTAGGGTAAGGACGCCCTCCTTGGAAGATGTGGTTATCTTTCATTTCGCAAATTAAGTATTGCTAGTTTCACATTTAATTGTCTTATCTAATACCTAGCAATCGATTCCAGTGCCTAAATCATTTCAATTTTTCCATTTGCCCATAGCTTTGATTCTTCACTGCCAAAACCCTAGGGCAAATTGGGGCTTTTCACATAGGCACACGATTCCTCTTAGTAATTGTGTCAAACTCTAATTAACCATCCTACTAAGAGATATAATCAAGTTTCCCTGGATTATTTACTTGCATTCCTCATTTTTAGGGTCATCTTGGTTATAGGGACGTCCCTTAGGCTTAGTATCTACACTGAGTCTAAAGTGTCAATATCCTTAACTGACGTGACATCTGAGTTCTTTTAGAGGTCTTGAATATCGTAGGTCGCGGCTTTAGTTGCCTTTTCCCTCTGCCATCCTGGATAGGATTACCTTACGAGGCAACTACAAGATTTGTGATAACAGTTCCACATGCATGATGACCAGAGGGAGATCTATTTTCCAGTGCTATCCAAAGCTATGCAGAGCATTGATTCATTATCCCCTTGCCAGGATTGATCCAGTATGACCCCATTGAGATGATTTTGGTTTCGCCATCGTTCATTTGTGGAGTAGCAGAGTAGGCAGCAATGTATTTCCTTTGCCCAAGGTTTCAAAGACAGGTATATGGTTGAGCAGGATACAAGTTGCATTTGGATTTATCGATTGTCTCTATTGTTTATGTTAATTGTTGTGACTTAACATGATTAGCTGATAGTGGTATTATTTTGATTTGAGTAACTTGTGTTATGAGTAGTCTGACGATCTTTTATATAAGGCCAATATTAGTATTGCCTAGCTTATGCAGACTTACCCATTCCCTTGCTATGATGGCATCACCTATCACTTGTCTTCGTACATCTTGTTTCTTCCATTTTGGTGTTATCCTTGACTTATGACTTGGACCTGTGAGATTGATGAGCCTTCCCCCACCTTGACCTATGTGCATGATGGACTCCATGTTTCCCGGTGTCTTGGCTTTGAGGTGTGAAAGTATCTCTTTTAGTCCTCGAAGCAACTTATGCCTTATGAAATAAAATGCATCGGAACGCATAAATGCTATATCTAAATGGATACAAGGCCAGTAGCGATTAGTCGTGTTTCTAAACACTAGGCCTAATTAAAGTGAAAGTAAATAAACTAGTCAATGGCCAAGGGATGATCACTCATCATTTGTATGTTATTAAAGAATTAAAGAATTCAATCTAAAATTATTTAACTAATGTCAAGACCAAGGACAAAAGACTTGTCCCCAGCAATGACGCCAAAAATGTAACCGCCTAAAACACACTTGGACATGGGTAAGTCTCCCAACCGCTGTGTGTGTTCCCAAGGGCAACTTATGAGTTGAGAACCCACTGTCACCTCGGCTCTAAACTCCTCTGTTTAGACCACAACTCCTAAAGGCCAAGGGGGGTAGTCCCTACTTACTAAGTTCCTTTTTTGAAGAATGTTTTCTAGGAGTTGTAAATTACAAAAAATGACAATCAGCGTGCAATGATGCAAATATTTCAATGTCAAGCAAAACCCTTTAACAATCAACCAGTAATGTATGAAAGAGAGAAACAATCAAATAATCAAAATGACCAATGCCGTCTCTACTCGAGCTATGGAGTCACAATAATCAACTTCAAATAATTTTCTAAAGCATCAACTCATTTACCTTAACAAATATACAAGAACATGATGACTTCCAATAAATGAGTAAGTTAAAATAAAGTGATTACAAAGTAGAGAAATGTAAATGATTGTAACAATGTTATGCAAGTGGTCTTGTAAGTTTTAGTAACTTTTATGTCTCTCTTTGACTTAGGGAATTAAGGTGTTTGTTGCAAAGAAATGAACTATTCTAGATGTCTACCCCAAGAAACTATCTCTTACGATTAGAGAGAGAATGTCGGGTACTCAACATGGGAACACAAGGTTCCCACCTAACTCCACGGGTCAAACTCGAAACTTGTTGGGTGCTCAACTGGAGGACACAAAGTGCCATGAAGCCCCCTACGGCCTCTACCCCACTAACTCGACAGGTCAAACCTCTTTTTCTCCTTTCTAATGAAGATACTTATCTGGGTGCCTATTAAACTAGCCAACACAAATCTTTGCCCTTTCTCGTCACCCTAGATCAGTCGAACCGACGGGGGGAGAGGATACGGGACAAAAACGAGGCTTGTGGTAAATTTTATCCTTAAAGAAAAAATAAACAAAACAAGCCAAGCACGATATGACAACGAAGGCAGAGCCTACTCGATTGTGAGGTGCGGGCAAAAGGAAATAAACAAATACTTTAAATAAAAATGCTAGCCAACGCGATATTGCAAGGATGGCAAAGCCAAATCACTTACAAGGTGCGGGCAAAAAATAAAGAATAAAATAAAAACAAAATGAAACTCTAACTAATCTAAAACCCACACCAATCAACAATTGCTTATGCAAAGGTGGGCAAGCCCAACTTCTATTGCTAGCAATGGATGGCAAATAAATGAGACTTGATTAATCTGAAAATGCAAAGCAAGAAATCAAGTCCAAGAGACTCTCTTGGACTTGTTACAAAGGCTGAAATTTCAGCGTAAAGAAAGAGGTAAAAGGAGTGAGAAAAACCGTGTTTTTTCTCTTTCTTGAGATGTCCTTGAAGTTCTTCCTTTGGGGTGGCCTTAAAACTCTTCTATGGCTGAAACTTGGCAAAGTTTTTAATTTTTTTTTGTCACTAACCTGCTAAAAACCAGCAAACAAAAAATGATAAAATGTGCCCAAAATCACTTTGGATAAGTTAGTATGTTAGTGCAATATATATACAAAATTTATACAAAATTGCCAAATGAATAATTTTGAAAGAAGTTGAGTATATAAGAGTTAAAATCAGATTTTAAACACTCAACAAACTAAAATTAAAATTCAGAAATTTGTATGTAAGGAAAGAGAAAATTGGTCCTTTGTTCTTCAAAAAGTGAAGCAATGGGGCATCCAACCGAAGAATCTCACTCTTCAATCCAAATAACCTGCAACTTATAAGATTTTCACTACACAACTACTAGAAGGTGAGAATCCAATAATAAGCAAAGAAATCATAAACTTCAAACTAGAAAATATATGAACTTCTTTACTACAAGAATGAAAACTCACAAAATTTATAGAATACAAATACCATAAATCTTACCAAAGCAAATTAGTATGCTTCCTTGGCCAACCAAACTTGTGTAGCTCCTTAAGCATGGAAGCAAATCATCAATGAGAACAATGCACACAAGATTCCTCCAAAGATTTTGATTAACAAAGCCAAATGGTTGAAAATTACAATGGCCCAAGCAGAAGCAAGGGAAAGAATGAGAGCATGAGCAAGAAAGTGGGTGTGGGTGTGATTTTGTGTAACCTAAATGAGGAGAGGAAGCCTCCTTAAATAGGAAAAATGAAAGAAAGAAGCTCTTTGCATGCTAGACAAGTGTCACAAGGGAGAGAAGGGGGGAGAATTTACTCAAGGAGGGCAAAACCAAGGTTTGAGATCTCAAATATGGAAAGAGAAACCCCCAATTTAATGCTTCCAACGTTATTGTTATGTCAAATGGGGAAGAAACCACCATAGTGGGGCCCTTTCCATTGACTTTAGCTCACCCATCCAATCAAAGAGAGAAGGGGGCACCCCCTAGATTCGGCAACTCAAAACTTGTTATATGCTTGCTTGGGGGGCCCCCTTTGGGTATTAAATTTGTCTTAGGAACATAATATAAACATTAGAACCTTTACTTGGCCACCCCAAGTGACTATAGTCACTTTTCCAAAATTTGGCTCTCTAATTAAATGCCCAATTTCCTGATTTCCATGACTGGCCTAGTAAAGGTGACCAAAACCATAGTAATACTTGTCCGAATGACTTCAAACTTGGCCTAAGGGTGTAGGGGTGCTCATGCCATTTGTCTTGAGTACCCATACCCCTATACAACATTAAAAGGGACCAAATAACCCTCTTTTACATTACAACAAATTCTCCTGAGTGACAATTGTTAATGACCAAAAATTAAAAAAACCTATGCAAAACTTAATGAAATTCCGCAAGACTCTGCATAATGTCTAACATGGTAATATAAAACATTCCTGGGCCCCAATCATCCCATGGACTCGATCACTAGAACACCTTTCACCACTTTGGAGGTAATTTTGAGTGAAAAACTCAAACAATTAAAATCTCTAAAAAAAAATTTAATTATCCAAGTGAAAAAACACTCGATGAAAGGACTTCCCTAATGACTAAGTCTTAGGTGATCAAGTTACAAAAAACTAGACCTTCATGCTGACATATCCTTACAAAATCCCTCGTAGGGGGCGAAAATTTCATAGAGAGAAGAAGAGAAGAAGAGTTGTCTCGCTTGATATAATCATTAAGTACTTCATTCTTATCTTCAAGGCACATCCAACATGTGCATGGTACATCGTTGTCCACCTAGTTGGTTTTGGTGGTCAACAAGGTTGTACGCACCATCTCAGCATACTCTATCATCTCTCCTACAGCTGCAAGTTCATCTCTTACCTGTCTGATCTTGGTAAGATAGAAGCCATGCCTTCCCCTTTGCTCATGTGTACATTCTTCAACTTCTCTCTCAACACCATCTTCCTGTTTTCATTTGAACTCTAGTAAAGATTTGTTAAAAAAGTCCACATCTGAAAAGCATGTATTTTTGTTGATATGTGAGGAATTATATGATCCTTCACGCCATCAAGTATAATCCTTCTTGCCTTCACATCTCTCTTCATGAAAGCAGCCTTATCAACTACATCGGCAAGTACTACTACAGGATTAGCAGTTGTACTGTGAACAATATCCCATAGTTCATTTTCTTCAAGTATCAAATTGATTCTAGCCTTCCATGGGATAAAATTTGTAGCCCCATCCAACCTGTCTTCAACTTTAAGACCAAACACCATGGCTACAACCTGTAAGTCTCAAGCAATCTGTTCAAGAATATTTTTTCACAAAACCCTGTTCTTCTAAATGTTCAAATTCTGAAATTTTAACTGTGCTCTGATATCATGAAAGATTTTGAAGAACCCCAACCCGGTTTCAAGCTCGTTTGCTTCTCTGCATAGTTTAATGCCCAAACCCTTCTATGCACAAATTTTTAATAAAATTTGACTGAACCAAAACACATGTAATTCTTTTTCAAATTAAACAATTCAGAAATTTCCTTTTCAGACAAAAATTTCAAACTTAAAAATTTTGGAGCAGGATAAGCGTTCACCAAATCGCCCCCGACTCGCCGGAATCCGGCAGATCAATTTTGCTCTAAATCATACTTTCGAGGAATTAAATCGTAATTTTAATCATTTGGGTAGTTTTAAAATGCCCGATTTAGTATAGAAAGAGCTAATAAAATTAGTAGAATTCCAAAATAATGAAATAAACAATTTCACAGCAAATATTTGACTGATTTTAATCAAAAATCAGCCGAAAAAACGGGGCAATTTGGTGAACGCTTATCCCAAGCGAAAAATTTTAAATCAGCGAAACACACATGAAAATAACACTAATATTTTTTACCAATGGTCCAGGGTAAAACCCCTAAGGGAAAACCTTTTTCTAAGAGAGAGAGAATTTTATTTTCCAGACAAATTTTACAATTTCAAAACAGCAGTACTTATCTCATTTTTCTTCCTCGAAAAATGTGCCAAAATCACTCTGAGCAAAAACTGTACGGACTATTTAAAAAGGAGCACCTTGAAAATTATGCCACACGTGTGAACTGTACGGACGGGTACAGTACGATCTGATCAGGTTTTTCTCGAAATCTGTGCACTAACAGCACCTCAAAATCATGCCATGTACGGTCTGACAGCAACAATAAATGTTGCACTTCTTCCTCGAATTTTTCTGCAAACGCACGGCCTAAAATTGTACGGAACTCCTTGAAATTCGTGCAAGCTTGCAGCTGTAAATTGCCTCAATTTTTGTGTCAGGAATTGTCTAGAAATGTGTGCCAAATTTATTGGGAAATGTGCCCATCTCAAATTTTGGTTATCTCTGAAGATTTCTCTCACTCTTCAATTTTTGGTTTTTCTCAAACCCTTGCTATGCACAAATTTTTAATAAAATTTGAGTGAACTATAACACATGGAATTCTTTTGCAAATTAAACAATTCAGAAATTTTCTTTTCAGACAAAAATTTCAAACTCAAAAATTTTAAATCAACCAAACACATGAAAGTAACACTGATATTTTTTACCAATGGTCCAGGATAAAACCCCCAAGGGAAAACCTGTTTCTGAGAAAGATAATTTTATTTTCCAGACAAATTTTACAATTTCAAAACAGCAATACTTATCTCCTTTTTCTTCCTCGAAAAATGTGTTAGAATCACTTTGAGCAAATATTGTACGGACTGTTTAAATTCAGCACCTCGAAAATTGTGCCACACGTGTGAACTGTGAACTGTACGGGCAGGTACAATACGGTATGACCAAGGTTTTCTCGAAATCTATACACTAACAGCACCTCGAAAATTGTGCCCTATACGGTCTGACAGCAGCAATAAATGTTGTACTTCTTTGAATTTTGTGCAAACGTACGACCTGGAACTATGCGAAACTCCTCGAAATTCGTGCAAGCTTGCATTTGTAAATTGCCTCGATTTCTGTCCCAGGTATTGTCTAGAAATTTTTGCCAAATTTATTGGGAAATGTGCCCATCTCAAATCTTGGTTATCTCTGAAAATTTCTCTCCCTCTTCAATTTTTGGTTTTTCTCAAATGTATTCCTAGTCTTCTCCTCTCTCAAAACTCTTCTCTTTTGAAAGTGAACAATGAAAATTGACTTTGCCTTGCCCTAGTCCGTTTTTGTTCATGGCAACCTCCTCTTCAATCTAATGGTCAAGATTAGATTAGATGAAGGGTTCACATTAAATGCTCCATTAATTAATTAATAAATGGCATTTAGTGCACCTCATGTCATTAAATAAAGTGAGAGCAACCCCTTTTAAATAATCACACACTCAACTTTAATTTAAATATGAACTTAACCTTTCTAATGAAGTCACTTTAAAACATAAAGTACATCACACTTCATTAAATGCAAATGACTAGGGGTCATCAATTAAAGTGTACTTATCCACCACAAAGCAAAGCTAGGTGGACAAACACTTCCTAGGTAACTTTTCAACAATGTTTGGCAAATAATGTGTAAAGGTTGCTTTCAGGAACTTTTCTAAATCCCTTATATTACCCCTACCATAATGCCACTGCTTCAAAAACATCCAAAGAAAGCTTGAGAGGGAGGTGATACATTTATCAGGGAGGCCCTAATAAAACCAACAACAGGCATCTCCACCCATGGTCATAACAAAAATTTCCATAATATTATCTTCATGAAAAATTTTATATACTGCCAAAAATTGTAGAAAAGACTTGATGTGCTAAATGGTTGATTCACCATAGTTTCCATGAAAGACTAGAAGCCATTTATATGCATCCTTATGGCCATTACTAAGATTTGGAAAACCTGGGATTTTTGAGAAATCGATAAGGTGAAAGCGTCTGACTATATGAGCACAAAAGCTCTCTGTTAATTCATCTATATCATCCATTTAGCAATAACTTTCTGAATCAACCATGCATTTTGTACCAGACTAGAGAAGGCTTTAGAAACAAGCTTTTAAATATTTTTCTTCTGATGCATGGGCTTATCTACACACAATCAATCTCAACAATTTATATGAGAAGGAACGGTTTTATCCCAAGTTTTACGAAACAAGGAAACGTCTAGAAGTTTCTGAAACAGGGTCGGCAAGAACCACGACCCTCCAAAAATGGAAACGCAGGGGGAAACATCGAGGGAAACGTCGTATATATATATAT
>LPNX011052846.1:24931-59968 GCA_001517045.1 Pseudotsuga menziesii
ACCGTGTAACTTTTAAAAATGGAAAATAACAATTTTTAAGCCCATTTGAGGGAATTTTTAAGCCCATTTGAGGGACCTACTGCCCTCTTAGTTGCCTGTATAGGCCCAAACAAGGAAGAAGTGATGCTGAAACACCACCCACACGGGCCGAAACGCTATCGAAACGTCGACATCCATACCGTATGGTGTTTCGCAATTGCAAAACGCCATACGGTACGGTCGCTGGCGTTTCAATGACGTTTCATACCTGTTTCAGCGTTTTATGAAGTTTTCAATACCGGTACGCCTGTTACATAGGCGTTTCCTGGAACATAGGATTTATGCCTTCAATGGAGTCGCTATGTGAGGAAAAATAGTATGCATTTAAAATTTATCTCGCAACAACTATTTTTTGTTTTTTCTTTGTAAAATTTAGAAAAAAAAAGTTAGTGGAGTCGCCATATGAAAAAATTAAAGATCTTCATCAAGCAAAGCAAAAAACAAAAACACAAAAAGATAAACAAAAGTTGTAACCCACGAATAAAAAGATTTATCTTCGGCAACGCCGCCAAAATGTTGTCGCCTCTTACGCACCTGGGGGTTAACGCAACAAAAATCTTCAAGTTGCTCGATGCGTCATTGGGGGCAAGTCTTGAGTTAGGTGTTGTCACCTGATCCTGACTCCTCCATTTAGGACACTCCTAATGGAGCCAAAGGGGGTAGTCCCTATGAAAGAGTTACTAAGGCTCTTACTTTTACTAGTTATGGATGAATTGTTTTGTTAGGAGTTTGAAATGAATTACTAACAAGATATTGCAAACTAGAAATTAGATCATCGGCATAAAGATACAACATTCATACATCAAGATGACTTTAAGCAAATGATAGTAGTATAAATTGTGTCAGTGCCAAATAAAGTCGTAACATATTTAAGTGCTGCTAAAAAAGTAAAATGTTTTGCAGTGTCTTGGTCAATTTTTGGATATGTACGAAATATGCTTGTAAGAGATTGAACCAAATAATAAAGAGGACCATGAAAGTAAATGGAATAAAAGAATACAATGTTTTGCAAGTGGTCCTATAGATTTTAGTTTATTTTATGGTCTTTTTTTCAGCTTAGGGGATTAATGTTTGTACAAGAAAAGTAAGGCTAATCGGTATGTCTACCTCTAACCATTATCCCTCAATTGAGAGAAATTGTTGGGTGCTCAACAAGAGAGCACAAGGCCCCTTCCTAGCTCAACAAATCAGTCCCAAGAATGAGTGGGGTGTTCAACAAGAGGACACTAAGTGCCACGAGGCTCCCAACAGCCTCTACCCCTCCACAACGAGTCTATATTTTCTCGATATTGCAATAAATTGTTAAAGTGTCAACTAATCTAGCCAATTCAATCTCTCACCCTTTCTTGTCACCCAATATGGGATGAACCAACAAGGGGAGTGAATACAGGGCCAAAGCGAGGCAAGGTTTATTTTACTCTAAACAAAACAAATAAGTAACCACTATGGACAATACAAGTCAGTACGATTGCAAAGGTAGCGAAGCCAACTCACATGCAAGGTGTGCGCAAAATGAAAATGAAAGAAATTACAATACAAGCTGGCACAATTTTGCAAGGATGGCAAGGCCGAATCACTTACAATGTATGAGCAAATAAAAAATTGAAAGAAAAAAATACAAACTAAAATAACCCCAAGCTAATCAACAATTGCTTATGCAAGGGTGGGCAAGCCCAACTTCCATTGCAAGCAATGGATGTCAAACAAATGAAATTAAAATGAAAATTGAAATGCAACAAAAAATCAAGTCCAAGAGAAACTCTTGGACTTGTTACAATGACTGAAATTTCAGCGAAAAAGAAAGAGAGCAAAGAGGTAGAAAAAGAGTATTTTCACCACTTCTTGGTGATGGCCTTGAAACCCTTCCTTTATGGTAGCCTTTGCACCCTTCTACAGCTGTAATTTGGTACAATTTCACCTTGTTTTATCACCAACCTACTAAAAACCAGCAAACAGAAAATTATAGAATATGCCCAAAACCTCCTTGGGGAAGTTCGAATATTAATGAAAAATATATATATAATTTCTACAAAAATTGACAAGTAAATAATGTCAATTAAACTTGTGTATGTGAGAAGTTTAATTAGCTTTAAAACTTTCAATAAACTAAAAACAATATTCAGAAATTTATATGTGAGAAGGAGAAATTTTTCCCTTTGCTCTTCTAGAATTGAAAAATGGGGCATCAAACCGAGGAACCCCACTCGTCAATCCAAATAACCTGCAACTTGTAAGATCTTTGTTGCACAACTAAACGAGGGTGAGATTCATATAATGAGCAAAGAAATCATAAACTTCAACCAAGAAAATGTATGAAATTCTTTACTACAAAACCGAAAACTCACATAATATATAGCAATGAAATTACCATAAACCTTCCCAAAGCATAAACATTTCCAAAGCAAAGAAATTTGCTTCCTTGGCCTCCCAAACTTGAGTAGCTACTTGAGGATGGAAGCAAATCATCCAAGGACACAAAGGAATACAAGATTCCTCCAAAGATTTCAATTAACTAAGCCAAATGGCTTAAAATTACAATGGCCCAAAAATGGGAGAATGAGAGCACAAGAGAGGAGAATGGGCAAGAGCATCCAAAATTGTGTAACCCAAATGAGGAGGGGAAGCCTCCTTAAATAGGAAATGAGTGAGGAGAGAGCCCAAGTGCATGCAAGCCACTTGTCAGAATGAGAGAGTGGGAGCTCAAAGAGGGGGCCGCACTTCTCTTGGGGGCGCCTCCTAGGGTGAGAAATCAAATAGAAATGGGGGGGAAACCCCCATCTAATATTTGTAATCTTCATTTTAGGCCCAAAGGGATGGAACACCAAAGTGGGACCCCTTACTTTGGCTTATTTTCAATTATCTCAATTTCCATGAAGAGGGAGGGCGCCCCCCCTAGGGAGGCAACTTCAAACTTATGATACACTTGAATGGGGGGGGGGGGGGGGGGGGGGGCCTTTTTGCCTCTAATGTCACCTTATAAACATAACTTGACTTTAGAAAACAATTTTTCCACTCTCTAAGTGACTTTAGGCATTTTCCAAATTTGCCTTACTAATTATTTGCCAATTTTCTTGATCTTCTTGAATGACTTGGGAAAATGTGTCCAAAACCTTAACAAAACTCATTCAAATGACTTCAAACTTGGCACAAGAGTGTAGGGGGACCCATGCCATTGATTTTGAGTACCCATACCCCTATTTATGGGAGTTAAATGCCACTTAACCCTCTTTCCATTACAACATTTTTATGCTGAGGGACAATTTTTAATCACCAAAAATTTAAAAAAAAACTAGGTAAACTAAATAAAATTCAGCAAGACTCTGGACAATGTCTAGCATGGTTATATACAACATTCCTAGACCTTAATCACTCCATGAACTCGATCATTAGAACGCCTTTCACTACTTTGGAGGAATTTTTTATTGTAAAACTCATATTATTAAAATCACTAAAAAGAAATTTTAATTATCCTAGGGAAAAAGCACTCGATGAAAGGACTTCCCTAATGAAAAAGCCCTAGGTAACTAAGTTATACAAAAACTAGACCTTCTTGCCGACATATCATTACAAAATCCTCCCGCAGGGGTGCAGAAATTTCATGGAGAAAATATAAGAAGAGTTGTCTCGCTTGAAAAAACTTTATTAGGTACTTCTTTCTCATCTTCAAAGCACATGGTACATGTGCATGGTACATGGTTGGCCACCTAGTTGGTTAGGTGGTCAACATCCTCTAACTCTCAGTTGCCTCCGATCAAGCTCCCCATAAAGCTTCATATGGAGGACCGTAGCATCGAGTATTGAGAGAGTGGGAAATCATGATTGTTTCGTAGTTATTGGGATCTACACTAGAGCCCAATTTCTGGATTGGGTGAACAATGCAGTGTGACCAAGGCTACAGAAAACCTATCTTGATCAACTGGTTGAACAAATAGGCCATGCGGCAATCCGGGGCAAGGAGGCCATGCTTGAAGAGTTCTACCTAGTACACTTCCTCACTCGTTGCTTTGTTTGTATGCATCACTCAAACTGCCACCCAAATATCTTGGTAAGAGAATATGTAGCAAGAGGGGGAGGGGGGAGGTAACCTAGATTAAGGGTTGCAATAAGAAATCATAGAGGGAGGAGGTATGGGAGAAAATGGATTTTAGATCAAGATTAGAATGGAGATGGGAGTGGCAAAGGAAAATAGTTTAGAGGGGTTTTTGGGAGAGTGGATGAGGGAGGAACTCAACTCTCGTCTCTGTTGTGAGATGAAGAGGAATTTCTTGTGATGAAGGAGACGATAATAGGAAGCCTTAAGATCAAGGTAAAAGGGGCGATCATGAGTGAAGGCATGTCAAAGCTAGCTATGGAGAATCTTGCAATCCTCATTGTATCACCAATTCAAGGGGAGAGATCCAAGTTAGGGGGAAGGAGAGGTGGACAAAGTGGAGTGGGGTTATGTTTTAAGCGCAGCTTCTAAAATGGTAAATGAAAGACAAGTGTATTTGGCAAAGGAAAAGTCAAGGGATGAGAAACACGACTTGAATGGGTGCATCTTGCAAAAGTGGCAAGTGTAGATGCCAAGGTCCCCCTTGTCAAAGAGGATAGTGGTCTAAGGTGGGCCCAAGAGGGAGGGATCATGGGGGTGTTGTCAATTTGAAGGGAGAAAGACATAAAAGCATGGTCAACCACGAGTATAATGGGGGTTATAGGTAAGATAAGATAATCTTATTAATGTCCAACAAATGACCACAAAAGTAGGTCAATGGGACTTGTTATCACCAACCTTGTAGTTGCCTGTGTGAGATGGATCCAAAATGGATGGTAGAGGGGCAAGCAACTAAGGAGGTGGAACCAAGACTGCCTAGGCTCCCAAATGGATGGTTGTCACGCCAATCAAGGCAGCTTTCACTTTATGTTATCTAAGTCCAACAATGGGGGAGACCCAGATCTACTCCCGACGGGAGAGATCAGACCTAGACACCAGAACATATCAAATGTGGCTTTGAGGTACGTAAGGTGTAAGGTAGATGGAAACCCTAGCTCTAGGGTTTAGGTACTAGCAATTGATGAAGATGACCACTGTCTTGGGAAACGTAACTGTGACAGGGTGAGCAAGGACAGAGTTGGGACTGTCTAGTACCAAGGAGACTCAGTGAAAGATATGAAAGTATCAAGTAACTTGAGTTATCAAAGAATGTTAGCAAAGAGAACGAGAGTAAGGCCAATTTAGGGCTAGCGCTAGAGATGGAAGATCATTGCCTTTCATGCATTGGGAAATAGAGTCAATATCAGCATAACGTTTCAGTGAACCCACCTGGGATACGCCCTGAACTATGGACCCAAAAAAGGATTTGGCCCGGAAGATTCAGGTTACAGGAAAATCAGCAGAAGGAGGGCTAGCCCTGAGGCTTAGAGAGGCAGATCTGCAGCTCTAGAGCCACCAAGAGACTATCAGCTCAGCGTTGGAGGGGAAATGAGATCAGGGTAGCCCGATCTACAAACCCAAGTCAGAAAATTTCAGGAAAAATCAGATCTAGAAAAGTCAAAATCTAATGAGGGGGGCTATGAGGCTAAAAATCAATTTTTCAAATCTAGGGCAACCTGGAAGGAACTAGCTCAACGATGGGGGTGTTCTGGAGTGCTCAAGCCCTGATCTATCAGCCTAGCCTATCAAATTTCAGAAAAAGTAAACCTTGAAAAAGTCCAGTTTTCAGTGAGGGCGCTAGGGCTGTTTCAGTCAAAAACTTAGATCTACGTCAAACAGCCATGAATCTGGACAGTGTTGAGGGTGATTTGGACTGTCTAGGACCCGATCTATCCGTCTGTGAAGTCAGAAATTAGAAAAAGTCAAAACCCTAGCAAGTCAAATTTTCAGTAGGAGGTTTATGCAGTTTTCTGGTTAAAAATCAGATCTAGGTCAGACCAGCAGGAATTTTACCAGCGTTGCAATAGATTTAGTGAAGGGGAGGCCCGATCTATGAAACCCAGAAGTGGTTTGGCCAAAGATAGGACGATTCCCAGATTTAGTGCTTTTTAGGGTTTTTAGTATTTTAGGAGTTTTCAGAAAAATTGAAGTAAAGCAAGGTACAAAGGATTAAGATTTGAAGAGAAGAGACTTATATATTAGATCTTACCTGGAAATGCTTGTAGACGTCTTTAATAGTGATGATCCTTCCTATCCCGATCAATTCTGGAAGATCCAAGTGATTTCTATGAAGATGTAAACCACAAGCCACCAATGCGCCCCCTAACCTGCATGAGCAAACGTCAACAATATCAGATTTGCCAATACAAGATAAAGAAACCAAATGCTACAAGAAAGTAAAACGAAGTAATCATAGATCACAATGAAACTAATGAAAACCCCCTGATCCAAGACGAAGAAAACCGAGCGAGTTGAGGTCCCCCAGCCAAAATGCCCTCCTGCAGGGAAAACAATGACAGCAGAAAAATATAGATCTTACAAGAATTTCCACAATGCTAAAAAGTAGAAGACTATCCAATCACCATTTGAGAACATCAGATGCAAAGCAGATCCAGAAAAAATCCACAGAAAAATCTTTCTATTATTCAAATCCAAGAGCCAAAGACCCCTTACAAATGAGAAACTCTCTCCTTTAAATAGAAATGAGAGAACCACAATCATAACCGAATCCTAACCACTTTCAAAACGAATGGCTAAGATTAAAAGACAAAATGTTCTAATCAATGGTTGAGATGAGCTCAACATACAATACATGGATCAATATAACCATAAAGTACCAAAGTAGACTAAATCACCCAACAAGAGGGTACCCCACTCAACAAGAAATAAATGAAGCACATGGTGGGTCCAAGGAGTGTTTGACTAACTCTCTATGGGTGTCCCCATGGCACAATAAAATAATATAATATTTTAATTCTTTGACTTTGTGCCTCCTTGAGGAAAACGTAAGCCTCCCAAAAGCTCCAAAAAATAATATAAAAATGCCCAAAAAATAGGTGTGGGTCCAATCAGATGCTGCAACTGCTGGAGAAGGTGCGGAGGACATCACTCTCATCATCATGACTCATCCCATGTCATTTCCTTGCCTCAGTAGCCCAAATCGATTTCTTCAATAGCCATTTAATCATTTTTTAATCTGCCTCGGGAAACGTGAACATGCCAAAACAGCCTCCTAGGGTGCCTGCGTTGTCAAACTGAGCCCCGTGGGATGGGGGTACTATGGTACAAACAAGTGGTTACACCCCTATGTTCCATACAACACCCTAGGAGATCCAACTAAAACATCTCCCTACTCAGACATATCAACCTGTGAAGAAAAACTGCATCAAAAAGGCAGAATGAGCTTGATCATATCTGCAAGTGCCCGAAACTAGAAATAAACTGTCTCATTAGACTCAGAGAGTCCAAATCCATCTAAGGTGTATACTCATACCCCTCACAGGTCTCTATTTGATCATCAACCATATCCAATAAACAATATAACCATCTGTAAATGATCAGACACCAATAATAACTCGGACTATCATCCATCTGTTGCAAGTGTTAAAAGGCTAAGACATGCTCTACAACTCATTCAAGCAACAATCACAACAAGTAGCAGTCATTTCACTGGCGGTACATCAACCAATACATATACAAGGCTTTATTTATTATTACTCGAACTAGACTTTCAGGACTATACTCATCTCATAGTTGTAGCCAATTTGCTAGTGAAGGGTGAAGGATGAAATTGACAAGGCTAAGGCAAAGGATGACTTCCTACTTAACATCATGACACTTTGGATATGGAAAGGGAATACTCACTATAACGAATGCCGGACAAACAACAACACAAGGAATGGCAGTGCCTCACAAATGGTTGAGTAGTTTAGAGAGTGCTTATTCAACTTAGGCATCATGTCTACATCAAGCTTGATCCAGTTTCATTAGGACCATCAATTTTATTTTCATGGCCTTTTTGGCCTATATGACCCTTTGGGACTTCACCAGTGCTTAAAAGCACAGCTAATCGCAGCTTTCATCCGGGACATATTTATTTTTATAAGGCCAGCAATTTTTGGATATAGCATATTTTTAACCATTGCTTTTTTGGACCTTTTCTTATACTCTTCAAGGAGTATGTTAGCATTTCATTGCTCTTGCCCTCTTTACATATGTTAAGAAACACAGTTTTAGCATTTTCATTTTTCATGGGCGCATATTCAATATTTCCAATACAGGTAGTACATGAGCTTTCAGTTTTAGCCAACAACATCTCAAGTGACCAGGGAGAGTTCTGCACAGTGCCAAACATCGAGACAACCGACCAGAATGATTTAGGCATACAATCCAACTCACCAAAGGCAAGTTTTGTCACCAACTCGGAGCCGAGACACAATATAAACAGGGAGGCTTGTCCAACAAAAGTTCTAGCGAGGAAAAAGATCCTCCATGCCATAAGTCAAGAAGTCAGTCGGGTTGAAAACTAAACTGGAAGGTAATGGATGGGTGAAGACAATGAATGATGGAGCCAACACTAGCAAGCCAAACAATGGTGGGAATAACTACCTCTATTCTCCCTAAGGAGGGTAAAACCAATGAGTATAGATCAAGAACTTCCAAGTCTAAGTAGGGACATCAATACATAGTACAAAATACATCCAAGTCCATATAATTATGACCGCTAGATCATGATACCACAAGTTAATACATGTCACAAAAATGAGTATAAGAGCAATGATAACCATAACACAATATAACAAGCTAAGTCATAATCATGCAATATAATCCATCTGAAACATCATCTGTCCGATGAGAAAGCACTGATATAAAACTGGGCATCAATAACTGCTCTGTAATGACTAAATGGCTACATCGGTCCTCAAATCTGAGTGTCCTGAGACTCAATCCTAACATGGGAGAGTACAATAGTCCACTAATACAATAATGATCCGTCAAAATTGCTCATCTCAGCATCTCATATGTAAGAGATCTGGCTGAAAAATGTACTGTGTCTGAAAAATAGAATATGGTAGCCTGGCTACTATATATGTGATAACAGGACTATTAGGTACCAAGATGCCAATACAATGTGGGAGCACTAAGGCGGCTCCTATAATATGAAATGCAAAAAGAAAAGTAATGCAAAAGCCTAGATATCAAACTCCATAGATGGAGAGTCAATCTAGGAGAGAGATGTGCATATACAGTGGATCTAGAGCCTATGGGAGAAAAAGCATATGTTTATCCATCTCTCCTAACATCCGAGGCCGACTGAAGGAAGTGCAAAATAGAACCCTATCCAAAGGAAGAGCTGGAAGAGGAGGTAGACAAAGGAACATGCTTCTGCCTGGAGTGATGTGCCTACCATTGTGCTCTAGAGGAAACTAGTTGACAGCTAGTACGATGTTGAGACTGTCGATGTCACAAGGGTTAAACAAAAGAGGAGGAAATCCTTCGCATTTCAATAGGTTTGATGTCGAAAGAAAGGTTCTGACTAGAGAGGACATAATCTGCCACAATCACACCTCCACCATGGGGTAAACAAGCAAAGAAGCGAGAGTTAGGGAATCAAGGGACACTGTTAAGAATTAGTCGCTCATGGTATTCTCCAAGACACTAGAGGTGTCTACAATACCCTATAATAGGCCCCAAAGCATCATCAAATAACTAGTGAAACCCCATTGAATCTAGATCTATCTTCTGAACGTAGAACACGTCCTTTGAGCGGTCGTGGAGAAAAATATGAAGAGCTCTAGTGCAGGAATTAAAGTCACATAATAGGATGACCTCCCCCACCAGTGAGTACGAAATGATCCCATAGTACAAATTTAGGTATGGGTCTCTATTATAATCATTAGAAATAGCAAACTGAGATGACACTGGGGGAAAGTAGAAGACCATTATGTAGATATCTCTAGGGAGATTGTCTAAACCACTAAGTCAAATCCACGTGAATCTGGAAAACTCATTCGAAGGTATCAGAGAAGCCCTGCCCCAAAGGGAGTTCCTAATCAAAGAAGCCACCCTGCCTAAACCTCTGACCCCATCTAAAGATCTAGTCTCCTACTAGGAAGTGGAAATCCAGTGATGACCATGTCTGGGAGTGGCTAGATAAGGCTTGTGCGGGTTTGTGTAATAAAGAGGATGTTGGATGAACCAAGAGCATCGAACATCATGCTCTATGATGAACAAAATGATCCATTGCCATTTCGGCATTCTATTGGAATACATGAGCCTTGTCACCTCTTCCATCAAGCTAGTCATAAAGAGAACCCAAGTAGAGAGAAACCAGGGGGGGGAAATCCTGAATAATTGCCTAGAGGTCTCTGATGATTACCCATTTCCCTACCTATCATGCTACTACCAGCTCACTGACATGTTTTAACTCTGTAACCTAGGATCTAGTGAGGTCAGTATTTAGGAATATCCTGATATGGAGGGAGAACAGCCTCTACCTGGCTCTGAGAGCCAAAAGCTAGTCACCTACTGACCTAAACTAGATGAAAAGTGTGGAGTTGATGCCCATCCAAGCATGCTCGATACCAATGTCCTTCAAGTCTAATGTGTCATGAAGGAAGGAGTTGCCTATTTATAGTGGGTTTGTCGGAGCCATGGATGAGGCAGGAAGCCCACATACTATAAGGTTATGTTTTCGGGTCTAGCAAAGGTGTTCTTCATTCCACTTCGCTTGTATCATCTCTCGACCTCAACGAGCAAGGGCAGGGGGTTGTTCCCTTTTCTAGAACACTTAAACTCATTAGTTAAGGGCTTGATGTTGCGATTCTATTTCCTGTCTAAACAAGACCTACTATGATCTCATCTCTTCTTGCAGATTTTTGATGTTCAAGATTTTGGATTGGAGAGTGAGGGAGTCTGTTAGTGGGTTTTGCAAGTGTATGTTTTCTTGGTGTTTCATTTTAAAAACCAACTGTGTGAGATCAGTTACCTCAGAGTGGAGATTGTTGTTTTTGGTTTCAAGAAATTCCTACTAAGCAGATTTTTAATCTGGTATGTCCAGTGTGAAAAATTTGACTCCATGGCAATATCTGTGGGGCTGCAAATTGGTCCTGGATAGCTGTTGCAAATAACACAGGCCTCAAACTGTTTGCTTGGAAATGAGGGAACCGATGGAGAGGGAAACAGTTTCAAGGTAGGGTCTATCATGGCCTCAACTCTGTGGATAGCCAGAGAGAACTGGCTCTGCTTTGAGTGTTTGTTGTTGTTGTGAGCCCATGGCATTTTCACCAGGCTAAATATTGACTAGGGCCTAGGCCGACGAAATTCCAAAATCCATCAAATTCGAAAATCTCTAGGGCTGACTTGTAATTACTGATCAAGGCTAAAGCATATCAACACCTACAGGGCCAATTTCTTTCAAATCAACGTTACCAAGGTGTCGAATTGGTAGAAGTTTTGCAGCTTGCTCGAAAATTCCAACAGCTCAATCCTGGAAATTTTGGCGGCTATGGGTTGCAGCGGTGGCAATGGCAATTCAATCCTGAAATTCCAGCAGCGGTGGCAATGGCAATTCAATCCTGAAATTCCGGCAGCTATGGCAGAGGATTCCAGTGGCGGCTCGATCCACAGACCA
Organism: Pseudotsuga menziesii; assembly: GCA_001517045.1. Classification (NCBI taxonomy): domain Eukaryota; kingdom Viridiplantae; phylum Streptophyta; class Pinopsida; order Pinales; family Pinaceae; genus Pseudotsuga; species Pseudotsuga menziesii. Next base: position 36,514 of record LPNX011052846.1, read on the forward strand.
TGGGCAACAGGATTGCAGAATGTCACAGGTGTGGAGCCACCAATTTGAGCAGATAACTAACCTCTAAATCACAGCAATGGTAAAACAATGGATTGCAGACATAAGTTCCAAATAGGAGTTTCCATCCATAGAGGTAACATATGGAGAATGAGCATGGGGGAGATAAAAACCCGCAATAAAGGGTTTCTTTAGAGGGTGTTTACTATCTGAAGACATCCACAAGAATCTAGTAAAGTGCAAACATGTTAATTCCTTCTAGGACTATGGAGTAAATCAATTATTCCTTGCATAGACAGGCAACCCAACCTAACCCTTAGATTTGATGTTGGAGCCCCGGTCTATATAAGGAAATTCAAGAATATCCCATAAACATGGGTGGTAATTTCTCTTTGTTCTCGTCATTTCAAACACAAGTGATGAAACTTGAAATGCAAAGCCCTTAAACATATTTTTCTACGTGCCCATGCCAACCCAAGCTCTATAGAAGATAATTTGTACTAGTACTCCAATGTTGACCAAGAATTCTACTCTTGAAAGGTGATTAGAGGTACAGATGTGATTAAAGTGACAACCCTAAGAAGATATCCTGGCTATTTTTTAGAACAGATACCACCAAAAATGAGCTTTCATCATGTTTTACTTGGATGAAGGAAGACAGGTGAAATACCTTGTTTATCCCAGTCCATGAGAACTTATGTGTTACACAGGATAAATTTAATTAGTATAGAGTCGAGACAGAAAAAAAAATTAGTACAATTTAAAGAAAGACTTCAGTCTAGAGGCTTGAAAGAAAGGCAAATTATTATTTTCCAATGGAAACAAAAAATAAATTAAGATATAAGAAAATATACTGAATCCTTCTCAGATATAATAAAAGATAATCAAATTAAGATAAGATAAGATAAGATAATGTTATCAATATCCAACGAATGACCCAAAAGTAGGTCAATGGGACTAAAAGGATACGATCAGTATAAGTACAATGTGGGAGTGGAAATGCAGCTCCTAGAAAAAGCCAGAACTATCTCTATGACAAACTCAAATAAAATAAAAAATAAAAAATACTAGTAAGACCACCTCCAAAACATGTATATAACCGTATCCAAGGCACGGTTATGAAGAGTGAACATGACGCTAATGAAGTCAAGAACATCTGAGTCTGATAGTCGAAGGCGATGTGGGTGAAAGGCACTGGCTCGCTATCAGAGTCCTCTGGAACTCCCAAGGTGTCCAGCTGTATGATCCTGGGGGATGTAGGAGCGAGGGATACTCCTAACATCCGAGGTTGAAAGAAAGAAACTCCGGATAGATCTCCGACTGTTCCGCTGGGACTGAGGGATCCTGCATGCTGGGGGTGCCCAGTTCTGGATCAGTCAGGAACTGTTCCTCCTAGCACTCTGGGTGTGTCTGAATTGATGTGCTCGGCCGCTCCAGACCGTCTCAAATATGTTTGCCAGTCTCCCAGAGAGGATGACTGAGAGGAGATCGGAGGTCTTGCTACTCTGCTGTCTGAAGTACTATAGAATTCAATCCTCCACTTGTTGCTCCGATCAGGCGGATCAACATGAAAGTATGAAGTGATCTTGCTGGTCGTCTCAAGAGATTTCCCATGAAAAATGCAGTTCAGATTTAAAAGGCATCAGTATTCTACGTGAAGTAATGCAATGTTTTAAGTCAATTGAAAATGCTGTACATAGATAGGTCATCTGTATTGCTACAGTTAGCTTCTTTACAGGAGTACAGAAGTCCAACTGCAGGGAATCATGTGACCTAATTCCATTAGCAAGCTAGAGATATCCCAAATGCTAGTAAGCAAGTGGGGACAGAACAAAAAATTTCAACTCCTACTATAAACCATTGACTTCAGAAGGGAACTAAGTTTAACAATAAACTAGTGAAAAATGAATCAACCAGGCAGTAAAAACCAACTTGTTGAACTGCATCAAATTCTTTCCTAATACTAGCTTTCCTATTCACAGTCTCGCGATGGACGGAACTTTGTTGGATCATTTCTAATTCCTCCTCACTCCAAAATACCTGCAACATATAATGGAAATGATTAATCAGAATAGCTTGAAATATCATATTCTCTTAGACAGGCCAAAAACTAAAGCTTAAGATGTCAGATCAAATCAGTATATTGTAGAAGGTACAATGCAGAAAATCTGCTTGTTAAGTTTTCCTGTATATGACTTGTCTTTCTTGACTATGGAACATTAAAGCCAAAACGAAGATCCTCGTATTCCATTTCAGTCACAAGGCACAATTAAATAAAATCTATGAAGACTCTAACATACAATAAAAATACAACATTACAAAGAAGTACAGATAAATAAACAAAGTATGCAATAACAAACATATAAAATTTTCATAATCTCAAATAAACATAATATTTTGAGAGAATATTATAAAACAGAAAATAAAGAGATTGTTAACAAAATCGACAAGGGAATGGAAAAAGCTTGAAAAGTTAAAAGGGATAAATATAAATGAATATTAAAATCTGTATACCTCCTTGCAGTCACCACTTTAACTCAAGGCCCTAAAATGCTGTATTTATGATTGAATAAAATACAGAAAAGTACGCAACTTTGGAAAACTATAAAGTGCTTTATGACTGTTATTATCGGAGAGCATAAAGAAACCTTAATTAAGTAAAAGATGGTTGAAAAAAATTGTTCTGCTTCCAACAATTTTGACAAAATAAATCAGAGAAACAAAACAAAGAACAAGGAAACTAAATGGAAAGATGTTGTTCAACACTATGACAGACTGTGTTGTGCAAGTGATCACAGCAATTAAAATGCACATAGAGCAATAGTTATAAAAGCACATAAAGTGGCATTCTTATTAATGTGGCTAAGCAAACACATGTGAGTTCAGGGAAATGATGAAATCAGTAGACTGAACGGTATGATGCCCAAAACACATGATGATACCTTAATTTGGAAGGCACTGACTTTTTATATATCTTCAGAAGTTACCATACTCAATAATTGTAGCAGCTTCTAGCAACTAATTAAGGCACTGACTTTTTATATATCTTCAGAAGTTACCATACTCAATAATTGTAGCAGCTTCTAGCAACTAATAACAACACCATGCTAATCAACTCTGGAGGTTATGTGCTCGCATTCTATAATTAAAATGCCAATACAGCTTTTGGGCTACTCATCCTTCTAATTTGAACTTAGGGTCTCTTCCTGGCCCTCAAGTACAACAGTATTTCTAGAATGCATAGTGTTCCACGACTCAGCCAAGTTTGACTTCATTTGGGCTGATCTTGAGTGACTCAGCAGTCTGACTTGGCCAAGTCAGAGTCAAGTCTGACTCAGCCCAATTAGACTCTGGCTTGGCTAAGCCCGTGTGTGTGTGTGTGGACAATGAAAATAAAAAAGAAAATAGAAACCTACGATTACTACAGCCCCTAAAAACACAAACCTCATTTTACACTCAGCTTGCATTTGGAGACATAGATGTTGAGATTTTGGTAACTAAACCTTACATGCTGTTGGAGACTCATGCACATGATTTGTAGCTGATTTTAGCACGGAATTTATTTGTTTTTGCTGTCTACCTGTCGGTGGAGCTACCGGAAGTTGAATACGAGAGGTTTCCTTTCAGATTGAAGATTCAAGAGGGGATAAACAGAGGTTTGAGGCCAAACAGATTAGAGTTGGACGTAATCAAAGACATGCTGAGACTTGTATTTAATTTTATAATATAAGGAAAATCCCATGGCTCCAAGGGTGAAGGAGGACCCTCCATTGAACTATTTCACATTAGTGGCACTGGCAATGGGAAAACTCACATGCAACTACTCTGGAAAATTTAATAATGGGGGAATCCACAAGTTCAAAATCCATTTAGGGCATATTCTAAGAAATGTTAAAGGCTACCCAAAGGTGCCAGGTGATCACTCGCCTATGTATCACTTACCTGATAATTATGTTGTTCACAAATCAGCTTCAATCATATAACCGACCTAAAAATTATTCTGTTCACATGCAGATAGCAACTATGTAACAGATATTCATCCAACTTCATTGATAAACTTCTTATACCTTTAAAGTAGGGGTATTTAAAAGAAAATCTGACACATTCAGAATTAAACAATTATTAAATGTAGCCTTTCAAACTAATTCTATCAGTCAGACTGCACACAAATGTTCATAACTACTACTCCACAAGCTCCATGTGCTCTCAAAAAGCTTAATCCTAAACAGTACAGTTCACAGCCACAGAAACAAAGGAAAGAAAATGACATGCATGATCATATTAAGTTCAACTTCCGTGATTCTATAGTACATATTACATCATTGCTAAAGAACTCCTCCCTGATTGACAATTTATCTTCCTTTTCTTAAAGCCTGTAATATACTAAAAGCAAAAGAGGAAGGTTTCTTCCACTTTTCTACTCTTGTACACAATTTTATAATTTCACTTTCTTGGTTCATATTCTGCAGCTCTAGCCTCTGCCAAACTTAACAAAGCTCTTTTTCTGTTGTTTTAATATGAAGGCTATATTGACCAAACAATCCAACATCAATCAGTCTATATTTTATTTCTAGGCTGCCTGCTATTCATCTGAATATGTTTCCATTCCTGATAGGAAAAATTGACTTTTAGCATTTCCCAATGAAATAAACTATAAGCATGTTCTCTTCAATGGTTCTACAAAAGCCAAGAAAACAAAATAAATAAAGGCCAAAACAAGGCAGACGAAGTGTAACAAACTGTTATATAAAAATATATATATAACATAATAAGATATATAAAGATATATAAAATAATAACATTAAATATCAATATTAATATTAATATTAACAATTAATAATTAATAAATAGATATAATTAATTATTGCTATTTATGATCTCTTAGACGAGAGATCTCTTCTTGCTTGTCCATGGTGACTTTGTCGAATTCTTTCTGCATTTTTGTTATTGACTTCTGACTATCTTCGGTGATAATTTTTGAAATATTTTTAAGATCTTCTGATGTTACTGGATCTGACTTCCATGTAGAATCCTGTAATGTTATATTTTTCTGTTTTTTAAGAAAATGTTAAAAACTTCTTCGTGTTTAAAATGAATGTCCCTAGTGTTTCCATCCAAGGTGAACCCAGAATGATGTCAACTTCATTTAGATATATAGTTGCAACATTTAATTGGGATGTGAACTTATACTCATCAATTGTTAGTTGTAAGTCCGTAATTTCATATTGCTTATCACCATAAGTATATCTCTTTTTTATTACACTTGATTCTGGGACTAATAATTGATTTGCCAAGCTATTGCTAATGTAATTTCCCCTAATGGTTGAACATACAGCAATGCTAATACTTTTTCCTTGAATAGTTCCCTCAAGTTTTAGTAGATCATTGACTACTTTTGAGTAGGTCTTAGGGAATCTTTCTTGAACTTCGCTACGGGGCAACATTTTATTTTTATCCAAATTTCCGTCAAATAATAATATTAAGGTTATTATTAATAATATTTATCTTCTTTGGATTCTCTGTTTATCTTATTTTCCCCTTAAGACTTCTATTATATTGAATGCCGATTGGGTGGTTGGGAGAAATGATTGTTACCTTTTCCACCTGGGTTCAAATCTTGCTTTATACCCTTCACTTTTATGTAAAACCCCTTTTTATCTCACTTACTGTAAAAAGTTCTAACATAAAAATTTCCAATAAAAAAGAGTAATTAGTTTCCCACTTTTAACTAAATAACACATTCATAAATAAAGTAAGTTAAACCATGTGTGATTTCTTTTGTTTCTTTCTTTTTTTCTTTCCCTTTTTTTAACTTTCTTTCTTTCTTCTTTTTTTTTTCTTTTTTCTTTTTTAACTTCTTCCTTTTGCCCTCTTGGCCAAAGACCACAATTTTAGGGAAGCACTAGGATAAAGGTTAAAAATCACAATATGACCAAAGGCCTGGATCACAAACTTAGCTCTGATACTACTGTAATATCTGTATCCAGATATTCTTAAATAATTCGGAATAAACCCATCATTTCAGAAATAACTCACATATTGAATAATTGATAAATATATTGATGATGTTTTTACAATTACAATGGTAGGGCTTATATAAGCCAATTCATGCATTTTCAAGCATAAAGGCACGTGTAACACCCCGGTTTTGACCCCGTTTGCATGATACATATATTGTAAATAATCATGGTGCAGAGCTAAAGGAAAAGGCCCCACCATCGATTTGGTTATGTCATATTTCGGATAGAAATTGTCACCGATGGTATATCGGGACATGCGGCATACATATTAAGTTGTGGCATCATGAATTATGCATCTTTAATTACATAACCCAACCAGCTATGTTCACTGCAACCAAATTGAGAAGGGGCATGATTCCTAAGGATAAGGAGGAGGAATGTTGAACCTTGCGCCATGGGGGAAAATCCATGTGTCACCACCACCTTAATTATTCTATTATTAGTTGGGGCCGCTATTTTGCTGGCAAGAAAACCACTACACCCACACGCCTGCACTCTCTCCACGACGCGATCTAGATTGCTGATCGTTCTGTCCACTCTCCCCACCGGCGACTGTTCATTTTCCCTCATGCAGAGCAGAGTTAAAAGGGATTACAATCCTTGTGTGGGGGTTCGCCTTTTCCTCCCTCACACCGTTTGCCAGTTCGTGGTTGTGTTCTTTTTCCATTCATGCAGGAGATCGTTTTCCCGTTCACCATTGTTAGACTGTGTAACGCTCTGTTACTCCATCGTTGAATCGTGACCGTGATATCATCCACAGTTGTGTTGGCTGCGTCTTTCTCCCTCATGTAGAGATTGGGAGTCTATTCCTTTCCCATTTTCGGTCTGGGTAAGTCTCCAGCGATTACAGTGGGGATTGTGTGTTGTGGGCTCATGGTTGTTCGTGGGCTGTTGTTTGCCACGATTGCTAGACTGTGTATTTCCTGTGTGATTTGGCTGCTGTAGATTGGTGTGGAATCGTTTTGGCCAAAATAGGGCCAAGAACGATCCAGGGAGTTGTTTTCCCTTGTTAAAGCTTGAATAGTTATTTTGTTGCATGCACACAGTGGTTTTGTCCTTAGACTGCATTGGAGTGGTGGATGAGGGCCTGATGTGCTTGATAAACCTAGTGGTTTGGGAACCACACAAACTAGTGGGCTGGCTTTCTTCTCCACAACCCCTGAATAGCACTGGAAGGGAGATCAGGGTCTGAGGGACTGCGTTGCAAAGAAAGGACTGATTTCCTTGTATTGGGTGTGTGTGGGTGTCCTAGAACCTAGGTTGGTTCTGGTGTAGGTGTCCTTAGCTCTTCAATGAGCTCACTAGCTTAGCATTTATCCTTTCCCAGCTCCTGGATGGCCTGATAAACCCAACTTTGTTGGCTTGGCTGATCTGTTGTTCGCCTGATAAACCCAACTGTGTTGGCTTGGCTGAACTGTGTATCCCTGTGGTGTTGTTATCCTTAGCTATGTGTAAGCCTGTTAGTTCCTTATTCCTTGGGGAATCATGCCCGGCTCGGGGGTGGCAGTGTTGCTGAGAGATTAAAGAGCACGCGGGCCTATGGTTGGGTGGAACGTTGCAGCAACGTAGCTGGTTGCGGGACAAGTTCGCTATAAGATAAGTATTCTTGCCTAACTTGTGTCTGCAACTATATTTGCCATTGATGAATGATGATGTGCATGTTGAATGTTGAATCGTATATGAATGCATGTTGTTTGCTTTCACTATGTATATGAATGATTAATGCATCGTAATATGTTTTATGTTTTTAAGTATCATGCTTTAGCATTATATGTATGTATGTTCTTGTTCATGGGGCTAGATGCCCGGATGATTGATGTATCGTAGTGTCCTCTTCGTCGGTTGGAGGGTCGAGGACGTTACAGCACGTCACTTGACTTTTTGTAATGTCCTCTTCTGCTTAGGCATTGAGGACCCACCCGCTAACCTATGTGATTCCTATAGGTTCGAGCGGGTACTGACAGTCAAAGAATCAACCAAGACTGATGCCATATATAGAAGATCTAGGGCATCAATATTATATCACCATTGGGTCGAAGAGGGCCACCAGAGCCAAAGGCCACCTGCATGCATGACATCCGGGCATTATTTAATGATGCATGCACCCGATTAAGTCTCCATGCGCATGCATGCAAGTCAACTGCAAATTAGAAGATAAATTGACCTAATTAGGTCAAAAGTTAGGGTTTTCGCAGTTGAAAGTTATAAAAGAAAGATAAAGTGAATGGAGAAAACACTTATGTGATTATTGATTTGTGGAGTCGAATTGGAGAGCTCGGCGAGCTAAGTTGGGGTTGAGTGCATGCTCAGCTAACTGGTGTATTTCGGCAGCGAAATCTATTTGCCCTAGTTCATCATCAGGTTGGATCATCCAGGTTTAGCACTAGTTCATCATCAGGTTACATTCAGCAGTTATTTCGGGAGGTTGATTATTCATCCAGCTGGAGAGTTCCACCATTACACCGTGTCACCGTGGTCAGAGTCCAAGCAATTCGTTTTCCTATCTACAAGGTTTAGAACTTCCGCATGTTACTTCCATTCATCCCGGAGCACCTCCATTACCCTTCCCCTGGAAGAAGGACCGTCCAGCTTGAATATCCAGCAAGTTATCATCAGTGCTCCCCTTTCTGGAGGCGTTATTCTGCATGGGCGAATTGATTTGAGGAGGCATTCACGTTTTGGGCTAGTGTGCCTTTGTTTCTTCAGCATGTTGCTTCCATCACCATCAGAGGGGTATTATAACCCTAGTGCATATCATTCGGGCTTTCAGCAGCTGCTTATTTATTATTCTGGAGCATATACAGTTTGAGAGGAGGGCGCATTCACCTGTGGAGGACGATTTGGTTTATCTCCCTATTCCTCCGGCAGAATCCTTGCATGCTGGGACCATCCTCTTCACCATCAGCTGATCTATATACTGGTATGTACATGTATTGATTTCTCCTATTTTATAGCATCTCAGTGTTTTTCTAGGGCACAGATCTGCATTCAACTGCATGCATGCAAGATCGGGGTTTTCTTTCCTATTTTATTGAGGCATAACTCTATTAGCCATCTATAGTACACACATAAAAAGAAAAATACCAGTTTGGGATATTACAGTTTTCCTAATTAATTAATTAATTAATTAATTAATTCTAATTATTAATAATTAATATTATTATATATTAATATTAATATCAGTATTAATAATTAATGTTATTATTTTCTATACCTTATTATGTTATATATATATTTTTGTTTATGTAACACAAACATCATGCATTAATGCATGGGGCAGTAGACAAGACACTTACTGTGCTGTGAAGACTCCCCATTCGAGGAAGGCGGTGAATGTAAGGCGCCCATTCAGATGTCTGCATAAAGCAATTAAAAAATGCATTAGAAAATCTCTGCAACATATAACGTTTCTCTGCTTAAACCAATTGTCGCCGCTCTCCATATTAATCTTCAAATCTTCCATTCAGCAACCAGACAATTCCAAAGACACCAACTACATGGAATGGAGCAGTGAAATGTGCCAAATTAAACTTCTCAACTCAATACGCAATGATAAATAAAACAGAACAGCCCAAAAATACCTTGCCAAGCTTTTGCTCAGCCAGAATAAATAAAGCAAGCCGAGCATAGTTGCTTGCCTCTTTTCCCAAGAAAGGTTCAACTTCTGCTGGTATTTTATCCGGTGTGATCAACTGCAACCCAGATTCAAGATAGCTAAAAGTCAGAATGATGTTTAATCTGAGGGTTTTAAAAAGAAACCTTGTAATGATTCTGTGGTTTAACGAAAATCAAAACTATAACATACAAGATTATGAGGAATTCGCATAATGCATTCCCCTGCATGTATTTCCCCAGAAGCAAACAATGACCTGCAATCAAATTCCAACAGAGTACATGCATGCTCAGACACTAAATTCTGCAGGATAAGTAATGCATGTGAGAAACTTAAAAGAAACGAAAATCACAGATTTGCCAAAAAGCAATCCTGCACTTGAATGAACAGTGCACATGCAGGGGAAGCAAGAGTGTTATCCCTGGATGTAACATGAGTTAAAATCATTTATTGAGGAACAATCACAAAGGGGAGGATGAGCCGTATAAAGATCATCAGTGCAAAGAGCACGGGGATAAGAATAAGTTAGAAGAAATGGGAGTCTCCTGAACAAGACACAGTTGAAGGAGCAGAAAAGTTGATTCAAGAGCAACATGCAGTTATCAAATTTGTTGCGCACTGATGAGGATGAACTTTTCCCAGTATAAGGACCAAAAAAAACATTGCTAATTGCAATTCCAACAACAAATGGATTCAAACTTCTGAGGAATCATATTCTGCTGTAAATGGAATTGAACCTGAAGCTAGGGGTTGAGGAAATGCTACTGGTAAGTCACCCTTTGATTTGGAATTAGGTTTCAGACATAGACTTATCCCCAGAGAAGCTTGTGAAGATAGGGTTTCTGTCAACCTGATTTTATCCACACACAGGCCAATGTTTCCCATGTTTTTGTGAGTGATTCAGGTTATGCTGCTGACCAGGTCACCCTTCCTTTGGTTCAGAATATGGTAATATTTTGTCTCTGTCACAGACAGATGCATTAAGTGGGTTTAGGTGGGCTATTCCATTGTGGTTCAACAGGTCTTCCAAGTGCGCCCTTATTCGAAACATAGATATGGAGTCTTATCTGGGCTTCTCAACTACTGGTGTAACATAATCAGATAAGGTGATTGGAAATATCTGCTCTGCTGCACCAATCCTGTCTGGGCCTTTTGTTACCCTAGCTTGTTTTGATGTTAATTGTGCACAGGTTGCTGTCATCACAGTCTGGCTCATGCATGGGTTTTGTCCCCTGTTGCCTGCTAAGTTGTACTTAGTTGGATTTCAAGTGAGCTGGCAAAGTTTGAACATGTACACTTGTTCATAATCAGAGTTCAGAAGTCCTTCAGGCCTTCTAGGCCCCTTTTTATTTTTTTCCACATGTTCATACTCCCTTCGGGGAGTTATAATAAAATGTACTAGCATCATGACTTTTTGTGAAGGACTTGGCTTTCCTAGGACTTAGACATCAATCCGGCTAGCCTAGATTGTTTTTTCCCTTGTTCAGTATAGGTTGTTGAACAAACGACTTCTCATTTTCGAGTTTTTCACTCAATCTCCAAAGTTGGGGTGGTCATCTTGGTAGTTAGGCCTCAAGAGGTTATTAAAGTCTAAGTGTCAATGTATATTACCATACTAGGCACTATTTTTTAATCATATGAACATGTGCTAAGTCCCCCCAAGGTTTTTTTTATTTTCCACTAATAAAAAAATTTCCCATAAAAAAAAGCAATTTTTAATTAATTTAATTTTAAAAAATTCAAAAAATAATAAAAGTGTGGTTAGAAAGGGGATTTTGTCATCGCGGTAATCATTTTCTAACTCAGAACACCCACTTTACCCCAAAACCCACTTTCCTAAGTATTTGAGTGATTATTTATCACTTAAATATTATTTCTCTCGAAAAAGGCCAAAAAGACCGAATAAATGGCCAAAAGAGACATAATAAAGTCAAATTCAGCATTTTCCTAAATCAATGTGAACATGTCGGAGACAAGTACTCAATTAGGCGCATGAGGTGATTTCGCACTTGTTGGTTTGTTTGATGGGAATCCCAAAGTAAGGCGCATCTCTTGAGGAGAGGTGGCGCCATCTCCATGAGTTCATCCCCAACAACATCCCACCAATCTCTCATGGAACTCGCCTTCACTCTTAGTTGAGGATGCGCGTCCCCTCCTCTCTCATTTGCTATATATCATAGTTACAGTAATCGGCGTTTCAAACAAGGAAAATCGCGAGTTTGACTCGGCTCGGTGGAAAAACGATCCGAGCCGGCTCGGGGCGAGTTTAACTCGGGCCTCGTTTTCGAATTTTCCGGTTGGACTGCCGTCGGTTGCATGGTAGTCATTTTCGAGGGTTCTCTCCTCTATTCCGGCCACCACGACAGACACATCTACGCCTGCAGTTCTCTCATCTATCCGCGCGACTTCGGATTGACTGTTGTCGGGTGGGATGCTTCGAACTGGATTCTCCTCTCTAGATCCTCCTCACCTCCTCTATCCGCGGGACGAGACAGTACTGGTTTCGATAACGGCTGTGCGAGGATAGATTAACGTGACAATCGGTGGATTTCGAAAAGCATTATTTCAGTCAGCGGGCCAACATTTAATTTAAGTTAATGAATGTTATGGTTTTGTTTTGTTTTTGTTATAAACTTACAAATTATTTAATATTATTTATTAAATGTTATTTATTAAGTATTAATTTTTTTATTATATTTAAAATATATTAAATATAACTTTTTTTTATTATAATACTGTATACATATATGTTAATATATAATAAAATATAATTTTTAATATTTATTTTAATAATATTAATATTAACTAATCAAGAGTTTAGGTGGAATCTCCTAATAAATTTTTAATTGGAATAGAACTGATATATTTTGGGTATCTATTGATATCTTTTGTACATTTATTGATATCTTGATTTATAAGGACATGTCTATTGTTAATATCTATGAAAAATGTATTTTTAATAAATAAAATGTATATATTTAATTTTTTTGTATTTGCCGATTTTTTCCCGATCCGATTCAAACTCTTCGCTCTTTTGCCTCGGCGATTTATTGCCGATTCCGAGTCTGGTAAGTATGCTATATATACAGGTTCATTCTTCCTCATTTGGGTAGAAGGATTGGAGCTCTACCAAACTCTCTTGTAATATTGTTGTATTATTTTATGAATAAGAAGCTTTGGAGGCTAGTGTGGTGTACCTTACTGGATGTGTGGATGAGTATTACTAATTATGCATAAGGAGGTAGCTCTACCTTAGTTAATCTTGTCAATCTTTTGCTTGTTGGATATTAGCCTTTGAAGGATTATTTCCAATCTGTAGGATTGAATAGTTAAATGTTATTTAGCTCATTCATTTCTCTATGTTTGCCTAGAGATCGAGGAATCTACATGTTTTAGTTTGCTTACTTGCATGTTATCCTAATCTCAAGTATATGTGATGCTACATTTAACAAGCATTTTGGCAAGTTTATTCCAAGTGTTACAGGTATTTCCATCCGGAGGAGGAAGAGGATCTTGTTTGACTCTTCTTTCCCTTGGGATTCTATTGGAAGGCACAGTCCCTCTTAGTTCCACCACCAAAGACTCCATTCACCCAAGTTCTAGGGGTTTCTCTGCTCGCCCTCTTTCTCATTCTAAAATTTAAATCCTTTGGTTACCAGTTACTTCTTTCTTGTTTTGATTAGAGCTACTCATTTTAAAAGCTAACCAATATCTAGATCTAATTTACGAGAATAGTTTGCTTAGATCTTGAAGTTTTGCAATTTCTTATCATTTCAAGAGTAGACCTAGCATAGGAACTTTTTTGCTTTTGCAAGTTATTTGTTAGCTAAATCTTAAATCTTGCTAAGTAGATAAGTTCTTTAAGTTTAAAATTTAAATCAAGCAACTAAGTGCTTTTCATTGGCTTCCCTTTAAAGGCTGTACAGGATCCTAAGAAAGTAGGTCTCACAAGTCAATTCTTCTTAGTTATTTGTGTTTCTTAGATCTAGTTTTAACATAGGAAGTTTTGGCTAACTTTTATAATTTGTCTAAGTCACTTTCAAAGTGATTTTGAGCACTTTTGCGACTAATTTAGTTGCTGGTTTATTGTTTTATTACAGACATGTAGAGAGGATTCAACTTATAACTTATAATTTTTGTCATTGTGTGCCAATTTGTTGCAACTTTAGCATTTAAATGACGTTTTGATGCACCCATACAGAAATAATGCCTTACGAGATGATTTAGCAACCCGAAACATAGGAAAAGTGGGTCCTGGGATGAAGAGGACGCTATGAGTGTGAAAACGATCCTCCACACGCCAAATTCCGCCTCTGGATCAAGCTTTTATGACATTTACAAAATTTTTAATTAAACCATTAAAAAATGGCATCATTTTGCGCGAAAAAATAATTTTCTTAGAATTGAACAAAACCTAGGGGGACCTCGCACATGTTCATACGACTCAATTCGAATGCCTAAAATTTTTATAAACATTGACACAAAGGCTCTAGTAACCCCCTATGGACTAAGCACCAAGACGACTACCCCAACTTTGGAGGTGTGAGTGAAAAAGTCAAAAATTATTAGTCGTTTGTTCAACAACAAATAATTACCGAGGGAAAAAACAGTCTGGGCTAGTCGGCTTGATGTCTAAGTCTAGGAATCCAAGTCTTTTATAAACTCAACCATGCTAGCACATTTTTTACAATTTCCACAAGGGGGTATGAACATGTGTTACAAAAAAAATTGAAAAATCTCCCAGAAAAAGCCTGACGGACTTCTGGACTCTGAAGAATGAACAAGTGTGCTTGTTCAAACTTTATCGGCTCGCCTGAAAGTCCAACTACGTGCAACTTAGTTAGTAACAATAGGAAAATCCAATTAAACCACCCTTCAAAAATTCAGGAGGTCACAAAGAGTGACTACCATAGAGTCAAGGGGGTACTCCAAGAAGGTTATGCCTCGCCCTGTTGGACACTTGGTAAAGTTGCTTTAGCGCTCAGTTCGAGAAGGTGAAGCTTGTTGGGCCAAACCCCAATCTACCCACTCCCTTAACCACTCATTAATAATCCAAAATTGACCAATGGGACAATTGCAATACTTGAACGACAGAACAGTACTACATATACATAAGCACTCCAAATTCACCGACACTGGTCTATATTATTTCCCATGTTTAAATCAATTTTTCAAATGTCGTGAAAGGTGTCTATAATTTCAAAATTGTTATAATTCAATTGTAGTGGTTTGTTGTCAAATTTTAATTCATTTCATATTAACTCCTAGAATTAATCTTTTCCTTTCGTAGAATGAAAACCTGTGTTACCGGATCCACAACCCCAGTGTGTAGGATCCGAGGATCCAGGGATCCGATACATATCCGGATCGGATCCGCCTCAGATCCACCATGGAAATGAATACCCCCGCAGAAGGAAACATATCCTAGTCCAATGAAATGGATCTTGTCAAAAAAATTTAAAAAAATCCTGAAATTTTCAAACGGATACTGTGAAAAATCAAGCAATTCCTGAAATTTTCAAACAGATAATGCAACTTTAGTGCTTTTATGACCCATTGATCCCCCCAAAAAAATATTTTTTGAAGAAAAACTTGAAATTAAAAAAACCTTAAACACCTAATGGTTAAAAGCATAAACCTCATTCCTGCTCAAGGTTTAATCTATCCTTATGTCAAGATATGCTCTTGAACTCTGCTATATCAATATCAAGGTCTGCTCTCAACAGTTTTATTTGATATATCTTTATGGTCAAGGTATGTTGTCAAGAGCTGATCTATCTTTATGTACTATGTTGTTGCTCACTTCACCTACACTGTTATGTAGTCTTGCCATAGCGTTCAAGAAAACCACTTTATTCCCTACTGATAGGGACATGTGGATGTGGCTCACAAAAACACTATTATGACCTACTTCAAGTTCATGCTGAAATGGTTTTTAAAATTATCAATATCACAACTTATCAAATTATCAGTTATGGTACATGAACTCTCTTTTTTGGCAATAACTTGTAGTTCTACTCTTGTGTTTCCTAAATAGTTTTGTTTCTTCATTCCATTTCTCTATTTATTATAATAATAATAAATTATATTGTTTGTACTTGTCATTTCCCCGCCGTATCCAGATCCTGAGTTTTAAAAAATCTAGCAAATCTGTATCCGGATTTGGATCCGACTTTGTATCCATATCCGTATCCTGGTAACTTAGATAAAAACGTTAGATTTTATTTTTATTAGGGACCACCCCCTTGGCTTCGCTAGGAATTAACCTAGACGAAGGAGCTGAGTATCAGGTGACAGCACTTGGCTCTAGCTTGCCCCCAAGGCGACACCTAATGGCTTGAAGATTTTTGCCACGTGACCTGAGGTGTAAATTAGGCAGCAACACCAAACAGTGCTCAATTCAGATGCCTAGAGTAGATTATGTGTGCTTATATTTGGTCGAAGTATGGGGTGGCTAGAGGTTTGTCGCCCCTAGTTGGTTTAGATGTTTGCACTATCCCAAAGGATGAGGGGGGGTTAGGATTGATAGATGTGGCCACATAACGCAATATCTTGGCTGGAAAGTGGGTGGTTCGATGTCTTGAGGGTGCAACACTGTGGCAAGTTCTCTTTCGAGACCAGATTCTAAAAGCTCGACATCAGGGTAGGATTTGGGCAGTTTTGGCTTATAAGAAATCATCTCCTTGCGTTCTCTGTTTCAGGTTGGGGGCTCTATTATCTTCAGGAGACTAGGAGTATTTGGACGACGTGGAGGTTGGTGGCTAGGTCTGTTCAAAAAAGGGTTGGCTTTGTAGAATTTTTGAGGACGTATACATTCAAGAGATGTCAATAGTCAATGGTCGATGAAAATTATTCAAAAATCTCATTACATGAACATCATCATAAAAGAATTTCCAAGGATCAAAGCTATATGGGATACATACTCTAAAAATTATCTTTATTTTGCATTCCCAAATAAAAAGGCTAGTCACAAGATTGAGGGCTCGTTGTTGCAATTGCTAATGCATCTGCCTTTGAATTCTACTCTGTTGATACAATCTTATGGAAAAGGCATCAAATAGTTCGATGGAGTCCCATATTGAATTGTTGTATCTTGTTAAACTCTCATTCTTAGCAACAAACTCACTTCACTTGCAATACAATGGGATTTGAATGTCCTATCACCTATAGGCATGTTATACCCATATCTCAAGCCAACTCCAAACCTAAACATAAGGCCTCATATTCCACAATGTTATTTGTGCAATCAAATTCGAGCTATATGCAAAAGATTCGAACTTACCTTCAAAGAAAATAAACACAATACCAGTGCCAGCGTTGGTTCTAGATTGAGCTCAATCAAACTACATCACCTAAACACCATCCTTTCCTTTGTCTAGGTCACTCTATTCTGCTACATGTGCCAAAGGATTTTTTAGAATGGAAAAGTTGCTAAACCTGTCATCGCTACACACCAACTCATTCATAGGATCATTAGGATCTTCCATATGATACTTCACAATTGGTCCCCTATGAGGTGTGGCCAAGTTGCCTTAGCAAGTTGGGATGGTAGCATAGAATAAATTCATCTAAATACTACCTCCTAAGTAGACAGCCCATTTCCTCGGTACCAACATCGCCCGAATGTTTGACACATCTATAACAACTACATTCATCAACAACAAGATGTCCAAATACACTGCTAAACTAA
Source organism: Pseudotsuga menziesii (assembly GCA_001517045.1). Classification (NCBI taxonomy): domain Eukaryota; kingdom Viridiplantae; phylum Streptophyta; class Pinopsida; order Pinales; family Pinaceae; genus Pseudotsuga; species Pseudotsuga menziesii. Next base: position 53,834 of record LPNX011052846.1, read on the forward strand.
CTTTCGGGCCTTTGATTAGACCACACCTTTATCTCCCTAAAATCCATGGCACATACATTCATGTATGGTCTTGTAGTCTTTAGGCCCAATTAGTTGATGACCTTCAATTGACTTAACATTCATTAAAGCTCCCAAGTCTATCATACAATTATACATTCGTCGAAGCTCCTAAGTCTATCATACAATTATGAAGAAGAAGATCATGTATCGACAAAGAAATGAAGAAAGGTGAATGGAACCCATTCTTCCTACCCAGGTACATTGCTTGTAGGACCACTAAAGAATCTTCATTTACTTCGTCAAGACTCAGAAATTTCATCCCTTTCAATTTTTGTGAAGGGATCTTGATCAATTCTAACAAAGGGGACAAGGAAAGTCAATTTTGACAAAACATTAGTCACATTTGCATTCGATTCAATTTCCTTGTCCATGACAGATTTTTCTATCAATATACCTCATGCTACCCCAATTGTAGAACTTTGTTGCCTATTCCAACAGTTCAATTGCCCTTGCTACAATCCAATTTCTACATTTCGCAAAGATACGGGGAGCTTATTCCTTCTTTGATACTAAATCAATTTATGTTTTTGCAACTCCCTTTTTGTTTCTTCATCCATAGAATTTAGAATGCCCATCTTGGGCACCTTTTCTGCAGCTATACCCTTTTCCTCAATTTGTCGTATATGATCTTCTATCACTAGATGGGATTTAGGTTGGAGATCACAGATATAATCTCCATCACCAACAAAAATCATGTTGTCTAATCCACTTGGAGCCTCACCAACTCCCTGACCAAATTTTCTCGGACAAGCCCATATATTGTGTGGCTCATCACAATGCAAGCACAAGGAAATTCTTCTTGATTAACCATATTTGAAAAGGCTAATGGGTTAGGGACTTTGGGTTCCTAAGGTCCTTTGTTTCTATTCCATCCAATATTTCCTCTCAGTCAATGTTACAAATATTGCCGATATATCGGCAACATCGCAATATATCGCGATGTTAACTCACTGGCGATAAAATCGGCAAATATCGCCCCAATATTTTCCCGATTTTTTTTGGCGATTTTTCCCGATTTTCTCGCGATATTTGCATATTTTATCACGATATTTGCCGATGTTTGGCGATATTTGGCGATTTTTGGCGATATTTGGCGATTTTTTCAACTATACTGTGATTTTTTTCCTTTTTTGTATTTTTTTATATTTTTGTATTTTTAATTTTGCCGATATATTGCCGATGTTTGCCGACATTTTTGCCGATAAATCCGATAATTTCTTTTTGGACCCTTGGCGATATATTTGCCGACACGATATTTGTAACACTGCTCTCAGTTGATAATACATATTGATTATGTTGGTTCCTCTGATGATAAGTATTATGATGCCCCTTATCTCTTTCTAATTTGATCACTCTATTCTAACCGCAGATTTGTTAGGACACGACAAACCACCTCTACGTCCACTTATCCCCAGCGACGTTGCCAATCTCAACCCCATCCCAACAGCCGATCGACTGCATCTTGATCACAGCAATAGGCTCCCTAGTCCAAGCGGCGACACACTACCCATTATAGCTCTTCTTCCAGTCCTTCCAGTTCTTCTTTTAGACATTACTATTTCGAGATTCCTCCATTCGGCTTCAGATGTTAGGAGAGACATTTCTAGTGTACCATATCATATTCACCATTTTTTAATCACAAATCCCAGATCCACTCTCCTTGTACACTTTTCTTTTGTATCGACTCTCTTTGTACTTATCTCTTCTGGGTTGGCTCTCCCTATTTGGAATTAGGTTATTAGCTCTTTTTGGTTTAGGTTAGAGTCTCACATCTTGCTTTATATAGGAGCCGCCTTAGCGCTCCCACTCTGTATCGACATCATGATACCACACAGTCCCATTGACATACTTTTGTGGTCATTTGTTGGACATTAATAACATGATCTTATCTTATCTATTCAGAATAGTTGTTTGTGGTTGGATTAAATGTGTGGACAACCTCTCAAATTTCTCATCCAGAGCTATGATGGGATCTTGCATTAGTTCAACTGGCTCTTGGTTTGGTTTCTACCTTGTTAATCGCCAATTGTTTTTGCACTAATAGAGGGTTAAGAGCCAGTGAAGATTCCACCAAGCTAGTTACATTGTTCATTGATCTAGGTATACACATTTATCAAAGTTATTGGTAGAGGCAGTAGAGTCCATGATTGTTATTTTTAGCAGTTTCCTTTTGGGGAACCCTAGATTATGGGGGGGGCATGACATGGATACTCATACATTCAGGGTTTTCGTAAAAGAAGCTAAACTGATGTTATTCTCTTCAAGGTCAGTGTTTCCCACTTTCTTCTTTTTCGAGAAAGACTCCTTTTTTAGCATGTTTGTAATTAGTAGTTTCTACATGTGGCAATACATGTTCAATGTTAAGGCTCCAAGCAAGCATTGAGGATGGTAGTCAATGTTTTGGTGGTGAAGAGGTGTTGACTTAAAAGTGGTGTTTGAGCAGATGGTTTTGTTCATAGATCTGACACATGGCACCCAACAATGGGTTTCCTATTCTATATGAGATGTTGGTGTTATCTTGAGTTGAGACCATGATATTCCTAAAACCCTACTCACTTTCACTTTCATAAGCTAGTAGCCTATCGAAAGTGTAAAGAAGTGGTTATCAAGGTGATGCAGGAAACACCTCTAGGTTGCAGTGAGGCTAGCTTGTTCTTTGGGGCTTTAACCACACATGCCAGTTCAAGTTGTAACAGAAAGTTCAATTATTTATACAAACCTTCCACCATCTATGATAAAAGTCCCAAATCATCTACAAAGATGTAAATTATCATCTAAAATGACGACAACCATTCACTATAACAAGACTTTCCTAAATATATTGCATGGAGAAGTGAGAACTGGAAAAGAGGAGTCCCAAGTATAGGAAGCAACAATTTCAGCAACCTACCCCTCAAATATGAGTTGGAGTTGGGAAACCTGTACCTTCAAAAGATTGAACCCTGTGGACATTTATTGCACATATATTGAGGTTGTTCCCCGCTTGATGAATTCTTGCATGTAGATCTATTTGTTGGTTGAGGATTTGACCACTTAATGTATGGAAGCAAACTCTTGCACTTGTTGACTTGTTCTACATTCATTGGTTTTCCCTTGATGAGCACCCACCCTTTGGAGGGTTGTTTACACACTTATTTAGGACAATTTTATGGAACAGTTTTAGAGGGGCATCCTAGCTTTGGGAGCAATTATCTTTTGATAAAGTGCCTAGAACTAAGCCATCTCAATGCCATTAGATGCAAAGTGGCCACTAGATTTTCTGAAAAGTGATTATAATAGGAAATCCGATAAATATTGAGGAAGTTAAAAGTCGCACAATATTTTCGTCGCTCGTGCCTTTTGGAGCCTTTTCATGGAGAGTGTTCACCTTATTTGACGAAGCAGTCCACCTTTTGAGACCTTTTTCTTGGGGTACTACCTTTCGAGAGTCCTTCGAGGTTAGGTTTGACTTCTCCTTGTCATCATTTACCCTCATTTGACATATACACCCCTTTCTTGGGCCTTTCTTCTCTTGAATATTGTACTTGTGTTTTTGACCACCATTATGTATGGATCTAGTTAGAGTTTGTTAGGATTAATGGAGTATTTTGATTTGTTTACTCCACCTTAGGCTAGATCTAGGATATCATTATTTTATTGTATAGGAATTTGAGCTCCCCTCCTATAAAAGAGAGCCTCTTCCTCGTTCATTTCTCATGTCTGGATTGGGGGAGAAATCCCACTAAGATTTAATGAAATATCTCTTCGTGGTTATGGATGGTGGATGCTAGCAATATGATGAGAAAAATTTGCTAATGCTATGATATAGTTTTTGGATCGATAATGGTTTCTAGCTTGGGATGATTTGAAAGTGAACTCTTTACTTTGCAAGGTTAACATTATTTGGGTTTTGTTATCACATATATAGTTGCCAGGCTACCATATTCTATTTTTCAGACACATTACATTTTTCAGCCAGATCTCTTACATATGAGATGCTGAGATGAGTAGTTTTTTATGGATCATTATTATTAGTGGACTATTGTACTCTCCCATGTCAGGACTGAGTCTTAGGACACTCAGATTTGAGGACCGATGTAGCCATTTATGTCATTACAGAGCAGTGATTGATGCCCATTTTATATCAGTTCTTTCTCATTGGACAAATGGTGTCTCAAATGGATTATATAGCATGATTATGACTCAGCTATTTATATTGTGTTATGGTTATCATTGCTCTTATACTCATTTTTGTGACATGTATTAACTTGTGGTATCATGATCTAGCGGTCATAATTATATGGACTTGGATGTATTTTGTACTATGTATTGATGTCCCTACTCTGACTTTGAAGTTCCTGATCTATACTCATTGGTTTTACCCTCCTTAGGGAGAATAGAGGTAGTCATTCCCACCATTGTTTTGGCTTGCTAGTGTTGGCTTCATCATTCACTATCTCCACCTATCCATTACCTTCCAATTTAGTTTTCAACCCGACTGACTTCTTGACTTATGGCATGAAGGATCTTTTTCCTCGCTAGAACTTTTGTTGGACAAGCCTCCATGTTTATATTGTGTCTCGGCTCTGAGTTGGTGACAAAACTTGCCTTTGGTAAGTTGGATTGTATGCCTAAATCATTCTAGTCGGTTGTCCCGATGTTTGGCACTGTGCAGAACTCCCCTTGGTCACTTGAGATGTTGTTGGCTAAAACTGAAAGCTCACGTACTACCTGTATTGAAAATATTGAATATGCGCCCATGGAAAATGAAAATTATAAAACTATGTTTCTTAACATATGTAAAGAGGGCAAGAGCAATGAAATGCTAAAGTACTCCTCGAAGAGTATAAGAAAAGGTCCAAAAAGGCAATGGTTAAAAATATGCTATATCCAAATATTGTTTGACCTTATAAAAACAAATATGTCTCAGATGAAAGCTGCGATTAGCTGTGCTTTTAAGCACTGGTGAAGTCCCAAAGGGTCATATAGGCCAAAAAGGCCATGGAATAAAATGATGATCCTAATGAACTTGGATCAATCTTGATGTAGTCATGATGCCTAAGTTGAATAAGCACTCTCTAAACAACTCACCCATTTGTGAGGCACTGCCATTCCTTGTGTTGTTGTTTGTCCGACATTGGTTATAGTGAGTATTCCCTTTCCATTATCCAAAGTGTTATGATGTTGAGTAGGAAGTCATCCTTTGCTTTAGCCTTGTCAATTTCATCCTTCACCCTTCACTAGCAAATTGACTACAACTATGAAGTGAGTATAGTCCTGAAAGTCTAAGTCTGAGTAATAATAAATAAAGCCTTATATATGTATTGGTTGATGTACCGCCAGTGAAATGACTGCTACTTTTTGTGATTGTTGCTTGAATGAGTTGTAGAGCATGTCTTAGCATTTTAACACTTGCAGCAGATGGATGATAGTCTCAGTTATTATTGGTGTCTGATCATTTACAGATGGTTATATTGTTTATTGGATATGATTGATGATCAGATAGAGACTTGTGAGGGGTATGAGTATACACCTTAGATGGATTTGGACTCTCTGAGTCTAATGAGACAGTTTATTTTTAGTTCCGAGCATTTGCAGATATGATCAGGCTCATTCTGCCTTTCTGATGTAGTTTTTCTTCACAGGTTGATATGTCTGAGTAGGGAGATGTTTTAGTTGGATCTCCTAGGGCGTTGTATGGGCATAGGGGGTGCAGCCACTTGTTTGTACCATGGTACCCCCATCCCAGAGAGCCTAATGGGCTTAGTTTGACAATGCAGGCACCCTAGGAGGCTGTTTTGGCAGGATCACGTTTCTCGAGGCAAATTAAAAAATGATTAAATGGCTATTGAAGAAATCAATTTGGGCTACTGAGGCAAGGAAATGACATGGAAAGAGTCACAATGATGAGAGTGATGTCCTCCACACCTTCTCTAGCAGTTGCAGCACCTGATTGGGCCCACACCTATTTTTGGGCATTTTTATATTATTTTCTAGAGCTTTTGGGAGGCTCACAATTTCCTCAAGGAGGCACAAAGTCAAAGAATTAAATTATTATATTATTTTATTGTGCCATGGGGACACCCAGAGGGAGTT
>LPNX011052846.1:69282-105242 GCA_001517045.1 Pseudotsuga menziesii
GAACATAATTGCAGCATGAAATTAAAATATCTGCCATGTAAACTTTATAAAAAACTAAAAAATTCAAAAACATAAAAATTTCAATTTCAATTTAAAAGTTAAGAGTTATGAATCATTCATGCAACATAAAAAACTAAAGTCTACAAATGTAATCACATAAATATTTTAGTCCTTAAAGTTTAAAACTTGAAATTCATATGCAAAAGGAAGATTCTATCTTATAGCATAAATGAAGGGTAGGTTTTTAAGTTTTTAAATTTTAATTAAAGTTTTAACTTTTTTTTTAATGTACAAGAAAGGGGACGCGTGGGAGTCCCCGATTGGTCTAGGGACTTCGGGGACGTCCCCAAAAAGTCCCCTATTTTTTGGGGTACGTTTAGGGTACGACAAAATAGTCCCCGAGTCCCCAATGGAGTCTTCGACCATTTGGGGACGTTTCCGAGGAGTTCCAAAGTCCCTGGAACGTCAGAACGCAAGGAATGAGTGAAATTTTAGGAGGCACGAGTCCCCGTGCAACATAGGTATGAGTATATACCTTAGATGGATTTGGAGTTTCTAAGTCTAGTGAGACAGCTTATTTTCAGCTCCGGGCACTTACAGAGATGGATAGGCTCATTTTACCCTTCTAGTGCAGTTTTGCTTCACTAGATGGCAAGTCTGAGCAGGGAGATGATTTTGTTGGATCTCCTTGGGCACTGTATGAGGCATAGGGGGTCTAACCACTTGATTGTACCATAGTACCCCTCTCCCAGAGAGCCTGGTAGGCCCAGTTGGATAACGCAGGCACCCTAGGAGGCTGTTTTGGAGGCTCACGATTTCCTCAAGGAGGCACAATTTCACAATTTAAAATTTATATTATTTTTATTGTGCCATAGGGACACCCAAAGGGAGTTAGTTAACACTCCCTAGACCCACCATGTGCTTCATTTATTTTTTGTTGAGTGGGATCCCCTCTCCTAGGGTGATTTAGTCCACTTTTATATTATATTATGGCATTTATCCATGTATTGTATGTTGAGCTCATCTCAACCATTGATTAGAACGTTTGTATCTTTTAATCTTAGCCACCCATTTGAAAAGTGGTTAGGATTTTGGTTCTCTCATTCCTATTTAAAGGAGAGAGCTTCTCATTTGTAAGGGATCTTTGGCTCTTGGATCTGGATAATAGAAAAACTTTTCTTGTGGGTATTTTTGGATCTCCTTTGCATCTGGTGTTCTTCCATGGTGATTGGAAAATCTTTTGCTTCCTAGCATTCGGGAAATTTTTGTGAGATCTATATATTTTTTCGAGAATCTTTGTCTTGTCTACAAGAAGGCGACATCAGCTTGGGCATTTTTGCAGGGGCTCCTCAACTCGCTTGGATTGGCTTCACTTGTATCAGGGGGTTTTCATTAGTGTCATTGCGATCTATGATTTCTTCTTCCTATTTTTCTGTAGCATCTTGCTTTTTCTCATGATACAGCAAATCTGATATGGTTGACGTTTGTTGTGCAGGAGAGAGGGCGCATTGACTTCTTGGAGCAAAACGTTGGACATAGAACTCGCTCAAAGCTTCACAATTAAAATCCCATAATAATAAAAAAACCAAAAAATACTAAAATCCATTGGCATTTGCTTTCTTCATTTTCACAATTAAAATCCCATAATAATAAAAAAACCAAAAAATACTAAAAATAGACCGCTTGATCTCTGGCCAAACCACTGTTGGGTTTTGTAGATCAGGTATTCCCCTCACCAAATCCTCCTCAACGTTGAGCTAGAAGTGGTTGGTTTGCCCTAGATCTGAAAAATTGGCCTCCCAAACCCTAGCATTATCCATCAAGCTGCTGGTTTTTCCCATGATTCTACTTTTTCGACAAAATACCTTTTTGGGTTTATATATCGAGGAATTTCCCAGGTGGATCTCCTCCAACGCTGAGCAGATAGTGACTCAATTTCCCTAGATAAGGCAGGCACTGATCTCTAACCCTAGCACTATCCCCTCTTTGGCCTCTTTTTCATGTGTTCTGACTTTTTCCTGGTGACTCGGGTACTTTGACATTGTCATATCTTTCATCGAGTCTATCCATCGATACTAGATAGCCCCAATCCTGTCCTTGCCCTCCCTGCATTGGTTACATTTCCCAAGGCAGCGGATATCTTCACCTATTGCTAGTACCTTAACCCCAGATCTAGTATTTACCTCATAGGTCACCTGTGTCCCAACTTGGCTTGAATCGCAAACTTCCTAAAGCCCTGATCCAAAGCCTTGGCTCACCCGGTGACATCATCCATAGATCTAGAGTTTCCATGACCTTACACCTTACGTACCTCAAGTCCATTTGATCTGATCTGGTGTCTAGGTCTAATCTCTCATGTCGGGAGTAGATCCGGGTCTCCCCCTTTGGTGTCTTGGGCTAAGACAACATAAAGCGAAGACTGCCTCGATTGGCATGACAACCATCCATTTGGGAGTCGAGGCAATCTTGGTTCCACTTCCTTAGTTGTTGGTTCGTCTACCATCCATCCTGGATCCACCTCACATAGGCAACTACAAGGTTGGTGATAACAGTGTATATCAAAACCAAGCTTAAATCAAGTTATTCCAGTGTTACACGGGGACGCGCCCCCCTCACTCCTTGCGCCTCGGGGGCTCAGGGGCTTCTGGGGAAACGTTTCCCAGCATCCCCAAAATTAGGAAACTCCCGAAAAACGCACAAGGGGGCGCGTCCCCTGTTCTGCTGCGTGCTCCGGTGAAGGGGGGCTCCCAGACATTCCCCCATCCCCACACCCCCCTGTCCCCTCCTGAAACTGGGGGGCTTCCAGACGCCCCCTCCTGAAACTGGGGGGCTCCCAGACGCCCCCCCCCTCTTTTAGTAGTTTACATGGGATGAATCATTGAACTTTTACTGCTGGGATTTAATAATTTTTATTAAGACTTGGACACCCCCTCACCCCCACCCCCCGAATTTCGCTAAAATTTGGGGGTGGTCTCCACACGTCCCCAATGTGCGTTTCCCCGCCCCCGCGTCCCGGAAACTTGGGGGAACATTGAGTTATTCATAATCATGGTAACAAATAATAATAGTAAGATATACCTATGCTTCTAAAGAATATCGAGACTTTCTAGAAGTCTGCTTGTTCATGCCATACTTACAAAGTGTAAACAATGTGTTATTGTTGGGTGAGGGTGGAAAATAGAGCCTAAGGCAAAGGGTAATGACTTTAGACTGACTTTGACTTTGTGATTTATCCTAATAATGACAAGTATACACAACCAAAGTGACATATGCCTGACAGACAAACAATAGGAATGGTGGTGTCTCACAGGTGGATGAGTTGATCTAAAAAGTGTCCATTCAACTTTAACATGTCTACAACTCACATCCAAGCTAAAGATCAAGCTCCATGAGGATCTTCTCTAGGACCCTTGTGTTGAGTACACAAGAAATTGTAGTGAAGAGATCCTAGGGGACCCTTAGAATTAGTTGTCCCTTACTCCATCTCACATCAAAACCCATAGGCTCCGTGAGAAATTAATCATTACATTTCAATAAGATGGCCATCAGTCTTTAGATTTAGCATTTGTTTATCCACTGCTTTATTTGGGCCTTTAACAACTTCATTTCATAGCCCCTTTTAATTTGTGTCTAAAGACACAATTTGGAACTTTATTTGTGGGCTTGCATTTCATAATATATATTATATAACACATAATGCATGTAATTATGGTAGACATATTGCTTCAAGTTTTAGCTGACAACTTCTCAAGCAACTAGGGGGGAATATCCACAGTCAGGACCAAACATCAAGGGCAACCGACCAGAGAGTTCAAGGCTTCAAAACCCAACTCGCCTAAGCTCAGGAACCAACACCAGCGAGTTCTCTTGGCCCAGAAGGATCAAGGCGTCGGCAAATTTTGTTGCACAACTTAGAGCCAAGACACAAAACAACATGGGATCCATCACGCATAGAGGTCAAAATGGGGAAAGGATCTTCAATCTCACGAGTCTCAAATAGTCTAGGTCATAGGATAAGTTTACAATGGATGAAACTGGATGAACGGGGACAAATGATACGTGGAACCAACCTAGCACTAAGGTTTACTATTTGCACAAGCATGGCATGAGCAACAGTGTTCACATCAAATCCCTTGATTAGTCATAACATAGGTTAAACCAATAGTAGATATAAGCATAGGTCACCACAATCATCTTAACATGACAAGCATAGGTGTTTGACATACATCATAGAGCAAAATCAACCAAAGAAGCGTATACCTGATCTCACCATATATACATGTCTCCAACTGATAAGCCCCTCTATAGCTGTGTGTACCAACCCTGATCTGCAACTCTACTCCAATGAACTAGATAATTACTAAAATCATCTCAATGGACTCCCGAATCTCAGTCCTGGCAAGGAAAATCTGATGAACAAGGCTCCAGAATGGTTGAAGTTGTAATGATCCATGCTAATACCTCATGTGAAAAATGTTGAATATTGTAACTTCAAAGGATATTCTAAATGTATTTCATTGATGTAACCAAAGGGAGATGTTATTATTCCTCCAGCGGGGTGTTACTATTGTAATTGATCATCATAGAGTCATGAGGTAAAGCCTCCATTGTAAGTCGGGTCAATAGTACCCTAATGAATATAATATAATACTGTATTGAATCTTCCTAAGTGAAGTCGAACCACTTAGTTAAGTGGGGCCGACTTGTTAGGTTAAAAGTCAAGTGACAAAAAGAGTATAAATAGAGATGTGTTCCTCATTTGAACACACGCTCACTTGTGTATAGCGCATAGGAGAGAGAGAGATATTTGTTGGAGGGAGGCACACCTGTTTGGGGTCTTGTCTTGTACTTTTTATACATCTTATACAAAGGAAGTTTTGTTGGGTTTTCTTCCCCATGAGGGTTTCCCAAGATAAATCTTTGTGTTCTTTTGTGTGGTTGTGCTTGTCTATCTTTCAGTGATCCTTTTGCTTATGGTTATGTTGTTATGATGCTAAATGTTATAAGATCTGGTATAACCATTAAAAACTTAACATGGCATCAGAGCTACCCTGAAAGAAGTCTTTGTGCAGCCGAAACAGTGCTACAACTACAACTATTGAAGATTAGGGTTTCATGCTTGAAAACCCTAAAAGACACCGTGATGGAAGAAAGAGCTTCAAAAGAATATAAGAGTGGTAGATCCACCTTGAAAGATGAAGACCATCTTAGACACGAGATAATTCAAGATGAAGAAAAGTATGACGAGACATCCAAACCAAAGTAAGAGGCCTCGGACACACTCTAGTTGTGTGACACATTTGGGTGACATCATTGATGCAAACCCTTCCAGCTATGGAAGAAGTTATGATCAAAGAGTAACAGTTGATCATGGGAAATGATGTCTAGGATATGATTCTGAGACATGAAGGGAAGTCCGTAATGTCTTCTATATGGATCTACAAGAACAAGTATACAAAGCAAGGTTCGTGGTTTGTCTCAGAAAGAATAGACTATGGCATGACATACTCTATTGACCAGACACACTTCTCCAGTAGAAATATATATCGAGCAAAGAACCACCTGTACAGAATAGGCTTTGTATGAGCTCAGAAGGCACCCATAGATAAGCACATCTAGGAGCTTGAAGATCACCTAGAGTGATAAATATCTTAACCTTTGCTACAAGGTTGAAGATGGAAACCTATAGAAAACAACAAGCTCACAATTGGGTGCAAAAGGAACTTTTTTGCAAAGTTCAAGATAAAGGGATCTTGGTATCTAGTAACCTAAGATAGATACATAGACGATCGGTAGCAGAGGATGCTACCTATCACTCCAGTACATAATGCAGAGAGAGGATGATGCTCCTCTTCGGGGGGAGTGACTGCAAAAGATCTCCAAGTTCGACATGGTACGACAAGATGGGCAACTTCCAGATGGACTAAAGATTTACCAAGAGTAAAGTGGGTTACAACCTTCAAGGTTGAATGCGGAAGACTGGGATATGTCGATGACCTAACAGGATGAACTCATGATAAAAGAAATGACAGAAGAATACCAGTCATGTTTGGGATATAGTACCCAAACCAAAAAGCAAGAGTGTGGTATCTTCCAAGTGGATTTGCAAGATAAAACATGTTACTGATGGAAGTAAGGAGAGATTTGTGGCTAGAGGATTCTCTCAGAAAGAGGGGATTGATTATGTAGAGACATTTGATCTAGTAGCAAAGTACACTTCCATCAAAAGCACCATGGCACTTGCTTGCATGATGAAGTGGGATATACATCAAATGGATGTAAAGACAACCTTCCTGAATGGTATGATTGACGAAAAGGTTTACATTGAACAGCCACAAGGATTTAAAAGTCGTAGACAAAGTGACTCATGTATATAACTTGAAAAAGGCTTTGTATGGACTGAAGCAAGCTCCTAAAGCTTGGTATGGAAGAATAGATAGCTTCTTGGAAAGCTTGGGCTTTACCAAAAGTAAAGTTGATCCTAACCTTTACCTCAAGGTTATGGATGATGAACCCGACATACTATTGTTGTATGTGGATGATCTATTTCTGACTGGAAATGAGAAATAGATCACAGATTGCAAGAAGAAGCTAGCACAAGAATTCAAGATGAAAGATCTTGGATAGATGCATTATTTCCCAGGGCTGGAAGTGTGGCAGAGCTCAGAAGTAATCTTTTTGAACCAAGGATAGTATGCTATGGAAATCTTAAGAAGATTTGATATGTTGGATTGTAAAGTCATGGCCACACCCATGGATACCAACACGAAGTTGTTGTCTAATGAGACATCAAAGTTAGTGGATATGAATCAGTACAGACAGTTTATTGGGTCATTGATATATCTGACGAATACAAGGCCAGATATATGCTTTGTTGTGAACACCTTGAGTCAGTATCTAGTTAAACCTAGATGTGTTCACGTGATAGCTGCAAAGCATGTAATAAGGTACCTTAAAGGTACAATAGACTTGGGACTTTACTATGGTAGAGATCATGACTACAGATTATATGGATATACGGATTCAGATTGGGTAGGATGTGCAGCAGACAAGAAGAACACATAGAACAAGAACATTCCTATGCCTTAGTCACCCCATGGACTCGATCATTATAATGCCTTTCACTACTTTGGAGGTATTTTTGAGTGAAAAACTCGGATAATTAAAATCACTCAAAAGGAAATTTAATTATCCAAGGGAAAAAACACTCGATGAAAGGACTTCCCTAATGAACAAGTCCTAGGAAACTAAGTTATACAAAAACTAGACCCTCATGCTAACATATCATTACAATATCCCCCGCAAGGGTGCGGAAATTTCATGGAGAAAATATAAGAAGAAGAGTTGCCTCACTTGAACAAACTTTATTAGGTACTTTCTCATCTACCATGCACATGGTACATGGTTGGCCACCTAGTTGGTTAGGTGGTCAATAGATCCTAAAATTGCTTTTGCTTTACAAGATCTATATTTGTTTTGCAAATCACTATTATTTGTTAGTCCAGAATCCAGATCTAAAGCATTATCTTACGTATTCAAGTTATTTATCTAGTATAGCAGAAAGCTTGATTAGTAAGTTACCTGCCGAGTTTGCATTCCATATCTAGCATCTAAGGGCTTGGATTTATATTGCTATCCTTAATAAGAAAACAAAGACCCTGAGAAAGCATCTTTTTAGCTTGCTTTCTCAGTTATTTTCACCTAGTTGTTTATCATTTTTACTTAGAATTTTTTCAACAAGTTTTGGTAGGTTTTCGGGCATATTCTATTGATGTTTGTTGGCTGTTTTTGGCAGGTTTACAATAAAAGAGGAGGAAACTTTGGCAAACTTTCGCAAAATTGAGTAAGAGAAGACCCACAGAGCTCACCCTTTTCATAAATTTTCATTTTTCAATAAGTGGTAAGCCTTTGGATCCAAAGTATAAGGACCAAAGTGCATTTCTCTCATGTTGGAAAAAGTTAATAAAGATTTGAGTAGTCTCCTCAAAGCCCACTCCCCATCCCCCCTGGGGGGATTCGCATCAGTGTCCGTTTTCATGGTTTTGATTCTGCTAGTGTAGTTTGTTTCATTACTTTGTTATTTCAATTTATATTCCAATTTTATTGCAAAGTAATACAAACACTAACCCACTGTGTTATACTGAATTACTAAAAGGGAAAATATTTGTGCAGTGTAGTAATTAGAAAACTTTCCCTTTTTGCACTCTTATGTTTAAAATACCTCCCTTGCTCTCTCGAGTACGGTTCATGTACAAGGGCTTGCCTAAATATTGGACCTGGAAAGAGATTCTTGGGTTTTTCTTTTCTAACCAAGAAAACATTGCTAAGAAAAACACTTAAAACCAACAAGACTCAGTCCCCGTTATGCTTTGGATCTCTGCAGCTTTGACCGACCCGTTGATCATATCCAAAAAGGGTTAGCTTTGACACTTTCAATTCACCTCCCAACAACGAAAAATCCAACGTTGTGTTTTGCTTCGTGTGGGACAATTGTACAAAGGAAGCGAGAACAACTGAAAAGTGGTCGCGAGGCCCCGTCAGGATACATCCTTGTCGGTGTAGTGTTGGACATCCCCCCGTGACTCCATTCAACCCACATTTCCTTGTGTGCTACCAAACTTAGTGAGTCTGGACATATTCCTTGTACCTTCGTGGTATATCGAGAATCCCCTTCCCTCATAATCTTTTCATTAATTCATAAACTTAAAATTGACCAAGAACAATTGCAATACATTCAGCAGTCCAACAACGCTCCATTTCAGCATTGGGCTTTGCTTTTATCACATAAGCAGTTTTCTTTAATTCATAAATGAGTTGATGGTTTATATTTGCTCATGCTATTGTCTTAATCATTATTGCAATCTCTTGTGTCGTTTTACAAAAACTCCTAAAAAACTTAAATCGATCACAAACCACCATCTAAATCTTAATCAAACTTAGTAACTTATAGGGTCTACCTCCCTTGCCTTCGTTAGGAGTTTGCCTAGACGGAGGAGCTGAGTATCAGGTGACAGCACTTGGCTCGAGCTTGCCCCCAAGGTTGCACCCAATGGCTTGAAGATTTCTGCCACATGACCCGAGGTGCGAATTAGGCAGTAACAGATACCACATTGGTTATTCCCTTATAGATCCTAGGATAAATCTATCTTTTCTTGGATATGGTAGGAATTGGCTCTCAATTCCTAGCTATCCTTGGATGTTAGTAAGCTCTTCATTACTATCCTTAATTGATCCCATTTGCCTATTTGATAGGACATTGGTTTCCAAACCCTTCATCACCCTAATCACTTAAACTAACTATCATAAAACCATTTTGCTAAAGCTATCTCTTCGTTTCACCTTGAACCTAACTGCAAGCTCTAGTAATCTTACCCTAGGGACTCCTCCCCTAAGCTAGAGAAGAGATAGCCTAAAGAGCAAAAGAAGGTTAGGTGTGGTCACATTGGCCTCCCTCTTATTTATTCATAAGCCATCATTGATGTTAGGGCTTTAACCTCAATATGTTGGTTTGTGTGATACTATAACCTGCATCTAGATCTTACTCTTCTCGAGTTAATTGCCAATATTCGATCAATGCAAAAAAGGTGTTAGGAAAGTTCAATTATTTATACAAAACTTCCACCATCTATGATAAAAGTCCCAAATAATCTACAAAGATGTCAATTATCATCTAAAAAGGGTGACAAAAATCCACTGTATCAAGACTCTCCTAAATATATTCCCCAAGTTTATCAATAAAAAGGCCAAAACAAAGAGGTGAAAGTGGAGGATTGGCATCTCGTCTACCTTGCCTCAATTGGGTTGGTTTACACAGAATACATAGTGAAGGTATTTGCCACAAACATGTTATTTATTTCTTTGGAGGAGCTCATTCATGAAAACATGATCTAGGAAAGCATCCCCTATTTAGCTTCCATTTTTGCCCAAGATGTTGCAAAGATGATAAGACCTATAAATTTCAATTAGAGTGTAGACTCTAACAACTAGATATATGGAGTGGTGATTTCCAACAAAATGGTATATTGATACTCCTATTGGTCATTTTCCTAAGAAAATAACATAAAAGAATGTCAATACTATAAAGTTTGGGGCTCAACCAACATAAAAGAATGTCAATACTATAAAGTTTGGGGCTCAACCATTATGAACTCGTAAGAATACATTCTTGATATTGAACAATGATAGAATTTGTCGAAGGTGTCTAGGAACCAAATCCAAGCACGCAAGGACGCTAACATATACAACACATGAAACTAAAAAATAAGGGCAATACACCAATGGAAAACAATAGCTATACACAATAGGCAAGGTTCTAATGACAAATTCACTAAAACATAGTAAAGAGAAAACTCACAAGAGAAACTAGAATTCTTAACAAGTACATAACCAAGCATTTAACCCAAAAATGAGAGGTATAACGCTGCAACACAAGAAAACAAGTTGCCATAAATGAGGAAGAACTTAATGAAGAGAATAGAAGGAATGCATTAAACATGGAAACCAGTAAAATTACTAAAGGCCATGACCACATGGGATTAACACTTGATTTGTAATTAAACCTTTGAAGAAAAGCAATATTTCGGCAAATTTCTTTTTTACCATATAAGTGCTAACTAAACATATACACTAGAAACAAAGTTTACTAACGCTATGCAATCATTTAATATTTACAATAAATGATGAACATAAAATTCATAAGTCCTAGACTAAAGTGCTTATCAACATGATTATCATTAGTTTGTTATTTATAAGATATTTAATGTTTCTGTCACTAAAAATGTTGTAAGACAACCTTGAAAACTTCCTAAGCTATAGCAACTGTATAAACTTTTTGTGGTGGAAATGAATATCTACCAACCATAAGGATTCTAAATTAATCACACGATAAATAAACCATAAAATCTGAAAATCTGATTGAAAGGTCACCAAGCTGGATTGCCCATATTGAGACATTGTCCTATAGAATTTTACCTTCAGTCGAGGATTTACAAGAAAAAGGAGCTTTCCATGAATAATTGATTTACGCTCTAAAATATTTTTCACATACATGAGAGAGAGATCTCATACAAACCTGCCATGAGAGGACATGCCTACAGTGAGTGATGAACAAACTTCAAGCCCTGCCTTTTTTCGCAACCATGACAAAAAATCATTGGGATCTTTTGTTCTTGATATGCAATCCTGAATCATTCAAATCAGGTATAAGATGATTTTATTACACATATTTGCTGAAGTTACAAGTAAAACTACCCAAGTTTAGGTTCTTGGTTTGTCTACAAAACACTATAGCAAAAGCCTTCTACCTGTAGATAAAAAGGTATTGTTAGGCATTGTCTTCACTAACTTCGTAGGAAATGGCATATGCAAAAACGAAATATTAAATTGAACCAGTAAAAACTCCTATCCATTAATTAGACAAACAAGTTCATATTTGTAACTCTAGGCCCAAGTTATGCACATTTATAAAAAAATTGTACATTGAACAAAATGGGAAGAAATTTAATATTAAACAAAAGGAAAGGAAGCGTACAAGCATAAATATAGTGGAAAACCTAAGTAAATTATGTGAAAATAAGAGTATATGAATGCCAAACAACCAACAGATTTAGGGCTTATAATTGCTTCTATGGATTTCATAAGTGATTATTATACTTTTTATGTTCGAGCGGGAATGTCATTGCCATGATAAGAATGATCTAAAATTTACCCAACTTTGGACACCTAACTTTATTGCAACTCAGAAAAAATACTAAGCTCACATGTTTACTCTTGACAGAATTCTTCCAACAGTTTAGAAATCATGATATAACATTATGTGCTAGGTAGGGACTTAAAGTGGAAATCCAATACCATGCTTTCACATCAAACTCAAGCAACACTCAGTTAAGGATCAACAATAGTACCTGATACTCCTGGGCTTGGTATGGCAGCAGCAAACCCTGGGACCCATACCCAGTGGCATAATAACACACAAAGCAATAAAAAATCAGCATGTACAGCCAACACGCACCTGAATCCCGATCATCAAAGTTTTTGGTCTGGATCTCATTGCCAATTAAAAGGAGTTATGGGCTTGTTGAGCATAGCACCCAATGGGAGAGAGCACAGAAAACAAAGATTCAACACAACCACAAATTCTACTGCACAAGCTTCCCAGCTTTTATGCAATCAACTGTCTGTCATGATAACACATATGTCTCCCCATTGTAGTTGCTTATAAAAGGTGGTCACTATAAGCCTACATTGGAGAAGTTTGGACACATCAATAAACAAGAAAATCAACTCACTTGCCTTAATTGGCATAGCAACAAGTAGAAGCAAGTCAATCAAACAGATCAATCTCCAACAACAGTAGATTCCCATGTTTGTCTCATTCACCTGTTCATATCTCCCAAACAACAGCTATTATCACCAACAAATTCAATGCTTGCATGTCTCAAGCAAATTAACTTCATTGGCAATACATCTAGCCAAACAACATCGCTGAAGATCCACCCTTACTCATTACAACTGGCACTCTCTGCGATGACCAAGGAATCTAGCATACTGTCTTCCATTATGACACACTATTTGTCTCGACTCTCGGCAACTACACTAGCCAAACATCAAACTGTCTATTCTCATGCTCATGGATGCGAACAAACCCTCACCCACGCTACTTGTATAATCAAGAAACACACATGCACGAGATTGTTTCCAACACAGCATGTGTCGTAGCTTCTTGAGCATGAGTGAATCAACCCTCTTGTCAAACAATTCAATACACCAACACCATGTTATAAAGATAAGATTACTGTAGCTTGGAGGGCACTATCCACACATGCCTCAAATCTTGTACAAAGTCAACTCTTTTACAGCTCAGTAGGAATAGGGAATGGCTCTCAAGATGACAGTTTCAACACTTGACGATTTCGAAAGCCAAAACTTCTCACGAGCTAGATTTAGCACCTACCACAACCATGCTACCTGCTCTGGTATGATCTTAAGACCAGCAAATCTCTTTCACATCAAATCTTCAAGGCATATACATGTAAGGAGAACAGTTCCATTTATGCTTTCTCACAACTTTAAATTCCTTGATCTTCAACACACACGAACTAGCAGTGTGTACTAACACAAGGGAAACCATCAAACAACAAACCGTGCAAATCTCCACACTCCTCCACGGCCCAACAAAGGCACTATGCAACAACAACAAGAATTACCCTTCACCATGTGTCTAACAACCATGCAAGAGCAAATCCACACCCCCCAAAAATGGCCAACAATGAATCTTTGTGTTGTACGACACAATCAAGTGACAAAGGAAGCACGCTTCATTGATGGGCAATGCTAACACATAACATCATCAACAAAAATTAGCTTGATGCACAGTGCAATACCAAATACACACCATAGCAATCACATACACACCATAGCAATCACTCACATACATAATCCACTCTCACCTACACTAATCCAACATCTACAAAAAATTAGGTATACAGAAAACTCCAATGATCATAGACCTCTCGTGAGAAATTCAGGGCCATATGAGATTTCATACTATGTTGAAAATGGGAAAGTAGATAGTTCTTCCTGTTACCAACTAAGTTGCACTAGTTCTTCCTGTTACCAACTAAGTTGCACTAAGTTGGATTTCTAAGTGAGCCGCCAAGGATGAACAATTACTAGTTCAATTTTCAAGTTCAGAAGTCTATGCAGGCCTTCTTAGGCCTTTTTTTTTTTTAAATTAAACATGTTCATACCCCATGGGGAAATGTAATAAAATGAGTTAGCACGATGACTTTACGTAAAAGGTTTGGTTTCCTAAGACTTATTCATCAATGCATTATTCCAGGGAGTTTTTTCCTTGTTAATTATCTATCATTTTTAAACGATAAATAATTTTCGAGTTTTTCACTCAAGCCTCCAAAGCTGGAATAATTGCCTTGGTGGTTAAGTGCTGAGAGGTTAGTAAAACCTAAGTGTCAATGTATATTACTATATTATTATGAACATGTACTAAGTCCCCCATCGGTTTTTTTAATTTCCGGAAAAAAAATTAATTTTTCCCGTTTTTACAAGCTTATTTTTAATAAGTCAATTGTAGGTTCAAAAAGTCATAAAAGTGGGGCTAGGAGGTTGTTTTTGTTGATTTTTGTACCTAGGAAAGTGTTCCCCTAGGTGACTTTAGCCTTAGTCACTTAAAACGGGGAAATAAAGTGACCCTTGCAATAAATGACTTGAGATGAGCATTTAATTTGACTTTAGAGAATAAAGTCGCTTTTTGGAAAAATTTAAGTGAGGTGAATGAACTTAATTTTAAATGAGATTTAATGAGCATTTAATCTCATCCTCTCATCTCATCTCATCTAATCTCAACTGTTGGATTAGAAGAACCCTTGGGTTTTCACCAAAAAGGCAAGGCATTCACTTTTTGAGAAAGAGAGTGAAGGAGAGCGCTGAGAGAACAGAGCCATTTTTCTGACAAAGTGGAGAAAACACTAGCAGCAGCAAGTTTTTTCTCTTGGCATGTATTTCGAGGAAAGGACAGCAGCAAGAGAGGGCATGAAAATCGAGGAGAGGACAGCAGCATTTATTACTAGTCTATACGGTACGGTTTTCAGTGTAGCATGCACGATTTTCGAGGCAGATTTTTTGGCACGATTTTTGAGAAAAACAAATATGGGCATGGATTTCGAGGTCAATCCATACAACGACACGGAAATCGAGGCAGAAAATAGAAAATTTCTGAGTTTGATTTTTACTGTTTGGCATGGAAAACAAGGCAGAAAATTTTTATCCAGTTGAGATAAGTTGGTCTGAAAAATTTTCGTTTTGCTGTAATTTTTTTCTGAAAATAAAAATCTCTCTCCAAACAAGTTTTCCCCTTGTGGGGTTTTCCTAGGCAAGTTTGCCAAAAATCTCCGAGTCTGAAATTTATGGTGTGCATTTATTATTTTATTTTCTGTCAGTAAATGTGAGTTTCAGCAGTGTATTTATCAGTCTGAAATATTGTGCAATTTCTAGCCTTTATTAAATCTGGGTTGGGCATTAAACAGAGAAAATTTTGACACTTAAATCGGTGGCTGAAAACTGAGAAAAACTTTCTTGGTATCAGAGCAAGGTTTGGCAGAAAATTAAATTTTTGCAGACAAAAAGTAATTTCCAAAACTCAGAAAATTTCTTTTGACAGTAGCAACATTTTTTTGAAACTTGAACTTTGCAAAATATGGCTTCCACTAGACTTAGAATGGAGGATAGGCTTGATGGGGCTGGGAATTTTATCCCGTGGAAAGCTAGGATAATGTTGATATTGGAGGAGAATGAGTTGTGGGATGAGGTGGTTCATAACAATACAGCAAATCCCATTGTTATTCCCCCTACCACTAATGCAGCAGCCCTTACCGCATTCAACAAGAAGGACATAAAAGCTAGAAGGATAATTCTAGATGCAGTTAAGGACCATGTGATTCCTCACATCCTGAGTAAGACCAGTGCATTTCAGATGTGGGATGCTTTGACCGGATTGTTTCAGAGCTCAAACGAGAATAGGAAGATGGTTTTGAGGGAGAAGCTGAAGAGTATCAAAATGGCCAAAAGGGAGGTTGTGATATCTTACCTTACTAGGATCTCTCAGGTGAGGATGACCTTGCAGCAGTTAGGGAGGTTGTTCCTAATGCAGAGCTAGTGCAAACAATTTTGAATGGGGTTTCAAAGCCTTGGGTTGTGTTTGTGGAGACCTTGGTGACTAGGGAGAACTTACCTACATGGGACAGGATATGTGATGATTTTGTTCAGGAGGAGACTCGGAGGGGTCTTTTGCAGGGGAGTGCTTCTACTAGTAGGGAGGATGAGGAGGATGTGGCTTTGACAGCAAAGGCGAAGAAGAAGTTCAAGAAGGGCTCCAAGAAGGGTGGGGCCAAGCAGCACGATGGGCAGAAGAAGGATTTGAGCACTGTGAAGTGCTTTGCTTGTCAGAAGATGGGGCACTATGCTGGGCAGTGTCCAAACAAGAAGAAGAAGAAGAAGCAGCAGCAGACAGCAGCTTCAGTGCTTCTCTGTGCACTGGACATGTTGATCAAGAGAAAGCATCCATCATCACCAGTGCGGATGTTGATAGAGAGGGAGTTTTCCTTGTTGACAGACCATTCTTACAGTGTATCCACTTCCATCACTTGGTATATTGATAGTGGAGCTTCGAGCCACATGAAAGGTGCTCGAGAGATGTTCCCCGAGCTTTCACAGACAGAGACTGATGTGGAGTTAGTGTTGGGAGATGACTCTGCTGTCAGAGCAGTTGGACGTGGGACCATTACCTTTCATAGGGAGTCCATGAGTCCCATGGTTTTGAGAGATGTATCGTATGTACCTGGGCTGAAGAAGAACTTGGTTTCAGTTTCGATGATCGAGGATCAGGGTCTTGGGGTGTCCTTCCTAGATGGACATGTGCGTGTGTTTCCCAAGACTGCAGGACCATCTACTTCATATGCCATTGGAGTTAGATGTGGGAAACTGTACAAGCTCTTATTTCGGCCTCAGCATGCCTTGGCACAGGAGTGGCAGCGAGCTTTCTGAGTTGTGGCATAGGAGGATGGCTCACTTGCATCATCAAACTTTAAGGTTGTTGAGACATATGGTTATAGGTTTGCCAGAGTTCAGCACAGAGCAGAGTGATGTTTGCAAGGAGTGTGCTTTGGGAAAGTACACCAAGACTGTTTTTCCTAGCAGTGATAGCAGGTCAGCAGGGGTTCTTGACTTGATACATTATGATTTGTGTGGACCTATGTCATCTATTTCTCAACAAGGAAAATTCCCTCTCTCTATCAACATCCGCAGGGGTCTTTTGCAGGGGATTGCTTCTACTAGTAGGGAGGATGAGGAGGATGTGGCCTTGACAGCAAAGGGGAAGAAGAAGTTCAAGAAGGGCTCCAAGAAGGGTGGGGCCAGGCAGCAGGATGGGCAGAAGAAGGATTTGAGCACTGTGAAGTGCTTTGCTTGTCAGAAGATGGGGCACTATGCTGGACAGTGTCCAAACAAGAAGAAGAAGAAGCAGCAGCAGACAGCAACTTCGGCATTTCTTTGTGCACTGGACATGTTGATCGAGAGAGAGCATGCATCATCACCAATGCGGATGTTGATAGAGAGGGAGTTTTCCTTGTTGACAAACCATTCTTACAATGTATCCACTTCCATCACTTGGTATATTGATAGTGGAGATTCACGCCACATGACAGGTGCTCGAGAGATGTTCCCCGAGCTTTCACAGACAAAGACTAATGTGGAGGTAGTGTTGGGAGATGACTCTGCTGTCAGAGCAGTTGGGCGTGGGACCATTACCTTTCATAGGGAGTCCATGAGTCCCATGGTTTTGACAGATGTATTGTATGTACCTAGGCTAAAGAAGAACTTGGTTTCAGTTTCCATGTTCGAAGGATAATTCTAGATGCAGTTAAGGACCATGTGATTCCTCACATCCTGAGTAAGACCAGTGCATTTCAGATGTGGGATGCTTTGACCGAATTGTTTCAGAGCTCAAACAAGAATAGGAAGATGGTTTTGAGGGAGAAGCTGAAGAGTATCAAAATGGCCAAAAGGGAGGTTGTGATATCTTACCTTACTAGGATCTCTCAGGTGAGGATGAGCTTGCAACAGTTGGGGAGGTTGTTTCTAATGCAGAGCTAGTGCAGACAGTTTTAAATGGGGTTTCAAAGCCTTGGGTTGTGTTTGTGGAGACCTTGGTGACTAGGGAGAACTTACCTACATGGGACAGGATATGTGATGATTTTGTTCAAGAGGAGACTCAGAGGGGTCTTTTGCAGGGGAGTGCTTCTACTAGTAGGGAGGATGAGGAAGATGTGGCTTTGACAGCAAAGGGGAAGAAGAAGTTCCAGAAGGGCTCCAAGAAGGGTGGGGCCAAGCAGCACAATGGGCAGAAGAAGGATTTGAGCACTGTGAAGTGCTTTGCTTGTCAGAAGATGGGGCACTATGCTGGGCAGTGTCCAAACAAGAAGAAGAAGAAGCAGTAGCAGACAACAGCTTCGGTGCTTCTCTGTGCACTGGACATGTTGATCGAGAGAGAGCATTCATCATCACCAGTGCGGATGTTGATAGAGAGGGAGTTTTCCTTGTTGAGAAAACCATTCTTACAGTGTATCCACTTCCATCACTTGGTATATTGATAGTGGAGCTTCGAGCCACATGAAAGGTGCTCGAGAGATGTTCCCCGAGCTTTCACAGACAGAGACTGATGTGGAGGTAGTGTTGGGAGATGACTCTGCTGTCAGAGCAGTTGGGCGTGGGACCATTACCTTTCATAGGGAGTCCATGAGTCCCATGGTTTTGAGAGATGTATCGTATGTACCTGGGCTGAAGAAGAACTTGGTTTCAGTTTCCATGATCAAGGATCAGGGTCTTGGGGTGTCCTTCCTAGATGGACATGTGCATGTGTTTCCCAAGACTGCAGGACCATTTGCTTCATATGCCATTGGAGTTAGATGTGGGAAACTATACAAGCTCTTATTTCAGCCTCAGCATGCCTTGGCACAGGAGTGGCAGCGAGCTTTGTGAGTTGTGGCATAGGAGGATGGCTCACTTGCATCATCAAACTTTGAGGTTGTTAAGACATATGGTTACAGGTTTGCCAGATTTCAGCACAGAGCAGAGTGATGTTTGCAGGGGGGGTGCTTTGGGAAAATACACCAAGACTGTTTTTCCTAACAGTGATAGCAGGTCAGCAGGGGTTCTTGACTTGATACATTTTGATTTGTGTGGACCTATGTCATCTGTTTCTCTGAGAGGATATGAGTACTATGTGACATTCATAGATGATCATTCCAAGAAGACCTGGATCTACTTCCTGAAGAGCAAGAAATCTGAGGAGGACTTGCAGAGGTTCCAAGAGTTCAAATCTCTTGTGGAGAACCAGACAAGGAGGAAGATACAGGCTTTCAAATCGAATAACAGGGGTGAGTATACCTCCAAGGAGTTTGATGGATATTGCAGACAGGAGGGCATTCGGAGGCAGTTGACGGTTCCATACACTCCGGAGTATAATGGAGTGGCAGAAAGGTAGAACAGGTATATTGTTGGAGCAACTAGAGCTATGTTACATGACCAGTCACTTCCTTTCTTCCTTTGGGCAGAGGCATGCAGTACAGCTGTTTATCTTCAGAAAAGAAGTCCCCATCGTGCCTTGGGGAACATGACACCTAAGGAGATTTTCACAGGCAATAAGCCTGAGGTTAGCCATTTTCGCATATTTGGTTGTTTAACTTACTCTCATGTCCCTTCTGAGAAGAGGACAAAGTTGGAGCCCACCGCAGAGAAGGGCATCTTTGTGGGCTATGATGAGACTTCGAAGGCCTTGCGTATTTATCTACCTTCTCATAGGAAGGTTGTTGTGAGGGAAGTGAAATTTGAGGAGGAGCGGGCCTTCAAGAAGTCTAGAGAGTCGGAGCAGGGAGAGCAGCAGGTTCCTGCACCTCAGGTAGTTTCACCGATACCATCAATGCAACAGTCAGGTTCACAGGTTTCCGGATTTACTGGACCACACAATATGGGCACAGGTTCACCAGTTTCAGTAGTTCATCCAGCAGGATCTTTGAGGACAGGTTTTGGGTCTCAGGTTACAGGTTCACCGTACAGAGCATCAAGATCACAGGGTTCACCAGTTGTTCATACACCAGCTTCTAGTTCACAGGTTACCGAGGTTTCTACCTCTAGTAGTTCATCAGATGAGGACAGACTAGTGTGGGAGCAGCCTTCAGGGAAGAAGAAGCCTAAGTGGCTTCGAGACACCTTGAAGGAAGCATAGGAGTTTGGGACACCCAGGGAGCCAATGAGGACTATTCAGATGCCAGACAGATTGGGCATGATGGCATTAGTGGCTAGTCTTCGTGATTCAAAGCCTTCTACTTTTGAGGAGGCCTCCCAACATCATGTTCAACAAGATGCCATGATGGATGAGTACCATTCCATCATGAAGAACGATGTTTGGGAGATAGTTTCGAGACCTAAGGGGAATTCAGTAGTAACTTCTCGTCGGATTTACAAGCTAAAATATGGTGCGGATGGTAGTGTGGAGAAGTACAAGGATCGGTTTGTAGCCCGAGGGTTTTCACAGGTTGAGGGAGTAAACTATGATGAGACCTTTGCGCCGGTTGCTCATTACACTTCGATTAGGGCTTTGATTTCCATTGCTGCGAAAACGGGTTGGAAGATCCATCAGATGGATGTGAAGACCGCATTTCTCAATGGAATAATACAAGACGAGGTTTATGTTGAGCAACCTCAGGGATTTGAGATTCATGGGAGAGAGTCTCATGTGTGCAAGCTGAAGAAAGCCTTGTATGGGCTGAAGCAAGCTTCTAGAGCTTGGTACTCCAGGATTGACTCTTACTTGCAACGGATGGGGTTTCAGAAGAGTGAGGCATATCCGAATCTCTATTTCATCATGGTTGGAGATGATCCGCTCATTCTTTTGTTGTATGTGGATGACTTATTTATCATGGGAGGAAAGAGACCTATTGCATCTTGCAAGAAAGATCTTGCTACAGAGTACAAGATAACAGACATTGGGTTGATGCACTATTTTCTAGGATTGGAGGTTTGGTAGGATCCTAGACATATTTTCCTAGGACAGGGAAAGTATTGCGAGGCATTGTGGCTTCGCAAGTTGCTGGTGGATTTATTTGATCAAGAGCTGAGGCCTACATTGATTTACTGTGACAATCAAAGTTGCATCCATCTCTCTGAAAATCCAGTTTTTCATGATCATTCAAAGCATATTGAGATCATGTATCATTTCAATCGAGATTATGTTTAGAGACGAGCAGTGACATTGCAGTACATTTCCACTGATGAGCAGGTTGCAAATATTTTGAGGAAATCTTTGGGGAGGGGCAAGTTTGTCTTCTTTAGAGACAAGTTGCGATTGGTGCAAAACACCTTCCTCGGTAAGAAGGACTGTTGATTTTTGTACCTAGGAAAGTGTTCCCCTAGGTGACTTTATCCTTAGTCACTTAAAAGGGGGAAATAAAGTGACCCTTGCATTAAATGACTTGAGATGAGCATTTAATTTGACTTTAGAGAATAAAGTCACCTTTTGGAAAAAATGAAGTGAGGTGAGTGAAATTAATTTTAAATGAGATTTAATGAGCATTTAATCTCATCCACTCATCTCATCTAATCTCAACCGTTGGATTAGAAGAACCCTAGGGTTTTCACCAAAAAGGCAAGGAAAGGCAAAATGCATTCACTTTTTGAGAAAGAGAGTGAAGGAGAGAGCTAAGAGAAAGCGGAGCCATTTTTCTGAGAAAGAGGAGAAAACACCAGCAGCAGCAAGTTTTTTCTCTTGGCACGCATTTCGAGGAAAGGGCCGTAGCAAGAGAGGGGACGAAAAATCGAGGAAAGTACAGCAGCATTTATTGTTGGTTCGTACAGTACAATTTTTAGTACAGCAGGCATGATTTTTGAGGCAGATTTCTAGGCACGGTTTCAAGAAAAAATGGGCACGAATTTCGAGGTATGTACGGTATGTTCGTGCAGTGTGTACAGCAGCACAGAAATCGAGGTAAAAAACGAAAAATTTCTGAGTTTGATTTTTCCTGTTTGGCACGAAAAACGAGGCAGAAAATTTTCATCCAGTTGAGATAAGTTGGTCTGAAAATTTTTCTGAGTTTTGCTGTATTTTTTTCCTGAAAATAAAAATGTCTCTCCAAACAGGTTTTCCCCTTGTGGGTTTTTCTTGGGCAAGTTTGCCAAAAATATCTGAGTCAAAAATTTATGGTGTGCATTTATTATTTTATTTTCTGTCAGTAAATATTAGTTTCAGCAGTATTCTATCGGTCTGAAACACTGTGCAATTTCCAGCCTTTATTAAATCTGGGTTGGGCATTAAACAAAGAAAATTTTGACATTTAAACCGGTGGTTGAAAACTGAGCAAAACTTTCATTTTTTTTCCATGGGGGTGCTCATTTTCTAACTTAGAGCATCCACTTAACCCCTAAACCCACTTTTAAGTAAATATTTATCTCCAAAATTAAAATTTACTCGAAAAACCCAAAAAAGACAAAAAAAAAATTGTTAATTGAAAAATTCGGCATTTAAAATAATAATAAAAACTTGTCGAAATCAGCTTTTGTGACGTGGCAAAGTAAAGTGGCAAGTGCCCGAGCAATTCTAGAAAGTCAAACATTGCCATTTCGAAGAGTTTCAAGATTTGGAAATTTCCTCATGGAAAGAGGGGCCCATCTCTCCAAGTGGGGGTGCAGGCTAGGATGGAAAAGCTTTGGTTTTGGAAAAAATCTTGGTTTTAACAAGTGTTATCTCGATTCTCTACAACGTGATGTTGCCATTACTTACACCCTGTTCCAACCTCGATCCACCTCATTGCCATCTCATCCCAACCTAGCGCATACTTGAGCAAGTGTGCCCCCTCTAGCTTGTGGCTTCATTTATTTAAGCATGCACTCATTCCTTGTTTTTCATCAAGAAGTGTGGAACCTCTGCTTGTATACTGTTGTAATTCTTTCATCATTGTAAATAAAAGGTTTTGGAGGTTTTTGAGAGTGTTGTCTATAGTGTTTGGATGTACTCTGTCTTATGCAATATTGAGGTAATCTATATCTTTTTTGCAAGCTTGTACATGTTTGGGATTGCTGGCTTTTGAAGGGAATTATGTTCTAGTAAGATAGGAAGTAATACTTTCATGTTTACTTGTTATTGTTATTGTTAATAGAATTCTTATGAATTTATGATTATTCTTACTTGAATTCATATTTTCTTAAAGTATCTATTATTGGTTAACAATGGCATTTGATCCCCCTTTGCAAGTTTTATAGAGTTTTACAGGTTGCCTGAGTTGGAAGACTGGATGAGCGTGTTAGCTCTACTTCTCTTTCAATAGTTCTTGAAGAAAAGGCTTCATCCCTCCGACAACACTTTGAGGACAAACTCCATTCTCTTCTTTGCTTATGAATCAACTTTGGTGATACCTTTCTGACATGAAATTTTAATATTTTTGGTTACTGGTTACTTAGAAGTGTTGATCAAATTTGTGTAATAAGATAAATTACAAACTAATCTGATTTACATTTACAGTTCAGATCTAATTTCAAAGTAATATTTTATAAATCTAACTTCAAGCAAGTACTTATCAAAAATTCCAACTTTTACCTATTGAAAGTACTTAAGTTTTATGCTAAAATTTTTATGTTTTAATTAATAAATCTAGCATTTTTAGCATAACTTTGTTGGTTGTTTTGCAGCCATTAACGATCAGGTAGAGAGGCATTCTAGCAAAAATTCTCAGATTTGAACCATCAAGGAGCCACCATTCTTCCTACCTCTTCTTTGGGTAGTTTTAAAACCCCAAAATTTGTAAACTTCTATCTCCTATTCTACAAAGGAACACAAGTATTTCTTCATTGCAATCATTGTAAAAAAGAGAAGCAAGCAGGCAGCCAAGTTGTCGCACCCCATTCCCCTAGGGGGGTCCGCGTCATTTTCACTTTTTTTAGATTAGTTGATTTTCTTCAAGTTTTTACTTTATTGCACTAAAAATTTACAAAACCCGAGTGTGTTCTCACAAACGAGAGTATCAGTACTGAGATTTAAACAATTCACATTTAATTTAATTTCTTAAAATCAACGAAGATTTCGGTCCCCGTATGCTCTTGTAAACACTGCAAGCCATTGGCTGGAACGATGAGACAATCAAAAAGGGATTGAAACAACTAGTTTAATAGGACAATCCATCTAAAACTAATCTCTAAGAACTCGGGAGGTCGCAAAGAACGGATACCACAGAGTCGGGGGACTACTCCAAGCAGATTATGCCTTGCCTTGTTGGACACTTGGTGAAGTTGCTTTAACGTTTAGTTCGAAGAATTGAGTCTTAGTGGCCCAAACCAACAATCAACCCACTCCTTAATTCACTCTGTTGCCCACCTATTTCGACTAGGTGGCAACTCCATGTACATGAAGATGTACATAGTTGTACAAATTGTACCTTGGAAAAATCTAAGGATTTTTTCACTTCTGCAGGGCAATTGCCCCTTTGTAAAACGAAATGTCCGCTCCCCTGCGTGAGAAAATTAATGTAATTATATGTGCTAGTATGGGTCATATGGTATGAATGCCACACCATGGAACTGGTTGTTAGGGAAGTCCCCTCATCGAGTGTTTTTTCCCTTTCCAATTAATCTTGTTGTGTAAACGATTTTAATTGGTTTGGTTTTTCACTCAAAATCCTCCAAAGTGGTGACGGACGTTCTAACAGTCAAGTCCATGGGATGGCTAAGGTTTCAAAATGTTATTCGTGACCATGCTAGACATTTGTATAGAGTCTTGCGGAGTTTCGTTATGTTGTTGTATTTTTATTTATTTTTTCTAGTTAATTAATTTCATCCCTTGGTGGTTAATTAACTAAGTTTTGATGTAATAATGTAATTGCTCAAGCACTGGCATTTTGTAATAGGGGCTATGAATGCAAGGTAAATTGCTATGAAACCCCCTAAGCCACTGCTTCGAGTCCCATGTCATTCTGATAAGGGGTTGAGGAGATAGACCATTTTTGTCTAAGCAAGGTCTATTTTTCCTAGGGAATTAATTAATTTCCCTAAGTCAAAAATTCATATTATTTGATTTTGAAGGAAAAAATCAAATAATGCCATGGTAATTTTGTTTGGGGGTTGTTAAGCATAGGAAAATTTATTTCAAATTTTTCCACCCCCCCATGGCCAAGATATAATTTTTTCAAGTTATTTTTAATTTTTCCTAAGTCAAAATTTAAAAATTTAAAAATTAAATTGAAAATTTTAATCTAAGGTAAATTTTTATTTTAGCCTAAGTCTAAAGGTTAAAGTTTTATTTTTGAAAAGGAAAAGGTTAAAGCCTAGTTCTAAAGTCAAATGCATGTAAAAGCCACCATAAAGATAGAGGAGGCGCTACACTATAACGAAGAGTCT
This sequence comes from Pseudotsuga menziesii, assembly GCA_001517045.1. Classification (NCBI taxonomy): domain Eukaryota; kingdom Viridiplantae; phylum Streptophyta; class Pinopsida; order Pinales; family Pinaceae; genus Pseudotsuga; species Pseudotsuga menziesii. The sequence continues at coordinate 94,237 of LPNX011052846.1, forward strand.
CCACTAAATTAGAGAAGGGCGCTACCATAGAGTGGGGCGTTACCAAATAGAGGGACGTCACAAGCATTTAGTGGAGGCGCTAAATATGGAGGAAGACGCCATCATATGTGGAGGAGGCGCTCCATATAGTGGAGGCGCTAGCCATTTTAAAGGGGGCGCTACCCATTTTAGGGGGCGTCAAGGTTAAAAAGGAGGACGCTAATGATAGAGGGGCGTCTACATTTGGAATGGAGGGCGTCTACATTTAGAGGAGCCGCCACATATGGAGGGGGGCGTCTACATTTAGAGGAGCCGCCACATATGGAGGGGGGCGCCTACCTTGGGCCCACACCAAAACCCTAAAACTCATCTAAGGGGGCGTTTTTGGTCAAAACCCTAGATCTAAGGGTGAAAATTGATCAAGACATGGATCAAGCACTCAGGCCATAGATTGAAAATTAATCTAAGGGTGTAGATTGATTGAGAAGGATGCAAAGTCAAATACCTAGATCTAGTGGTGGAGATCTAATCTAGATCTAGATCCAATCTTGGCCGTTGATCTTCAGGGGGTTGGGGTCTTCCTCAACTATATAATGAGGGTCTCACTCCCTCATTTCACATGATCTCTCATGCTATTGTTATGCTGCCGGAATATTTCCCTACTCTCTTTTCTTATTCTCTCAAGCATTTGGCCCAAGCCTCTTGCCTTTTTTTTTGTATTGAATCTTGCCCTAGTTGGGCTGTAATAGAAGAATTCTTTGGAGGGACATTGTGCTACATTCTACATTCTTCATGATCCATTTTTTGTGAGGTAACTTGTATCTTCTTTAGTTTTGCATATTTGTATTAGTCTGGTTAACTCTCCACAAAGTATTTTGTGGAGAGATTAGAGAGTAAAAGTATTTTTACCCTCTTTTGTGAATGGTTTAATAATTTTTCTTCAAAGTATTTTGCAGGGATTGTTAGACATTCATCACTGGGCTTACATATTTTTGCAGATCTAGATTTGTTTGCAGGTTTTCCAAGCAAGGATATCTCTCCAGGGGTTTCGTCTTTTCAAATTTCAATTCGGCCATTTTCATTTTTCCTTCCTGAAACTGGGTTTTATTCACTGTATAGTGAATATAACCCTTGTTTTAGGGCCCCCATCCATTACATATTAGTATAGGCTTTTGATTCTGCTATTTTAACATCATTTAGGTGGCTAAAAACTCATTTTCCAGCCCTCTAAACATCATATTTCTGTCATTTTTACACTCAGATTTTTGCTGTAAATTAGTGATTTTTTGGTACTAATTTTTTCTGATAATCTCTTTAGTGTTTACTGTGATTTCCAGCGAACATAGCTTGCTGGTTTGTGACAGGTTTTACACAGGTGAAAGAGAGGTGCTGCCCAAATTGGCCCAGAAATACCTCAACCTTCAACCGGTTCCAAAAGGGGTTCAAACCCTCACCTCTCTCTCTTCTTTTCTGATTTTTGTAAACCCCAACAAGAATTTCTCTTGGGGTATTCTACAAAATTTATAGGCACTTGTAATCTATATGTAAATAGATTAGGAAGTAGAGTAGGAAGTAGAATACTAGTTGCTTAGATTTCTATTTATGCAAGTTTTTTCTGTTTACCCACCTATCTTTGTGACAAACTACCATCTCTGTCACGGAGATTGAAGTGAGGTTAGTTTACTCGGTTTTATTTTTCTGTTTACCCACCTATCTTTGTGACAGACTACCATCTCTGTCACAGAGATTGAAGTGAGGTTAGTTTACTGTTTTAGCTAGTTGTATTTTCCGTTCTAGTTTTATCTTCTGTTTCCCACCTATCTCTGTTACAGACCATCATCTCTGTAACAGAGATTGTTGTGCGGCTAGGCATTGCTTTAGCTAGTTACAGTTTCCTTAAGTTTTATTTTCTGTCAAAAGGGTAATCATACAACCCATCTATCCTGCGTATCATCTATCCACTTGTCATCTCCCTTTAGGGACTTCAAGTTGGATATGAAAAGCAGGAAAAGTGGGGGTTTAGGTAATTAAAACAACTTTCTTTTTTGCTACAATCAACACATTTTATTTTCCAAATCCAAGATCAAGTACCAGCACCTCCCATAAGGGATACCGCTTGGTTGATCTTGTTGATAGTTTTTTAAAATAAACATTGCATGCTAATCACCCAGATAAAATTTACCCCTAAAATTAACCAACAAAAACTTCACTATTTCCTGTTCCTCTACTCGGTTATCACCCTTCGGGGTACTCGCGAGATACGACAGGGGATAGAGAAGTCTTAGTTTAATAGGCATCCATCTAGTTTTTTTCCTGTTAATTAAAAACAGTGCACTCGGAGGCGACTTGGGGTAGAAGACCGTGGGGGGTCTCTAGGCGTTCTACGTCCCCCTTGTTGAGCACCAGGGCATTGGGGTTTGACCTATGAGCTACGGGTGGGCTTTGCTCCCACTTTGTTGAGCGCAACAGCATTCCCTCTTTGACTTGAGAAATACTGGATTGGGGTAGTCACACCACCGGTTCGAAAACTAAACTTCAAGAAGAAAAACATTAATAAAATCTACCTAAAATAAACCAAGAGACATTGCAAAACCGGTTCTATAACATTTTTTTTATTTCAACACACTTGCACTCCAATACTTTACTTTCAGTCTCATTTACTTTTCAGTTTCATTTACTTTCAGTTCTGCAATTGTTTATGTGGTGAATGCTTAACTTTTGTCTAACTGCTTCAAGTAATTCAACTTAAAGTCTATCTTCTTTACTATTGGTTTAATAAATTTCAGTTAATGCATTTTCCTTTTGCTATCTCTTGTCTATAACTTGTAAAACTGATTCATATTTGTTTAAACTGTAACCATTTTACTTGTTTATACTAATAAATTAAAATCAATGTACATTGCTTAGATATATTGATTCATTATTGTATCATTTGTTTGTTTATTCATCTCATTTGTTAGATAACTTAACCTGTGGTAATTAACTTAGACTGCATCCATTGAAAGTTGCATTCTCTGACTCCATTCTTTAGGCACTGGTTATAAATAAAAGGATTGACTGTCATTTAAATATTGCATCTTGCATTGGTCTGACTGTCATCTCTCAAAACCTTAGCCTCAATCTTAATAAAAGATCCATTTAATTAATTTGTAGTTAATTAATAAATCTGGAACTTAATTTTCCTGTAGGGACTACCCCCCTTGGCTCTGTTGGGATCTTGCCTAAACGGAGGAGTTGTGGACTATGGTGACAGTGGTCCCCAGCTCTTGCTTGCCCCCAAGGACACACATAGCAAGTTGTGACTTTCCTGTGTCTTAAAGTGTGAATTAGGCGGCAACACACTCACTTAATAATTTTTAAACTGACCAACTTAGACAACTACAATACTTCTCAAGCAATCACTAGATACCCCCTTTCACGCAAGCACTCCATTAGCATTGTTTATTTATCATTTGGTATTTAAGTTAATCAATGTGTTGAATAGAATGTTATTTCATATGCTAGTGATTTAAATTATTTGCAAATTATCTTAGTTTCAATATTTGTATTATCATCTCCTAGATTAACTGTTCTTCTTTTATAGATTAAACAACCTTAGATTATTTTACTAGAGACCACCCCCCTTGGCTTCGCTAGGAGAGAGCATAGACGGAGGAGTCAAGATCAAGTGACAGCACTTGACTCTTGCTTGCCCCCAAGGTCGCACCCAGTGGCTTGAAGATTTATGCCACGTGACCCGAGGTGCGAATTAGGCGGCAACACTTCCAAACAAAACTTCAATTGAATTGTTCAATGTTTTGTTGGACATTGGGTTCAGTGCTCCCCATGAGTTTCGTGACATGGACTAATCACCTCCCGAGATCCTAACTCTGGCGATTATGGCGGAGATTAATAGCTATGGGTTTTGGTCTAACAGCAATCGTGAGTCCAACAGATGGTATCAAAGCAACAGGTCAAGGGTTCGAAACTCACCCGGCTCGCATTGGGGGGATATTGTTCGATATTGGGTTCAGCGCTCCCGGTAAGTTTCATGACATGGACTAATCGCCTCCTGAGATCCTAACTCTGGCGATTGTGGCAAAGATTAATACCTGCGGGTTTTGGTCTAACGGCAATCGTGAGTCCAACATGGTTATTCATCAAGGTAATTTTACCCCTATATATGCATCACAATCTTGTCTTAAAATAGACACACTATCTTATCACACTAACCAGTTGAGAGAACACCTTAACTACACACTCAACCTTAGGAGCTAAACAAGTTGGCATGAATTTCTCATGTCCAACTAGATCCAAAGATGATTCACATAGAGACACACTCTGCATTACACAATAACCAACAAACCATGTGATTGCATAACACACTCATATAACCACCACAAGTATTTCACATGAGCTCATAAGACAAGTAGGAACTATACCATATTCCAACACTTTCTACCTAACCACATTCACTTCTCAATCATGTACCACTTAAAATTTGTTGCATTGCTTTAAACTTTCCAGACACTCAACGTAATCATCTTTATTCTATATGACATTACTGTAAATAATATCTAGGAATAATAACGTAAATTAGAAAATACTAAAGTTACAGGGATAATGCCCAGGGAAATTAAGGAAAAACAACAGTGGGAGGCTTTCACGATTGGCCAACAGAAGTGGAGACAGTGATCACCAAGTACAGTAAGGTTGATCAGTGAAGGAGCTCCCCATCGAAGCAGTGCAATCAAGATAAAGGAAGGGGCATTCACAATCAAGATTATGATATTGATCTAGAAATTAATCATGAGAGAATGTACTAAAGCAAATTATCCTTCTCTTTACCTGAAATAATCAGTACAAGTTGCATCATTGCACAGGGTGGGAGGATGGAGAATTCTTGGTAAGTGCAAGTGAATAAGCTATTAGGGAAGAAAATAAAATTATGGCTCCATCCTATTCAATCTTGATGATTTTGTTGCATGTGTTTCTCATTTTTTCCTTTTCGCTGTCGAGATTGAAACTATTTCCAGTTTGTTTGTTCCACTTGGTTGGGCTTCAGCAGATCTAGGACGCGCACGATGAGTAAGTCTATCCCCGGTATCTTTGTCTTTGGTTTTGATTGTTTTCAAGTGCAAGCATCCCTCCTGGCCATGCTTTCTGTGCAGATGTGTCCATTAGCTCAGTGTGAGGGGTGTCTATTTGCGTTAAAACAAGGGGTTGACCTCCATTTCTTTTTTGACATGTCAGTTCAATTTTTTGCTCTCGGGGAATGCTTTTTAGCCTGCATTATTGGTCCGCTCTTCTCATAGGTCCCTGCTTGGGTCATTTCTAAGGGGTAAGTTTTGATTTAGTGTCTTTCAGTTCCCTACATAAAGGTTGTCTCATGGCAGGTGGAGGGACCAGACAAAATCATAACTTAGAAAAGGAGGGTCCCTCCAAGCCATCCTCTATGGAGAAAGGAAAAGGAATTTGGGAGGGCGAAGAGACAGAGTGAAAGAANGAGGGGCCCTCCAAGCCATCCTCTATGGAGAAAGGAAAAGGAATTTGGGAGGGCGAAGAGACAGAGTGAAAGAAGGTAGCAAATCGATACATTATGCAGATCAAGGATCAAGTGAAGCTGATCAAAGAACAGCCAAAGATTGAGAAGAGAATGAAGCCTTGCAATGTCCCCTACCAGACCTGATATGATTTTTGGCTTGACTGCTACTGTGTGTGTGGCTTGGACTTCGTCAAACACTTGATCAACACTGCTCTATTATCACTGTAATGTTCTCCACTTCTATCTGACTGATTATGTACTAGTTTTGGAGGATGCTTCTTGGTTATTTGTTTCAGATCACATACAACATTATTTTGGTAATGAAATGCACTGAGAAATATATTCTTTGACATTCAAGATTACAAAACCATTCACATACACACCAAGGCATGACTGTCAACTTCTATCATTTATAATAGCAGTATTATCAGACCAAATAAATCAGATTACAGTGAAAGATCAGACCTGGAAATGATGAATAATTGCAGCCACGCTTTGAACACTAAATCTGGGTACTCCACAACATCCCGACTGACCGTAGAGGATAGATAATTGTGAATATCAATCCAGAAAGGGAATGGTGTGCCCAGCTGTAGGATAGGGCGTGTTAACAGCTTGCTTTCTGATATGAGATCGTACCTGGAAGCCCAGGAATTGACTGAGTTTTGGTAATGGCAGCTGATACAACAATGAGATAACACTCAGCACTAAATAACAGCTCTGTACAGTCTTCTGCTAGCAATAGTATCACACAGATTTGGTTCCTAACTATTCACTTGGCTTTCCAACAGTGATTGCGCCCTCCTCAAGATGTTGTGTGCACCCTTCTTCACACACAAACTGGGCCCTACCAAAAGTGCGACCCCTCCAAATGCTGGCAGTCAAGGCAAAAGGGTGTGCCCTCACTCTTACTAACAAGAACAGTGATGCGACCAGCAGAAAACTACAGTGAGAATATGCAGCAGTGAATACACAATGATAAAGGTAACTGTAGCTTCGACATTCCCTTCAACTAGTGTGTCCTCGTTCACAAATGGGCCCTCAAGAAGAATCATTCAAACTCAGCCCAAACTCCAAAAATCCGAAAATAAACTGATGTTCGGACTACAACAATGAAGCACAAGCAAAAGATCTGAGTGATCTCTCCCCAACTGATTGACTAGGATGGATAGTTTCACCACCGAAACCAATATTCTCCCTTAGGGTTTTCGTCCCAAGAGCAAATCCACAAAAGCTCTCCAAAATCACTTTTCGAAAATAACTCATGAATAAAGAGAAAGAGGTCGATTTGCCCAATTTAAGCTCATTTTACCTTTTTGGACCACTTTACCATTTTTCCGCCACTTTTGCCTTTTTCCACTCAAATAAATAATTAAAGTAGCCTTATAGCCACTTTATGAATTAATCACTTAATGTCACTTTATAATGTACTTTTAGCTCATGTGACATTAAATTAAAATAATTAACTAATTCTTTTTTTTTCAACTATAGCTTACAGGAACTGAATAGGCCAATGAGTCATCCCTGGGGGATCATTCGGAAAGGGATATGACAGTCCTCCCTTCCCAAGATTGCTTGTCCTCAAGCAACTACAAACCAAGATGTTGCAAGATACATTCCTGCTCCCATGTGGTATCTTCCACTGGCATGTGTCTCCACCTGACAAGATATTCGTGGATCACTATGTTCCTTAGTTTCCTCCCTAGACCTCCAAGATCTCCTCAGGGTCCAATACCAATTACCCCTCCTCATCCAACGGAGGCAACTCTATTGAAACTATGACTTGTTGTCCTAGTGCCTTCTTGAGACATGATACATGGAATACGTTGTGAATCTTGCTCCCTTCTAAACTCAAGCTCATACTCCACCTTCCAACCTTTTGAACAACCCTAAGGCCCCTAAAAATGGGGCTTCAACTTCTCTACGGCACTTTTTTTTAGTAAGGACTAACAGTATGGTTGTAATCTCAAAAATACTATGTCCCCCACCTCGCAACTGCGCTCTATCTTGTGTCTATCTGCATACACCTTTTGTTGATTCTAAGCCACCTGTAGATTATCCTCAAGAGCTCTAAAGATGTCTTGAATCTCTTGCATCCAATCTTTTGCCTTGGGCACCCTGCTATCCCCGAATGCCATATCCACAAATGATGGAGCGTCATAGCCATACAAAGCTCCAAACGGGGTCATACCGATGGACATATGGTAAATGGTGTTGTAACAATGCTCTCATAAGTGCAACCACTTAATCCATGCTCTTTGTTGTCCTTGCACATAATTGTGCAAGTAATCGTCGACCCATTTGTTCACAATCTACATTTGTCCATCCATCTAGGAGTGATAACTAGTGCTGGGAGTCAACTCCGTACCTACCAACCTGAAAAACTCCAGCCAAAATGCCCTGAGAAAATTGTTATCTCGATCACTAACAATGTATTTGGGTATCCCGTGCAACCAAAACACCTCCTTGAAGAATACTTCTGCCACTTATGCTGCTTAATAGTTTGAGGAGATTGCAAAGAACTGTGCAAACTTTGTCAACTAATCAACCACAACATAAATACAATCTCGACCTTGCTTCTTCGGTAATCCTGTGATGAAGTCCATCGAGATACTTTCCCACTTTTGTTCTGGTATGGACAATGGTTGTAATGGTCCTATTGGATGGGTCGACTTTGTCTTAATCTGCTGACAAACCATGCACTCTCTCACATGGCTCAGCACACCATCCTTGAGGCCCTTCTAAGAGAACCTCTCCCTGATCTGACAGTAAGTCTTGAAGTATCCTGGGTGCCCTACTAGCGGTGCATCATGTGGCGCTCATTGTATTCTCCTTAAGCTTGGATTCTGACACCAAGTATATCCTGTCTTTGTAGAAAATGACATCATCTACCACCTTGTACCTATCATCCTAGATGTGCCCGTCCATTAGTTCACAAGCAAATTTATTCTTGGAATATTCCACCAAGAGGTGAGATTTCTAATCGGTTGAAATCTCCATCAGTGAACACGTGACTGGCTTCCTGGAAAGGACATCAGCAACAACACTCTTCTTGTCCTTTACATACTCAATATCAAAGTCATAGGCATGTATCCTACTTACCCACTTCTGGTGTCTTTCATTCAAGTCCTTTTGTTCTAGAAAGTATCTCAAGTTGTTGTGGTTCGTCCTAACCACAAACCTTATGCCTACCAAGTACTGTTTGAACTTCGCCAATGCATGCATGAAGACGAGCATCTCTTTTTCATACATGGAATAGAGCCTCTCCGGCTTCCTGAGTTTCCTACTTTCGAAAGCTATCCAATGTATATTCTGCATCAAAACTGGCCCTATTCCTATACCCGAAGTGTCACACTCCAGCACAAAGGGTTGGCTGAAATCTGGTAGTGCCAACATAAGACAAGTACTCATTATCTCTTGTTTGTCGAATGCCCTCTTCGACTCCTCGCTCCACCTGAAAGCCCCTTTCTTTGTGAGATCGATTAAGGGTGCACCCAACTATGAAAATCCCTTTACAAAACGCCTGTAATAAGTGCATAGCCCAAAAAATCCTCAGAGCTCTATAAGGGATCTAGATGTGGGCCAATCCATTATCGCTGAATCTTCTCATGGTGAACCTAAACACCCTGTGCGCTAATCACATGGCCCAAGTATAAAATCTCTGTAAGTCTGAATTTGCATTTGGAGGCTTTGGCATACAAAGATTGTTCCTCCATAATGCTCAAAATATTGTATCGATGCCTCACATGTTCCTCCCATGTCATGTTGTATATAAGGAGCTCGTCGAAGAACACCAGCAAAAATTTCCTCAATTGTTTTCTGAAAATATGATTCATGCATGACTGGAATGTAGCAGGCGCGTTGGTTAACCCAAAGGGCATGGCATGACCAAGAACTCATAGTGCCCATAGTGGCATCTGAAAGCAATCTTGTATACATCCTGTGCTCGAACTCTGATTTGATGATAGCCTAATCAAAGATCAAATTTCGAAAAATACACTGGCCCATGCAACTCATCTAGCAACTCATCAATTAGGGAGATAGGATACCTGTTCTTTATGGTCTTCTTATTTAGTGCCCTATAGTCAATGCACATTATCATTGTTCCATCCTTCTTTTTTACCAAAACCACTGAGGACGCAAATGGACTAGAACTAGGTCTGATGTGTCCCATGGCTAATAGCTCCTTAATAGCTTTCTCAATCTCATCTTCGAATTTCTTCAGGTGCTTGTAGGAATTGTTGATCACTGGTTTGTTGAAATATTGTAACTTCAAAGGATATTCTAAATGTATTTTACTAATGTACCCCAAGGGAGATGTTATTATTCCTCCGTTGGGATGTTATTATTGTAATTGGTCATCATAGAGTCATGAGGTAAATCCTCCATTGTAAGTCGGGTCAATGGTACCCCAAAGAATAATATATAATATTGTTTTGAGTCTTCCTAGGTGAAGTCGGCCCAGACAGTTTAGTGGGGCCGACTTGTTAGGGTAAAAGTCAAGTGACTTAAAGTGTATAAATAGAGGAGTTGTGTTCCTCGTTAGAACACAGACTCACTCACTTGTGTAGCGCATAGGGGAGAGAGAGAGACATACCAGCGAGGAGAATACTTGTTTTGGGGTTTTATCTTATACAGAGGAAGATTTGGTGGGTTTTCTTCCCCTTGAGGGTTTCCCAAAAAAAATACTGTGTTTATCTCGTGATTGTGTTTCTTTCAGTGATTCTGCATATGCTACTGTTGTGAATTTGGATTTTTCACTAATGATATCTAGCTAAGCATATGAAATCTTAACATGGTTTGGCCCCCTCCAACTCAATGGTGTGCTCGAAGCCCCTGTCAAGAGGTCTTCCCGAAGGAATCTCTTCAAAAACCATTTCATGTCTCCCCAATAAGGCCTGTATGTCTACATAATGTTGTTGGTTGTTGTTTGAAGTTTTATGAGTCATGATCATGCATTATGTTGCATAATCTACATCCCCATGCCTGAACAGTGTCTCCCTTCTCTTGGAGCACCATTGGACATGCCTCTCAAAACTATCCTCCTTCCCTCTATTGCATTGATTCCCATCTCCATGGTCTGGTAATTCTGCGAGATAATACCCAATGGACTAAGCCACTAGACTCCCAAAATTACATTAGTGTCTGTCAGATTGACCACATAGAAGCAATGTTACAAATATCGTGTTGGCGAATATATCGTCGAGGGTCCAAAAAGATATTATCAGATTTATCGATGAAAATGTTGGCAAACATCGGCAATGTAAAAAAATACAAAAATATTCATTAATACATGAATATTTTAATCATGATTTAATTTTAGCATTCAAATAAACACATAAATACATGAATAATCATTAATACAAAAATACTAAATCTTTTAATTTTTATATTTTAATCGTGATTCATTAATGTGCAAATTTCAAAATTGAAATTCAATTAATTTATTAACTAATATATATAAATAGTATACTCTAATTAATAATTATAAATTATAATTTGT